>WPIO01000017.1:2747500-2945000 GCA_009760855.2 Cristatella mucedo
CAACGTAATACTATACAGTGTAAAATAACTATATAATATATATGTATATTATATTATAAAGTAAAATAAGACAGACTAGTCGATGGAAGTTTGCCGTGGGATTGAGTGCAGAAAATATTTCACCTCGGAGTCGTAACGATATCGTATCTTCTGGGTTACCGTTTCGGCTACCTGACCATTGAGCCATCGTGACTACCATTCAATGGCACCCAACAAAGGATTTAAAGCATTTTCCTAAAAATCTACTTCCAAACAGAAGCCAAATCTAGTTCTACTGACTGTCTTAATAGGTATGTACAGAATTGTAATTGAAAGTTGAGCCAATCGTTTCCTTGATCATTAACTTCTATATTGCATCATATTTTTTACTATGGGCTAAACTACGATTCAGACAATGATCGTCAACAGTTTTACAAGAGATCAGCAAGTGATAAAATATTCACGCTGGACACAGTGGCTGGCCAGCGGAGAAGGATGATGAGTCGTGTGAGTCGTGATGGCACACTAGGTAAGGCGGTTGCTTTCACGACCTCGGTCCCGAGGTCGTGGGTTCAATTCCTGCAGTGGACGATTCTTTATCGCCACTGCAGGCGGTGTTGATAGCCGTAAAGGCTCTTCTGTCGCTATACAAAAAGAGGCTGTTTAATCAGCTAGGATTTATTTTTATTTCTGTATAGGAGCAGGAGGTGCTCGCACAAGCGAGCGTGCGAGCACGTTCGTTGAAAAGCAGGTCTTCCTTAATCCGAACTAGATCATGGCGGCTAAGATTATCAGTTCCTGAAGTATGACGATTAAAAACAGCATGTATCATAATCAAGGATAGTTAAAAGCATTCTTGTTTTGATACTTAGTGATCTTCAAGCTGCGTAGCTGCAAAGATTTGGGCTGCTCGAACTGTCGAGTTTGCAACCGCACGTTAAACGAGTGGACTGGTTCCTAGGGCATGCGAAGCAGTAACAGCTCTGCAACAGAATCTGCATACGTGCGTTCATCGGTTCGCCTTCTCCGACTGGTTTGCCGTGTGTACACACACACACGTTCGCACGCGCACTAATACACACACACACACACACACACACATACACACACATATATATATATATATATATATATATATATATATATATATATATATACAGCTATCAATATAAATGTGTGTACATGCATGCACGTGTTTGGCGTGAGCATTTGGAGAGGGTTAGGGCTTAGCGGGCTCTGGACCGATTCGGGCAAGCCCGAAACCCCATAAGCCTTGCAATGATTGGCTGCCTCTTAACATATAGATACAACAATGGATATGCTTTTATACAGTACCTGTAATCCTGATATGAGGATCAACACCGAAGGGCAACGGCAACTGTAGGCCTTTAGATGGCTAAGAACATTAAAAATGAAGTCAATGTACGTGGAAAGAACAACTAGACACCTAAGAGATGGCAGGGAAAATTTTCAAACGTAGCGATGCTGCATAACCATTAGCATTGCAGCTCTGAATTCCTGGTGTTGTCTAATGTAGCATTTTGCTGTGTCCATTAAGGTAGGCATAATTCTACAGACTTGTAGTGTATCGCTACGGGGGAACGAGTTTGAGACGAAATTACTGCTGAGCTGCAACCCTGCCCACAGACGAGGCAGGCATGCAGGCACGGTGCGGTTAACTGAACAAAGAGCGACTGTGAAGAGTGGTTAATGGCTTCGGTGATGAGCGAGGATGGTGGGAAGACTGCATAAGTTTGGGTCAATCGTATTACCGGTCTGTCCAATCTGGCACTTACACCTTGTGCAAAACTCTGCGGCTAGGTTGGTCTGTCGTGAACGTCTAAATTTCCACAACACATCACTTCTCGCCGACCTGCAGTGGCTCCCAGTCAATCGACGCATCGACTTCAAGGTTCTGTCGCTCACATTTAGGTGTCTTTATTCTCTGGCTCTAGCCTACCTATCAGATCTATTCCCCCACCAGGCTAAGCATAGAATGAACTCACCATTGAATTGCATTTCCCTTTGCAGCAAATGTAAAGCGCCTAGAGAGAGATTGAGTTCTCTGAGGGCGCTTTATCAAGTGCATAATAATTGTTATTATTTTTATTATCCTACTTGCTTTTCGGAATCTAATCGCTTGCCTATGCGTCGTACGAACTTTAATTCCTTCGAAGACCGTGCTTTTAGTTCGTAAGCTCCCAAAGCCGGGAACTCACTTCCGACTTGCAACATCACCTGACTTGACCAGATGTAAAAAAAAGGTAAAAACGCATCCATTTATCAGAGCATTTATTGGGTCCCTGTGATTCGTCCTTTATGTGTTCGTGCATGCTGACACTGTGCATTCTGCCACTAACCATATTTTCATGCTGACCCTGGGCATGGAACCAACTTAACCATTGTATGCTTGTTGCCATTGAGCATGCTACCACTAACCATTCGATCGTGCTTCCTTTGCAGCAAATGTACAGTGCCTAAAAAGAGAGTTCTCTGAGGTTGCTATATCAAATTTATTATAATTGGTATATTTCCGCATGGAAAAGTCTCAGGCAACCTTGTCTTCGCGTGGACTGTGGTTTTACGTGGGTCAGTGGGGGGGGGGTGGTAGACCTATTGCCCAAACTATTAAAGGAGGCGAAGCTTCAGCAGCGAGAGGCCCCTGTTTCCGGAAGAGGCCAGAGTGACAGCGGAGAAAAACAGCGACTCGAACAGCGACAGCGACCGACTGGGTTCGAGCCTTCGCTCAGGAGGAACGGGGCCAGGCACTCACTCACACTGCCTATCGACAGCTGCAGGAGTTCTAAAGTTGCATGTTCGACGAGAAGGCTCGACACGCGGACAACGGACGCCTTCGTAGAGGCGCACGCGGTTGGTTTTCCTACTCTTTGTTAGGACTGGAAGGATTCCCAGTATTCCCAGGGGCGGGAAGCGGGTCCTCGTTAAATAAACAAATAAATCGTAGCTGCTTAAACAGCCTCTTTTTGTATAGCGACAGAAGAGCCTTTATGGCTATCACCACCGCTTGCAGTGGCGATGAAGGATCGCCCACCGCAGGAATCGAACCCACGACCTCGGAACCGAGGTCGTGAAAGCAACCGTCTTACCTAGTAATGTAATGTATCTCCGTCTGTAACTCCACAAAGTCATAAAGACCATGTGGGTGTTACGCATGAGAGTTTTGTATATCGCACTCTCAGCCTAAGCGGCTTTCGGTAAGCATTTAGTGTGCCATCACGGCTCACCAACGTTCGCGTGTCGTTCGAGGTGCTAGGGGAGCCATTGGGCTGTCGCTACTCGCTACCTCAACCTATTCCAGCCCTTTGTCTGCGCAGGTAAAGCCTGGCGTATGTGGAGGTCCTCATGTTCAGGGACGGTATTTCCCTTGTAATAGCGCCGGGTGTATTGGAAGAAGTCTACGTGTTTGTCGTGGCGAGTATTTGCGGGGATGTGGTGATAATCGCAAACTACGCGGGCAGCAGCGGCATTGTGAGCCTGCGAAAAAAAGTGCAGTAACTAAATCCCCTAATTGTGCTCCGCGTGTGCGGTCTAACTCGCTCGCCGAAGAGCTCGCCACTCGAGGCGATGGTTAGTAGGATACGCGAAACGCTGTCGGCGACTCGACCTGCCTGCAGTGCACTAAGCGACCTTGACCGCTACTCGGCAGTTGGCTAGACCTCTTGGCAAGCGGCGGAATTACCTCATGCCTGCGAACGAGCGCTCGCTCGGCTTCGCAGACCAGCTAGAATGCCGGCCTCCTCATGGCGCTGGCATGAGCTGAGGTCAGACCAGAGCTCATTGCACCCGCTGCTGCCTTGGCTACCCGATCTACGCTACGCTTGCAATTGACGAGACTCGACGAGAGTAGGCGAGATGATGGCTTTGCTGCACTCTAGCTTGGGTGGCGGCTCACAGCGGAGCTTCGCGAAGCCTGCCTGCCCGCCGCTCTTCCAGCACGCGACCGCGCGCGCGCATCTGCAGACGGCATTCTCTGAAAACCAGCCCAGCCTGTTTACACAAAAAACCTCTTAGGCTCGAGGCGTGCCGAAATGCAGCCACCACTGACTCATTCGCACGGTTGTATTTAGAGGAGCGTGTGCTTAAACGATTTTATTCAACGATTCTCTCTCTGTGTGGCTGGCGGCTCACTTGAGCTCGCGGCTCGCGGACTTCCTCGAGAGGCTGCCGCATAAGCCACTGGCCAATCATTTCAGTTCATTCGTTCAAACGGTTCGAGCTCATATCGCCGTTGCGCGGCTGGTCTCAATGTTTACCTCGAGATCACCAGCCATTTTTCCATGCGGCTACCTCTCAGGGTAAGAAGACTGCACTCTTGGTCCGCCTGTGCTCTGATTATACGACGCCAGTGTACAAGTTCATTTGGTCCACAGAATCAGCTGCTGCTCCTACTACGCAGACGATTACCAACTATTTGCAAGGTCTCGACTCTCAAAGTAATGTAAGCGAGGTCCTTTTAAGACACACACCACTGACAACTCCTTGCGGATTTTGATTTACCAATTTATTTCGATTTCTATTTATTTTAAGCTTGATAAACGACAGGATATACATTCTTATTGTGAAACACTCTCTGACAGCTGAAGTTTTCCAGCGTAGCCTTACGAGAAAGGATAAGATAGTCGCAGCAGTTCTTGAAGTATAAGCGCTATCTTTGACCCAGATCTAAACGTGAAGATGTATGTACCACTCTTTTCGGTCTCTTAATATTAGGAAATACTTTTCTAGGTCATTTATTGCTGATTTGACTCATTCCCTAACCACAGAAGCTAGATGACTGCTGCAGTTCCTTTTACTCAACCTCCTTAAAAACATCCCAGAAATGGCTTTACTTTCCAGCATATTTAAAGTGCCCATAGAGAGATTTAATTCCGTTAGAACACCCCCATATAATTTGGTATCACAAAAATAGTAAACGTATAGTTTTTCCTACACTAACTATCGGACTAATAATTTCAGTTCTCAATTGGGCACCATGCTGCTTTGCATGCCCAAAGTTTGCCCAATTTCTTGCTTATAAGATCTCTGCAATGCCTTTCGGTGAGACGGCTCTTACTCTAGAATTCTCGAGAATTTCAATCCGTCTTACCTCCTAGCTATGTGGCAGGGCTCATGAAACCTTTTAATCGTGCTTGAAACCTCGAATTGTGTCCTTGGACCGTTGATGCAAGTGGGCCCAGTTGGCTCGCCCGTCTTCATTGTGTTGGCGGTTCTTCCCTGCCCTTTGTAGATCCTGCGATGTGCAAATCCTTGCAAGACTTCTTGCACAGGGGCAAAATATAAAGGTTAAAGGAACAAATGGCTGCTCTTTCGGGTAACCGTAAATGCACACGCAAATCTAGACGCATACGGTTTTTCACTTGCAGGCATGCGCACCGTCTCCTTCAAGATCGATCAATTTTTATTCGCAAAATTGAGCGAGATGGTGAAGCACAGGCTCTAATTGCACCTGCTTTGAGAGCGCATCGGATTTCGAGCGAAGGTCAAGAGGTGAAGGACGGAGAGAAATGAGCGCCGGCTTGCGCCCAATCACCGACACTTGCCTATCGTCGAGGGGCTGCCAACAAGAGGAGATAATCTCCGAGTAACTGTGGCAAGTCTCGGCCCTGTGCTGCGGCACGATTGCAATGGTGTGTGCTGTTATGCAAGGAAGACCAGAAATACCCATGCTAGAAAAGTGACCGTTCATTAGACGACCACATCAGCTCCACTGTCAGGTCTGCCTACTTTCAGCTATATACCTGTGCCAAATTTTGGGCTTAGACACGGATACTACATCCACATTGCTCATGCATTTGTGACATCCCGTTTTGACTTCTGTAACTCACTGCTTGGTGGTCTCTTGCGTGTGATATCAGGCGCTTACAGTTGGTACACAACTCTGCAGCTAGGCTTGTCTGTCGCGAGCGACGCAGTTGCCACATCACATCATTTCTCGCCGACCCGCACTGGCTCCTAATCAAGAAGCGCATCGACTTTAAGGTTCTGTCGCTTACTTTGAGGTCCCTTCATTCTCTGGCGCCAGCCTACCTATCAGAAATGCTCACCCACCAGGCGAAGAATCGTACAACCCGCTGTTCTGGATCGAATCGTTTAGCCATACCTGGTGTGAACCTCAAAACCGTTGGAGACCGTGCCTTTAGTTCCTATGCTCCCAAAGCCTGGAACTCAGTACCCACTCTGGACGTACGTCACGACGTTACCCGACATGATATTTGAAAAAAATGCTAAAAACGCACTTTTTTATTACAGCATTTAGTGGGCCTTCGTGATTCGTTCTTCGAGTACAAGTACCTGCTTACACTATGCCTACTGCTTGCAGATAATAACAATAATAATAAAGCTCTTGATAAAGCGCCCTCAGAGAACTCAATCTCTTTCTAGGCACTTTACATTTGCTGCAAAGGGAAACCCGATTGAATGGTGAGTTATATCATGCTTGATAAACAACATGAATGACATGGTTAGGGATGACATGCACAGGGTCAGCATGCAAATGTGGTTAGTGGCAGCATGCACAGTGTCAGCACGCATAAGCACATGAAGGACGAATCACAGGGATCCACTAAATGCTGTCCTAAATAGGTATGTTTTTAAGTTCTTTTTAAATGTGGTCAAGTGAGGGGATGTTCTGACGCAAGTCGGGAGTGAGTTCCAGGCTTTGGGAGCATATGAACTAAATGCACGGTCTCCAAAGGATTTGAGGTTTGTACGAGGTATTGGTAAACTGTTGGATTCCGAAAAGCGGGTGGTACGACGCTTGGCCTGGCGGGTGAGTAGATCTGAGGATCGTTGGATCGTTCTCCCCTCTCGATGCCACACGATTTCCATTCACGCGGAGCGCAGTTCCACGGCCTCCGAGCCCTCTGGTCGATCTGTATTTTGAAATGACGGAAAGCTGTACTACTAAGACCCATTTAATTCACATCTATTTTTTGTCCGCAGCGTCTGAGAAGTTTAAACCTTGTACGCGTCTAAACGCTTGTAACCGCTTGTGGCCTCCGCGATGTCGGCACGTGTTCCCGAGCCCAAGCCACGATGCCACGATTATCCATCGGCTCAGTGTGTATGCCGTTTGTATGTCAGGTATGATCGCACAGTATGTATTTTAGGTATAGTTTTGCTGCTGTAGTTCCGATGCATTCCGGGAAGCCATTATGCTTTATCCACCACCGGGGTTTATGAATGCTTTTAATCCCGCAGGCTTGAAACCCTGACGAAGCGAAAGAAAGCGTGAGCGTCGAACTTTTAGTCCGGAATTTTTTTAATTTTTTAATTTTAAATTTTTATTTTAATTATTTATTATTTTAATTATTAAATTTTAATTTTAATTTTAATTTTAAATTTTTTTAGTCCGGAATTTTTTTAAACTTTAGGTCCACTTTTAGCCCGGAATTTTTCGAGCCGTCGAGCGGGCTTTCCCTCAAACTCCCTCAACAAGCACTGCAGCGAATCACTCGAACTTGGCGGTCAGCTGGTTTGGTCCGACGATTAGGTGCTCGCCCCGACCAAGGTCTGGCTGAGGTCGCGGGTACGAGCCGCGAGGCACACGTGAAGCGCTTTAATAGAAATCAAGTTCTCTTGGAGCGCTTAATCTATTTTATTTTATTACTTTTTATTGGGCTAGGTATGACCCCCGCATCCACTATTAAAGTGTTCCAATTGAATTCGCCCGTTCAATATTTGATAACTCCTACTGCATGATTGACGCACGTTGACGAAGCACTCGACTTTTTTGCTGACACGGCTGAAATCGAAGAACTGTAAACATTAACCTTATACCCTAGAGCAAGCTGCCAACCGCCCCAAAGTACCAATTGTTTTATTGAATTGTTTTATTTTATTGACTTGTTTTATTTTGAAATTATTCTGTCTCAATTCAATTCGGTGCTCAGGAAATTGTTCTTTCCTTGTAGTAAAATTGGTGATCTTAACATTCATTTAGACAACCCAACAGATTTCCTATGTGCCGAATTTCGTTCAATCATCGATTCATTTTCTCTTGTGGCTCGTGTGCATGGCACCGCCAATAAAACGGGCGCACAGTTGTTCAAAAACTCTTCAGCGGTTGTATTCTGTCAACTCCTATCGTTCATATTGCTCATATTGCGCATTTGGATAGCAGCTAACCTGCTATAAAATTTGATGACGACAGAAAATGCGCTAGTCAGGGGAAACTAGTCGAGTGCTACTCGGAAACTGAAAAAAGCCTAAAGCTCATAATGGTGGCTTAGCCAAAATATCTCCTGTAGACCGTGCACCGACGAGTGTCATCTTTCAAAATAAGATTCACTAGATGATCGCATCAGGTTCACTTTTGCACACTTTAAGCTACGCAACATTTCCAAGTAGTGATCTTGCTTAGAGGTATCATGGCCAAGCTATAGTCTATGGACTCGTGACATCCCAAGTGACTTCTGCAGCTCACTATTTGCCAGCCTACCTGCCATAAGACGCTTACAGTTTGCGAAAAACGCTTAGCTGCTAGGCTTGTCTGTCACGAACTTCGCAACCGCTAATTACACAAACTCTCACCGACCTGCATTGTCTTTCCATCCAGCAGCTCATAGACTTTGAGGTTCTGCAGCTCACTGTTATGTCTCTTTATTCTCTTGTTCCGGCCCAACTATTTTGAACCACTTCCCAATCAGAAACGGCATCGTACCACCGCTCTTTTGACTGAATTAATTCAACATTACCTCTAATCAATCTCAAACCTTCGGAGACCTGCAATTAGCTCGTATGCTCCCAAAGTCTGGAGTTTACTACCGACTGACGTCACGCGAGTTGATGAAACATGAAAATAAGATAAATGAACATCTGGTTATCGCAGTATCTGCTCTGCCGGTGTGGGGTGTCGCTCGTCATGTTGGTGAGTATTTAAGCAATTGTATACGTTATCGCTTAACCTATTGGAACGTTACATTTAAGCGTATATCAGAGGCATATACAACGATTTAGTTTTCTTAGAGCACTCAAAATCTTTAGTCATTATTTTTATTTGTGTTATTATTAACATTATTGGAAGTCATTTGCCGTTCTCTCTAGTTTTTCCTAAAATAGCTCACGGATACCATATTCCAGTCGCTATGGTTGCGGGATGGTGGCGAACGCCACATTTAATTAATAATTAAGTGATGGGGCGCGTCACAGAGCTTAGTGTTCAGCAGTGGATGCCGATGCGTCTGATTTTTCACAGAGAGTTAGCGAGACTTAGACAAGATATAAAATAAGTATTTAGTGTGATATTTTCCTAACCCTGATGCTTTGGTCAGCCTCCATTATGCATGAATTTATTTCGCATGCCACCGTAATTTACTTGGATCAAGGTTTAATGCATTCCACACAAACTGCTGCTGATCGTGCTTGAATTTTCGCATGCAATAAAATACATGCAAAATTATGCCGCATACTCCTTAATCGTCGGTCGACGTACAACGGCAGCTTGTTTTTTTTTGGTCACTTCTCAATCGGGTAAGAGCTCTCTCCCCCTCCTGCTCGCGCTTCCTGTTAGCATCCTATCGCACCTTCGCGTCACAGTTTAGGGAAAGAGACCAAACGACGGTCTTCAATGAAAATTTCTCGTAGAAATTGTTATCTTACCCATTCGTGTAAAGGCAGGCTCATTTGCGTAAAAGCAATCCCTCATAATACCAGTACTTAGCTACACAGCCAGTACAGCCCACTAAGCGTAAGTCTACAATCAGTAGTAATAATAATAAATACCTATAGCGCCTCAAGAGATCTAAGCTTTGTTCTAGGCATATGATATAATCTGAAAAGAAAGTCTTCACCCGTAAAAACTGCGAAATCGTCGCCCAATGGCAAAGTGCCAGAAATGTGACACCGTTCTCGGACGTGCCTGCATTCGTCACACCTTGGCAGGACTCACACTCTTACTAACGAACATAGGAACTTCGTGGTACTTTTTAGATACTTCGTGGTGCTGCTCTTTAGTTGGGTGAACAATCCTGGAGGAACAAGCGACGCCCCAACGTACCGAGTCGCAGAAGCCACGTGCTCGGCCACGCGTCAGCCGACGTGTGGCCGAGCACGTCGGCCGTCAGGAGCATCCGTAATTAAACACCAAGTCCTTGTTCGTAATGTATATATATATATATATATATATATATATTCTTCATATATATATATATATATATATTCTTCACATATATATATATATATATATATATTCTTCATATTTATAAATGCACACAATAAAAAGAATATTCCTGTTTATGTTCGGGTCTTTAGTAGCTGTACTCCAAAGGCAATGAGGGCCGTGACATTTTCCCGGGACAAGGCATGAAGCAGAATTAACCGATCGTCGCTTCGAACCATCTTTTCATACGATATATGCTATAGTTTATAGAAATTAGCTACCTAATTATGATAAATCAGGAAACGGGAGTAATCTCTATAAACTACCATAACTTGGTTGATTTAGCATGCCAAATTTCCACTGCTTCTCTTTAAATTAAAGCCACCACAATCCGAGGTACAACAAATAAACCTAACGTGATGTGTGTCGGCTCGTAGCTTTGCCGCCTTGTCTTGCTCTAACACAGCTTTCTACCAAAGACTTTTGCCGCACCCTTTTAACAAAAGTTATTGCAGCTGTAGTAGTTGCCTCCTCTTCATCGCTCTCCGATCGCCTTCGAAGGTTTCAGCTCGGCTTCAGCGCGACGTCTGATAATAATAATAATAATAATAATACACAATAAAGCGCCCTCAGAGAACTTAATCTCTTTCTAGGCGCTTTACATTTGCTGATTACTTAGCATCTCTGACCCTCTGACCTTCTCTGACACTCAGGTTACAGCACTTCATTTGGATAGATAACGGTGAGTTCCCTTAGCTTCAGCGCTGTCCAATGAAATACACGAAACTATATCAAACCAGAACGTGATTAGCGCTCAATGCAAGGAGTGAACCTCTGCCAACCATGGCGAAAGCGATTTCGCGACTATGACTTTTGCTGTTCATCCCTGGCATCATCGCGCCATCATCCAGTAAATCTTGTGTGATTTACACACTATGGGTGTGATGGTCGACGACGAGCAGATCTCTCTCTCTCTCTCTCGAGCAGATTTTACATCAGCCGGATCCACTTTTTAGAGCAGTAAATTTTTTTAATTACTTTATACCGGAACATGTAGTCAGAACTTGGATATATTTTCTTTTGCATCGAGTCAATTCAGCTATCTCGGATTGGTCGTAGCTGAACTAAGTTGGTTGACATGGAGAGGCGTGAAGACGGCCGTCTCGTCACCTTCCCCGTGTTCAAGTCTCGAGGGATTAATGGTAGAAGTAGCCAAGTAGAAATCGCAATCGCCGACAAATGGCTCGCGAAAATAATATCGATAATAATATGTCGCCCAGAGAACAAAATCGAACAGGTCGTCTTTACCTGAGACTAAACGATAAAAAGTAATTGTAAGCAGCCGCCGAAGCCTGAAAATACGAAAAGTAGTCGTTGAAACGTAGAAAGCGTGAGGCAGACAGAGACACGGGCAGGCAGGCAGATAGACAGGCAGGCAGACAGGCAGGCAAGCAGTCTTCTCCTGTTTCATAGAACATCAGCTTACGACATATAGCCGAGCCACTGCGTTGCGCGTCGCCGAATCGTCGGACACTCGTGGGTGGGGGTGGGGGGAGCTCGAAGCGAGAGCTGGCTACGCACACGCCGTCGGCAGCATGCTGTCAGGTAAGCAAAGCTGCGTCGGAGCAGCATCGGAGCAGCAGTCCGTCGCATTAGTAGCCAGTGCAGACCGGTGTAGAAGCAAGCTACCACGTGCACAAGCTCCGCAGCAGCGGCGATAGCTGGCACAGGGAGGGCGGTTAGATTTTTCCAGCATCTCGCCAGTCAAGGCCAAGCTGGCACATTCCTGCACATTGCCTGCTGCCGGTTCAGCGCTCTCGTGTGAAATCCTTACCCAAGGGCAGGCTTCCCCAAGCTGCACTTTAGCTTTCCCAATTTCCACACACGGCGCTTCAATCAGGGCACCTGCGCCAGTGCTCTATCCGTCACCTTGTCGCCCCCAGGAATCCTCTTGATTTACTGCAGTAGGTTCATTCCTTCATTCTTTCATTTGCACATTTGTTTTTCAGCTTCGTTCTAGTTGCTTTCAAGATGAGACGTGAAGTAAAACTCACTCACTATCAGTTCAGATCATGTTTTTAAGATTTATATCATTGAGTGTGATATCTAGTTCCTAATGATTGTAACTCAGGAACCACTACATCTCTGTGCAGCTGCCATATTGAACCGATTTAGCTCACTAGAGCTATCCAATCGTACGATCGTGGGTTTCTTTTGCATAAAAGTCACGCACACCTCCAAAATACATGCACGTAGCTACTCAGTCCAGCATGCCCAGTCTGCAGCCAGAAACATCGTACAATCGCAGCCTGGTGACAAACGAACGCAAGAATGCGACTTCGCCCCAATAAATGCCTGCATTCGTCACATCTTGGCAGGTAGCCTTCCGCAGTTCCTTTAACGTGTGACCAACTGATTGTCATCTCTCCGGCCAGAGTCTTAATACAGCTTAGTAAGCTAGTCGTCTAAATGCATCGCAAAGCTCTGTGAATAACTACTTGCTGATGGTTGTAATAACGAAGGGTAGTAGCGTCGGGTACAAATGCTGAAAATTAGATTTGCAAAAGAATCTGAGCTCCTCTCCTGATCTCCCACAAGTCACAGCACTGACAAAGCCAGATTCGAGTAAAAGCCTTCGACAAAGCCTTTCGAGCGTTCGACAAGCCGCAGTGCGAACTTCTAGTGACGACGAACGTTCTTCAAGCCGCACTTCTAGTGACGACAAGTCCACGGCAAGCTAGCGAGCCGCCTGGCGCCCAGAAGCCGAGTCAAGAGAGCGATGATCGGTATGACGCTGTCTATGGCGCAGCAATCGAACACACGCGACTAGAGCGCTTAGAAGGCTCTCTCGCCGAAGCGTTGTTCTAGGGCGCTGTTCATTCTCCGCGCGCGGAGGCTCGTCCGTGGCGGGCAGCGGGCGTTCGAGCAAGACCTCGAGCAGGCGAGATCCTGAAGGGGCGTGGCGGCTAGCGTTCGCCCTCTTACTGGGCCACCTAGGCTCGAACAGCCTCAAGACCTCGGCTGCTCGTGACCTGCAGGGAGAGCCCTGCTTCGCGAAGCCGACGGCAGGTCGTGTCATCCGACAGGCATTTCGCCTTCGTCTTCTCTAGAGCCGCCTGCTGCTGCTGCTCTACGGACCACCCGGCGTCAATGGTGCGATGCCAAGTGTTTGGCAGGAAAAGTCTGCTGCTGCTGCCAGCACTCTCGCGCCTTCCTCTGAGCCAACATTCTTTCGCGCCTCCAGGGTTCTCCTCTGCTTCCGGCTTCGTTTTAAGCCAGTAGTCGTGCAGAATACGAGCCAGGGTATCAAAACCGAGCCGGCCCGCCTCCGCCGCCTCCGCCGCCTCCGCCGCCTCCGCCGCAGCCGCCTCGAGAGTGGACCGATCCCAAGATGACTCTCTAGTGCGACCCGCATGGGCAGCCCCCCACCCCGGGCAGCCTCGAGCGCAGTGCACGTCAACGCAGCCGCAAAAAAAAGTCGTGCTATCGCCTCCTTATGACAGCAAGCCAGAAGTGTGACGTTTTCGCCTTCAAGATCTGCCTTCGTTCGCCGCACGGTGGCAAGATGCGTTCGCCAAGTTCATTCGATTGTGAATTCGCCATCGACTCGATCGCCATAGCACGACGTGCGACGCGACGCTCGAGAACGCTCGAGACCGGCTGCTGAGACCTGAGACCAAGCTAGAGCACTTTTGCAGCTAACGGAAGACGATAATCGGGTGCCCCGGTAAAATGTGCCTTTCCGGTTCGAGCGGGCGCGAATGCATGCTGCCGCTGCCAGTGTGGTGCCCCAAGGATGCTGTCATCATCGTCGGTTGGTAGCACAAGTCGGCGATGATGGTGCGCTTTTCCGATGGGCAATGTAAAGGCGATAAGAAAAAGCGTAAGAGCATTCGTTCGAATGCTCCCGGTAAGTGCTACAAATGGATTGCTGCGACTTCCACGTCCGGAAGCGTGGCTTTCGTGACGGGCTAGTCTCAGCCGACGCACGACGAGCACAGTTGATGCTCTGCGCCTTGGAATCGGGGCTAGCGACTTGTAGATGCGGCGCCAAGTCCTACAGGCGGTAGTGGACAGGCCGGCGGTAGCGGAACACTGTGTGAATGAAGAGCGCCCGTACTTATAACAGATAACAAATCCAGATATGCAGAGCTCAGGAAATAAGAATAATAATAATAATAACAATACATTTGTCGTAGCACCCTCGGAGAATTCAAACTCTTTCTAGGCACTTTACATTTGCTGCAAAGAACAAGAGAATTCTGCAACGGACAAAAAACGCTAGTAGCGCTTGGTTAGGAGGCGAGATACTCAGCCGCCGACTCTGGTGACAGCCGTGACATCTACGGTAGATATCTCAACGTCAACATTCAGGGTATCAATACTCTCAAGACTAGAGCGCCTGCATGCTGCTTCTCTGCTGAATATGCTGCCCGGCTGCCAATACTGCGTCCCGAAACTCGCGGTCTGAGCATATTTTCATGATTCACTTTAGGTCGGTGCAATGCGCTTCGGAGATTTACTTAGTTTCTGCGGCTTTAAAAAACTACGAGCTGAGATGATGAGACGCGGAACAACGAAACGCGCCGGCACTGAACGCGCCGGCACAAATCGGAACATCCGCAAAGGTATCAAAGGTGTATTGCGAGCGTGCCTTCACTCGAGCTGGCATGCTAAATCCAACTGCCTCGGCAATCCTGCCTCGGCCCCTACATACTTAATCTTTATCTTGTCCAAGGACGCAGCCCCAAATGCACATCAAAAGGCCAGGCCCTAAACAGACATCGAAGGTCAAAGTCGCTCAATACAATCGAAAGTCGTCGATTCAGTGGCCACTTTGCCCCCTTCCCACAAGCAGACATTAAAGGGCCGTGGCATCATTATGCAGAGCATCAATAGTCACAACTGTTATTGGAGCGGATTGTCCTGAATCCCAAATTTCGTCATAGCAAGCAGTCACTTTATCGTTCAAATAATCATAATGCACTTGATAAAGTTCCCTCAGAGAACTCAATCTCTCTCTCTCTCTAGGCGCTTTACATTTACTGGAAATGCAATTGAATGGTGAGTAATATCATGCTTGATAAACAAACAAAATGAATAACATGGTTAGGGGTGACATGCACAGGGTCAGAATGCAAGATTCAATATCGTGGTCAGTACGTAACTCAATCATGCAAACAAAGAATTCAATATCAGGTTCAATTCTCACCAACGAAATCACGAGCAATGAGACTAGCACAAGACAACTGCTAAGGACCCTCAGCAGCTACCCAATACTTCTCACACCAATTGTTACAAACGGGATGAAGTGGCGTTCGCATCCGGACAGAAACACGCCGAGAGCACAGCCCTCGAAACGATGCTAATCTCCACCGACGGACGACAAATACAGGTGCCGCTCTCTAAGCCTCGGAGCCACGGTAGGAGCCACTTACGTAGGTGCAGCATCAATTCGCGAAGGTAAGCTGACGTAGTCGAACGAGGCAGTAGCTCGCTTTTAACGACCCGTGACGTCGTGGGGTCGTGTGTCTGCAGCCAGCAGCAATCCTGTATTGACTGCAGCAAGCGGAGTCGTAGCCGAAGGAGAAGGAATGAAACGAGGAAATTTGGAGCAGCTGAAATTTACTTTACTTTAAGGCGAGCCCCCATAGCTCAAGACAACAAGTCTACGTCCGTGGCATTGAGAACTCTATTTGACAGAGACAGCATGTGCAAAGCGCCTAGAGAAAGAGGTTAAGTTCTCTAAAGGTGCTTTATCAAGTGTAATAATAATAATGTTATTATTATTATTAAAAACGTTCAACAGCAGCCATAGCACATCCGAACTCCCGTGCGGCTTAGTGGCCTAGAGCAAAGGTCTCACCTCCTCAAACTCCTGGAGCACAGCGCAGCCTATCACATTTGGCTTTGACCTTTTATTGCATCTTGGGCATCTTGTAGTAACGCATTACCGACTCCTGGTCTTCACAATTCAGGAACCAAGGAGAACGAATGTCAGCCATAATCGAGCCGATTTAGCACGCCGTCGTTTCATAAGCCTTCTTCAGCCCATTAGCCTACTGTCAGCGAACTTACTTTGCAATAAAGTAAAGAGCATGGGATTGAATGGCTTCGTTTATATTGAGGAAAAGTTTCCTAGCATCTCGTGAGCCGCTAGCTGCAGGCAAATAAGAATTTCTTACTGCGGCCAGTGTGCTGGATTGAATCGCTAGGTCAAGGCCGTCTCCTATTTTAATGGAGTGAGCCGAGTGATAACGTAAGACATTAACAATTGAAGAAAATTTCTGATTATTCTCCACTTCCTCCTCGCGTGGGCCATATTCACGAAATCGAGCTGGTCTAAGTTTATTTATCACAGGAGTATGGCTAAAACTTAGCTGTCAGCGTTACCTTTAGCTGTTAAAAGAGTCTTTAATTGCCTTGAGCTATAATCTATCTTATGATAACCTAGGTTAGTTAGCTAAATGTCTTTTTAGTTTGTTTTTAGAAATGGGAACAAAAAACAAAGCGAACAGAATCTATGCATACCTATCGCAGACAGCAACGAGAAAAAAACTAGCAGTAAAGGAAGTCACTCAGTGCCATGTGTTTGTTTCGCACGTGCCATTGGTTTACTTCGCAATAAGAAAAATAATACAATTGTATAGCGCCTCAGAGAACTCAATCTCTTTCTAGGCCATTGTAATTGCTGCAGAGAAAGCACGATCTAATTGTTAATAATAGCATGCTCAATGCCCCTAACGTCCCTAGGTCCCTTCATTCTCTGGCTCCAACTAACCCATCAGAACTACTCTCCCACCAGGCATCGTATCACCCGTTTTTTCTGACTCAAATCGTTAAGCCATACATCTAGCCATGTATGCACCTCAATTCCTTTGGAGATCGTGCATTTGGTTCGTATGCTCCCAAAGCCTGGAACTCCCTACCGACTTCCGTCACGACATCGGCTGACTTAACCGCATTTAAAAAGAACTTAAAAACGCACCTATTTATGACAGCATTTAGTAGATCCCAGCGATTCGTCCTTTATGTGCTTATGCGTGCTGACACTGTTGCGTGCTGCCATTAACCACACTTGCATGCTGACCCTGTGCACGTCATCCCTAACCATATTATTCGTGTTGTTTATCAAACATGATACCACTCACCATTCGACAGCGTTTCCATGGCAGCAAATGTAAAGCGCCTAAGAGACCGTGCATTTGGTTCGTATGCTCCCAAAGCCTGGAACTCCCTACCGACTTCCGTCAGAACATCCCCTCACTTGACCGCATTTAAAAAGAACTTAAAAACACACCTATTTAGGACAGCATTTAGTGGGTCCCTGTGATTCGTCCTTGATGTGCTTATGCGTGCTGACACTGTGCATGCTGCCACTAACCACATTTGCATGCTGACCCTGTGCATGTCACCCTTAACCACGTTATTCATCTTGTTTGTTTATCAAGCATGATATCGCTCACCATTCAATTGCATTTCCCTTTGCAGCAAATGTAAAGCGCCTAGAGAGAGAGATTGAGTTCTCTGAGGGCGCTTTATCAAGTGCATTGTTATAATAATTATTATTATTAGCCGGAAGGCATTGTTATTATTAGCATTGTTATTATTATATTATTATTAGCATTGTTATTATTATGTTATTATTAGCCGGAAGGCATGTTATTGTTATTATTATTATTAAAAAGAGATTGAATTCTCTGAGGGCGCTTTAGCAAATGTATTTTTATTATCATTGTTATTTTTAAGCCTGCTCGCCTGGCGCGCGAGAGAGGGAGCCGCAAGCTTCCGCGAGACCTGTGATTTCCTGCGCGAGCTCGCGCGAGCCGTCGAGGGAGGCGTTCAGAAAAGAATCGAAACCGTGTGGCTCTCGACGTCCAATGCGTCCAATTCGCTCGACGACCGATCGGCGCCGCCCTCTGGCCTCTGCCTCCAGCCACCCAGGGGTGTGGGGGTGTTTCGATCTTTGATCTGCGTCGCCGCTGTCTGAGCCGGCGCGACCCGGTCACGCCGTCCGGCCGAAGGCCATCACCGCCTCCCCCCTCCTGGAGCGTGCCCGCCGAAGAGGCGGCGCCGAGGCCAGTCGCGACGTCCTGTTTTTTGGCTGATGGCGATGAGCCTCGATCTCGTCCCTCAAGCGCGTTCGCCCGGTCGCGCCCTTGACTTGAAGATTAGAGCGGTCAGCTTGCTCTAATCTTCAAGTCGCGCGAGATAGCGTCAGCGCCGTCGGAGCCGTCGAGACGAGCGCTGGCTATCGATAGCGGCCGGCGCTGTAATCGTCGGCCGCGACGGAAATTCATCCTGAAGACCTGGCGACGGACCGGCCCGCTTTTGGCGGCGAAGCGCTAGTTCGACTGAAGACGAAAATGTACCGAGCGCCCGTTTCTTTCGCTCTCCGAACTCCAGCGAAGTAGGTTGTCTAATGGCCGATTGCAGCCATTTGCAAATATCAGTTAGTTTACTTGCTACTGAAGCCGTTGCGTTTGTCGTCGCTTGCGGCTTATTGTGGCGCTATGACAAAAAGCGGACCGGAAGGGATGCAATGCAGAAGCAGGCAGACACGCTGCAACGCTTTCTACCGCGGCCACGAGGACCAGGTAGGTGAAGGCTCCGAAGGCCGGAGCGCCTCTCGCGGCCTCGCCTTCGGCTTTCTTCCGGCGTCGGTAAGCGACACAGCGCGAGGCTCAGGCAACAGGAAGGCTGAGAATTCTTGAAAGCTTAACGATGAGGTGAGACAGTGGATGAAGTAAGGAATAATAATAATAATAGCGCCCTCGGAGAGATTATTCTCTTTCTAGGAATCTTACGTGTGCTGTAAAGAAGCATGCTCAAAGGAAGCACCGTAATGTGGTTAGTGGTTGCATGCTCAATATCATCAAGCGTAACGTGGTTAGAAGTGACGTGCACAGGGTCAGCATGAAAATGTGGTTACTGGCAGTGTGCACAGTGGCAGCACGAACAAGCAAGCAAAGAACGAATCGCGTGGACCCACTAAATGCTGCGATAAATAGATGCGTTTTAGCTTCTTTTTAAATGTCATCAAGTCAGGGTATGTCGTGACGGCAGTCGGGTGTGACGTTCAGGCTTTGGGAGCATACCGGCTAAACGAACTCCAAGTGATTTGAGGTTCGGACGAGGTTTAGCGAAACGATTTGATTCAGAAAAATGGACGGTACGATGCCTAGCCTGGCGGAGAGTAGATCTGATATGTAGGCTGGAGCCCAAGAATAAGGCTACCTAAAAGTGAATCTTGAAGTCGATGCGCTGCTTGACTGGGAGCCAGTGCAGGTCGGCGAGAAGCGGTGTGGTGTGGCAGCTTCGACGTTGACTAAATGGAGACAGCTCTTTTGGGACTCTGTATACAGATGGCTTATAATTATTACTATATATATATATATATATATATATATATATATATATATATATATATATATATATATATATATATATATATAGTAATCATTATTATTAGGCCTTTACTTATGCCGTGAAGGAAGCGTGTCAATGGGTATGTGATAACCTGCGAAGTTCCATCATGAATGAGCACTCATTGCACAGTTCACACGGACTCAGCAAATGCTATATTAAATTGGTGCGTTTTTAGCTTCTGTTTTCTATAATCATATTCAAGGTATATTGTGGCTTCAGTCGGGAGTGAGTTCCAGGCTTTGAGAGCGTACGAACTATAGGCATGTTCTCCAAATGATATGCCGCCCAATTAGGAAGTTTTTAAGAAAGGCATAACCGTTGGCTCGATGATCTAAGGACTGCACGATATTGCTGTGATACTGTACCATTGCAGGTGATTTCAAGAGTCTCGCGTCTGGTTTGTCTCCTTCGCTTGTGTAATAAAAGCTTGTATAAACAAGCAGCGGTTGCACTATTAAGCTCTGCTGAACGTCTGTAACTTATGCTGCAATCGTGAAACCTCTACTTATAATATATAAAATGCCCAGATGCTCAAACTTCTAAACATTAAGACAATTTTTAAAAATAAAGGCAACAAGGAACGGTGTGGAGATGCAGCCTCTGCTTCGCCAGGCGTCTGTTCAATACGCCAGCAGTGTGACGTAGCGCATGCAACAAAACGCCCAGAAGAAGCTAAGCACGTCAGACCGTCAAGGGCATATACTTGCCAAAACTGAGTGTAATTTGAGTTTTACTGCTGTGCGTTTCTTATTTTACGTGCCTTCGTCATTTTTATTTTTGTTATGGATGTTATTTGGTTATTATTTTGCCTCCGTCAGCATTTATGATGGGATAATTTTTCTATGGAAGTCTATTAAGAGGTGTATCTGTTTTTTTCATGACCGCTAAGATTCATGCCAAGATTCGCATTATTGCATTAGTAAATGTACCACTAGGAGCCCGTCCGATTGTCATAGGTACCAAACGGAACTTGGTGGCTTATGAGCTAACCAAGCTTCGGCCTGATCAGTACTAGCGTCAATCCTGGCCATAGCCCCTACTCAACATTACTTTTCTAGACACTTTACGTACTCTCTAAGAGAAGCGTGATTGTACGGTTACTGGTAGCATGCACAGTATCAACAAGCGTGACATCTGTGTCAACCGCTCATCAGCAGTCACTTTCCTTTGTTCAGCGAGCACCAAACCACTACTCGGCTAATCTTTACAGCTGTGCGGCCTCTTGCTCACGAGATCTACTTGTGAGATATCGATTTTATGCGGCACCGCAAGCTGCTTGTTTTCGGGTTTCTCTTGAAGTGGAACAGAGAGCTCTTGGGAAAGTCCTTAAGCAGTTTCGTCAGCAAATAGTTCTACTCCAAATCAACCACGTGGCTCGTGTATGTGATTCTGGCCCAGCCATCCTAGAATGGTGGCCACGAGAACTTTCCATATTCGATTGAAACCAGTGCAATAACCCAAGTGTTTCCGACTACTATCGACGAGCAAGACAGCAACAACTGCACCAACAGTGTACGATCGCCAGGCAGCACAGGAAGCAGACTGCTGCCTCCTTTCCCTATAAATAGCTGGGGCGATTACTTATCGTGCAACCGTATAAACAACCCGCTCTGCGAAAGAGCTCGTAGTAGCCCTTAAGTATGCGACTGGCAGCCACTGCTAGACGCAGACTCTCTGCAAATAGCTGCCCTTTGAATATAGAACCTCATATTAAACCAAGTTTAGCAGCTGAGGTGCTGGAGTTGCATTTGCAGAGAGTAAACTGGCTGCTATCACAAGCAATTCACGAAATCCAATGTCCTAAAACTGGTTAAAGGGCTGCGTTAATAGTAGTAGCAAATGTGAGGGTGGAGATTGTAATTTCTGTATAGAAACGACGAGGCACGCATGCAATCGTATTGTCTCAGCCAACTGATGCCGAATAGACGTGAAAGTGGAGATCGCGAATCTGAAGCTAGTCATTGAGGCTATGCTCAGTAATCCAGTCAGAGAGACATGGGAGTGTCTGCATAGCCATAAGTCTCTATGTCTGTGAGAAACGACTCTGTGCAACTTTCTTTGTAGTGCAATCTCGGCTGCCGGTCCGGAAGTGGGGTGGTTTCGTCTTACGCTGAAGCCACACTGAACAGGTGCTCGCTACGGCGAGTAGGAGTCACTGTGCTAAATCCGTGAGCTAGAAACTACGTGAAAAGTATAAATAATGATAGGATTTGGTGGCATTGCCTGGCAGTCACAGTATGTCCGTATTAGAAAACGCATTTTTATAATGACTGGATGAATATTTCGGTACTTTGGAATTATTGATATGCTTGGTATGTATGGAATTACGGAAGCTTGAATTCGAATGTACTCAGTCTGATGTCGATTACATAAATAGCTCAGTCTGTCATTCGGATTGTTGGCCGCAATCTGCTAGCGAGTACTGCTTTTTACCTTCTATCAAGCCCCGAGCAGCTCCCACGATTCGTGAGCAGCGCAGAGAACAAGCCAACTATGGTCAGGGCCATATACGGAAGCATGCTCTACGGCTCTACGCAGAGTCTGCGCACCAGGAAACATGCTCCAAATCTGCAGCATTTTCAAGAATAAAGTCACATAATGAAAAGTCCTGGAGAAAGATTGTAATTTTCTCGCGTAAAGTGTGCCTAATGAAATTAATTCGAAATTAACCGGGCCTTCGATTACATGTGAAAATCTTTCAGCTTGAACTTGACGAAATACTGAGAATAGTTCCTTCAATTTACACAAGAACCCAGCAGTTATGTATGTAAGTACCTTTATGTATCTCTGCGTGTAGTACCAAAAAGCCAAAAAGATAGTGGATGTTGCACTGGAGAGTTCACTCAAACCCCAGGTGGCTTTCAGTGAGCGTGCGGTAGCCAACAGATTTCATCTCCCGAAATAATAAGGAAGTGAGAAGCATAGATGAGTCAAAAGAGTAGTCAAGTAGTGAATAGCATGAAAGTAGCAGTGCAGGGTGGCTAGAAAAGACGTGCTAGAGCTGGCAGCCGGTATGCGTGGTAACAGAATTTGGACAGTTGGAGTCTCATTATTGTTGACTTTACTGCAAAGAGAGTGGATGAAGAAAACCGTCTGTCGGAAGAGTAAAATATTATCTTCCATGTCTCTGCTGGAGTAACTTAATAAACAGCAGCAATCTGCCAGCACTGCAACGGCCCAAGGATGGATGAGTTTCGATAATGGAAATTATCGCATGAGCTGACGATCAGTCAAATCATAAACAGAAATTAGAATGCTTTGCAAAAATGGTAATTCTTATGGCTGTAGTGGCAGGCGATGGCGCATAGCGCCAAATCTGCTGCCCGGCGACCACATTTGCAGCTCCCATCAGCCACCTTAATCTTTCTTCCTTCCCTTGGCTGTGCTGGTGGCTCAGTTATGATGGTTGGCGTCAGTTACCACTAACAAAATTCTAACCACATTCTATAATTGCAAGTATTTCTATGGCAAAGTGAGCCAGCCGAATCATATTTTATCAGTGGAATCGGGCTTCCAACTGAGCGAGACGCTTGGGTTTAGCGCTAACTTTCGAAATCTCGCTACAATTCCTAGACTAGTGAAACTGAAACCCTCTTTACAAGCCTCCCAGCTAAATTAACATTGAGCCTCGCGGTGCTCTTCTCGGTCAAAGATAGCGTGTTTATATTGCAATCGCTCGACAGTTACATTGAGTACTGGCTGCGCTGGGGCACAAAAAATTGTGGAACAGTTCTAGATTTGCACCGGCTTTTGCTAATGCCGGTGCGTTGTGCCAGAACGAGTGAACTTGCAGCGAGAGAATTCTATACGTTTTATTTACATGGAAGTGACAGAGCATTCCTATATATTGAATGCGCCAAGTGCTTTCCATTATCAAGCAACAGTTATCTTCTGCACAGCCGCCCAGGATGCATGATGGGTTTCATTCTAATAATAAATTAGCCTGAAATATTAACGTAGTACGTACTTAATCAGAATATTGCAATGAAACTTTGATTGAATATCTATATTAGAATATTCCACTAACTGTTTGGACATCATATCGGTAATAAATATAAATCTGTGACTTGCTATAAATAATTCTTATATCAATTTAATATGTTGGTCAACGTATTCGTATCTGGATTCAGGAAGGGTTGCGACTGAGGCAGCTACTTTTTTTCTTTTTGAAGATTGTAATTGGTTCTTTAATTTAAACTTCTTCATCTAAAAGAATATTTTTGGCTTTACCAAGCTGGCATCATCACCCAGCCTAACCCAAGCGCCCATACCACGATGAGTGGCAGCTATGGAGTCACAGTCTTTGCCAGCCAGAAACAATACGAAGCTTTAGGCCATCAGCCTTAAAAAGCGGCTTTCAATCAATATGCATGGCCGTGACAAAATGTTTTTCTCCAGCCAATGGGCTAAACCGGGATGTTTCGGTTTTTCAGCCAATCGCAATGCATGCCTAAGGGCTGCTGTGTCAGCATCACACAAGAATTTGTCAAAAGAATTATTCCATGGCCTGGCAGTGGGCTTGGGGTCATTATCATGCTAAGAAATGCAACGGCCCTCAAGCGGAATATTTGAGCCTTGAAATCCAACTTGCTTGACCAACAAAAACTTGAGTAAAATACTTTTTCAACGAACCTGGTGTAATGCTGCAGCAATAGCTCACCCAGTCGCCTGATTAGAACCTATAGCACGCTTATATCGAGACGGAGCTGAGGGGTTTTTCGACCTACGTCAATATAATTACCGCCTAGTCTCCCTTCTGCAATTCCTGTCAGACACTGGAACGGGTCGTGGAGGGCCAGCTGAACTCATATATTGAAACTTCAAACCTTGCTAGTAAGTTTCAGTCTGACTTTAGAGCTATTTACTCCACAGAGTCAGCATTGCTTAGAGTGTACAACGACCTACTTTGGGAATGCAGACATAGGTCTCTGCTTGTTTTGCTCGATCTTTCGGCAGCTTTTGATACCATCGATCATAAAGTTCTTCTAGAGTGCCTCTCATCTTGCCTGGGCATCACTGGCACTGCTCTGCAATGGTTCAGATCGTATCTCAGTGGGAGACTCCAGAGTATTGAACTGAATGGACAAAGATCATCCGAGGTACCTCTGAAATATGGGGTACCTCAAGGCTCCGTGCTAGGTCCTGTTCTTTTCACGGTTTATACTCTCCCTCTTGCTGATGTGATTGCCAAACACAATCTAGGCTTTCACTTCTATGCGGATGACACTCAGTTGTACCTTTGCTTTGACCCCTCCCAGCCTTCGATCACCTCGAATTCTCTCAACTCACTTGCTGCGTGTATTGATGACATCCACACATGGAATGGTAGCAAATTTTCTAAAACTAAACCATGATAAAAACAACTTACTAGTTACGGGCAAACCCAGTGTGATTCACAAATTGGAAAGACTGAAGTTCAAAATTGGCTCTGCCAGCATATCTCCTGTTGAATCAGCTCGAAATCTAGGTGTCATGTTCCAAAGTGACCTCTGGTTAGACGACCACATCAGCTCCACGGTCAAGTCTGCCTACTTTCAGCTACGTAACATTGCTAAAATTCGGGCTTGTTTAGATAAGCATACCACGTCTAAGTTGGTCTATGCATTTGTGACATCCCGTCTTGACTTCCGTAACTCACTGTTTGCTGGCCTACCGACATGTGCAATCAGGCGATTACAGCTGGTGTAAAACTCCGCAGCTAGGCTTGTCTGTCATGAACGTCGCAGTTGCCACATCACACCACTTCTCGCTGACCTGCACTGGCTACTAGTTAAGCCATGGATCGACTTAAGGATTTTGTCGCTCACTTTTAGGTCACTTCATTCTTTGGCTCCAGCCTATCTCTCAGATCTACTCCCCCACCAGGCCAAGCATCGTACCACCCGCTTTTCGGAATCCAACAGTCTAGAAATACCTCGTACAAACCTCAAATCCTTTGGAGACCGTGCATTTAGTTCGTATGCTCCCAAAGCCTGGAACTCACTACCGACTTGCGTCAGAACATCCCCTCACTTGACCACATTTAAAAAGAACTTGAAACACCTATTTAGGACAGCATTTAGTGGGTCCCTGTGATTCGTCCTTGATGTGCTGATGCGTGCTGACACTGTGCATGCTGCCACTAACCACATTTGCATGCTGACCCTGTGCATGTCATCCCTAACCATGTCATTCATGTTGTTTATCAAGCATGATATTACTCACCATTTAATCGCATTTCACTTTGCAGCAAATGTAAAGCGCCTAAAAAGAGATTGAGTTCTCTGTGGGCGCTTTTTCAAGTGCATTACTATTATTGTTATTATTATTATTATTATTATTCAGGTTCTGTAGAATGTGCTGCAGCAGAAGAGACAACAAAAAACCTAATAGCCTAATGTGCTTGGCGATGCAGGGGAGGTAGTTATAATTCGTCGTTGAACGACGTCATAAACTAAATGCATAGATACCAGTTGGTTTTTTTAGAGCTGTCGATAAATATTTTCACACGCTGCACGTAACTTTAGTATGCACGACGTAGTCGAAAAACCTCGTATTACCCGAACGAGAGTTGCCGTCGTGGCAGGTGCGGCCATACTGTGAGGATTTCTTCGGCTGAGCACGTGTAACGAAATATCAGATAAGCAATCTTGTACGACATAAAAAGCTACTTTCAAGAACGTGGAAACGCACTCTCTCTTTCGCTCTCTCTCTCTCTCTCTCTCTCTTTCTTTCTTTTTTTGGAGACCGTGCATTTAGCTCGTATGCTCCCACAGCCTGGAACTCCCTCCCGACCTGCATCAGAACATCCCCTGACCTGACCACATTTAAAAGAAACTTAAAAACATACCTATTTAGGACAGCATTTAGTGGGTCCTTGTGATTCGTCTTCGATGTGCTTATGCGTGCTGACACTGTTCATGCTGCCACTAACCACATTTGCATGCTGACCCAGTGCATGTAACCCCTAACCATGTTATTCATTTTGTTTGTTTTTCAAGCATGATTTTACTTACTATTCTATTGTGTATCACTTTGCAGCAAATGTAAAGCGCCTAGAAAGAGATTAAGTTCTCTGAGGGCGCTTTATCAAGTGCAATATCATTATTATTATTATATTTCGTCTCTCTCTCCCTCACCTTCTCGTCAGTTTTACTCCGCTGCTTACGTCACCACTCAGTTCAGCTACTGCACGCTTACCGAAGCTAAGCGAGCGCTCCACAGTTGCCATCTCGTCAGCCGAAAAACCAGCCATTGGCCTGCTATTGCTCGTCAGCGACTGCTCAGGCTGCTGCGTATGCACGATAGCGAAAGCCAATGCCGACACTTGCCTTGACTTTGCCACTTGTTTTCGTCGATTTTCGGATGCACAAGCGCAGACGCGATACATTACCCTACGTCGCTGCCACGGCACGTGCAGGCGTTTGGATCTCAGAAATGCCAGAGGAAACTCAATCCATCGCCGCCTCCGGCTAGCTAGAGCTTAACGTGACAGCTCCGATCGGGCGATAGAATTGGGCTAGGCGGGCCGGCTAATGTGGCTCCGATTTCGGATCGCGTCCCGAGCGCCGGCCAGATACGTGGTGCCGCGGCGGCCGCACTCTGCTCTCCTGGCATCGAGAGGCATTCGGCCTCTCTCATTTTCGCGACGGCTGCTCCGAAAAACAAGATAATTTGCTAAGGAGTCATTAGTCTCTCACTCGCACCTGTCTTCGAAGGGAAGCCAGCGGCTTCGGCGGCATAGGCGGTGGCGGCCGGCTGGGATGGGCGAGCTTCTAGCTGGGACTGAGACTGAACTCGAGCACCGCGACTAGAAACCGCTCCTAGATTTGCCTTTCATAACCCGATGACTTTCCGACGTTTGGCAAGTCTCATCTCCAGTCACGCTCGTTTGCAGAAGGCAGCGAATGAGCACAGCCTCGGTACCGGCGCAAGTCGGCCAATCGGCGCGGCAGTTTGGTGCCAGACGGCGACAAGTGGCTGTCTAGCACCAGATTGATTCAGTCGATCTCTGGCCGAGCTCCCTGAAACTCGTGACTCGTCCTATCGCTTTTAAACTTCTCCGTAATCTATCCATCGTCGAGCTCAGCTTGTGAAAGTTGGATGGCACGTGGGTCTGGCGGTCTTCAGGCGCCCATTTGCATTCCAACGAAGCGATAACGCTAGCTCGTTTAAACAAGCGCGTGTAAGGCTCGAGGCACTGGCTTATTCACATTCCAACAATACGGTGGAAGCCTGATAGCCCGCCCAAGCCGTAAGCTAACCCCGCCCAAGCCGTAAGCTAGGGACCGTTGGCTATCGTCAACACGCCGCCTGGCAAGCAACTACGCAAATGTTACCGACCAGATTAGCCAACAGCCCAGTCGAGAAGGCTTTCACAGATGTCAGGCGATCAGTCAGAGCCGTATAAAACGGCTATAGTTCATTTGCATCTGCGTAGGCTAATAAAATATTACCTGCGTACGATGAAATCGCTGCGATATGATACGTTCCTCGATGCGTGGCGATGCGCCTCCATCCACGATGCTCTTTGCCGAGATGGGGTGCTCGTCACCGAGATGGGATGCTATGCCTCCGTTCGCCTTAATGCGATGTGCCTCCATGCGACACGAGGCGATGCGCCGAGATGGGATGCTATGCCCGAGATCCTCGAAGCGATGCACCGAGCCGCTGCCGAAGTGTCGAACCCAGCTCGTGAAGTCGAGATGCAGGTGCAGTCATGGCGTCGACCGTCAGAGAACTACGAGCCAAGCCGGCCAACAACAGTCTCTTGGTGAAACTGAAGACCTTGGCGATCGTGCGGCGTAAATTTTTCACCCTGTGCTATTTATTGAGAGCAAGCCTACGGGTGTCTTGAGTTCCTTCTGAAAATAGCGGCACTTAAATCCCCGACAGGAGAGATGATGTCAGCGTCTTGCTGCCCTTGTGTAGCGAACTGAGCTATCTTCTGGCAAACGGGAGATCGTCGGCCCAATGGCGGCCCGGGTCGCAGGAACTTCTCTCAGCAACAAGCGATAGCCAAAGCAAGCAGTTGCATCCGTGAGAGGAGAAATGGTCTCGGCCTGCCTTCCGGGAAGAGCCGTCGTACAGACGTGTCTGCGCTTGCCGTCCGACCCCAGCTATCAGCTGTCGGTAGCAACTGCTGAGCACCATCACCGAGATTGCCTTCATCGAGATTGCCTTCATCCTCAGGTAAGTGCGACCACTGCACACGGGCATAGAAGAAAATCAGCACGTGACCCGTGTGACAGACCGGCAGCCTTGCTGGGGAAGCCGAGTAATATGATCTGCGACCTGTTTCGCATTGCTGCATCGACACTCGCTAGAAAGCTAGGGATTACTGCCATTTAGTTTCAACCAAGCCAACCAAGATGACAGAGAGAAGATTGAATGACAAAGTTGGGCAGCAGTAAACGAGAAACAGGAAACCTTGCCCGTTTCAAATTACACAGCCGGCCAGCCCTTACGAGTCGTACCTGGTTCGAGGTACCCTAAAAAAACGTGCCTTTGCAAAGGGCGCTAGCCATATAGCACAGTGACCTGTACGCATTGGCAAAAAAACGTGATTAGAGGAAGTCTTCGAGGACATGGACAGCACACGAAGCATCAAGCACTGATGCCAGACCGCCTGCAAGCAGCACTTGCAACACGTTGTAAACACGTTGCCGCCAACTAGATTCGTGAAGGCACACACGATAAAAGTACGAGCTTACCCGCTACAATACGGGAATATAGAGTGTCACTGAAATGTGGGAGCCATTCAAATAGGGCTCTTATAAAAACTGAATCAATAGCCCACGGGTAAAGAAACAGTCACGTGTACATCGTACGCACAAATGTACGAGAGCCACGAAAACAAAACCAAAACTACGCCATCCAAACTTGGGCAGAAAGCAAGTCCCGTCTACAATAAATGTCAAAAAACACGATAGCCACTCAAAAATGGCTCCGATCGTAACGCAATCGTCCGATCTTACAGAAATTGTGTGAGCGTCAAAAAAATGCTTCTCCAAAAGCACCAAGACCGAGGGTCGAGCGTCGGCTCTTTTAACCGTGCCCAATGAAGACTCGACCAAGAAACATCCAAATATCGAGATCTGATCTTCTGAGATTTTTAGTAACGAATCAGCTTGAAAATCGCACTAGATATCTGTAGATTCTGGCCACCCATCACAGAGAATCGTCATCATTTATCTGACTAGGCACGTCGATATCTCGTTCCCGAAATTTCCTTACGTGTCGAACCCTTATTACCAAAGAGTTTTTACCGTGAGCTTGCTTCGCGTAAACCTACATAAGCTGTACTGTAACTTGCTACCTAATCGGTACTTATTTCTCCTCACAGACTCTCAGAATAACTTCCATGAAACACACAAGGTGAGACAAGCACTCGTGCACGCATATTTGCAAATATGCTCCCTCAAAATATGGCCGAATAGAAAATACGAAAAAATTGACGCTAAGCCACAGCAAGCGCACTTTTCAAAGAATGCTAGACATGCGACCGCAGACGGCATTATCGCAAGCAATGCGCAGCTACTGGGCACACCACCGAGTGATTTCCGTAGAGGACTCGAGGGAGCGAGGAAGCTGAAACTGGTGCAGCAGCTCAGCTACGTATGAAAGAGCCAAGCCATGGCAAGTCTTAAGGATCAGCGCAAGAACTAATCAACCGATCTCGAAAGTGAGGCCAAGGCACAGTGTTTGTTATCTAAGGAGGCACCACAGTTTAACCCCCATTTAATTGTGCTTGGTGGTAGGCATATGTAAATTTGCAAGTTTTTTTATTTCTAATAGGAGCTAGCTCGCAGTCGCTGCTCTTTGCGTCAAATTCCTCGATATGGCTTTCTAGTCTGTACATCAGAAAAGTTAATTTAGAGGCGTCTTTGGCGAACCGTAGTCGTTCATTTTGATGCTACCAGCTTTCTGCCTCCTCAAATCAAATCAAAGTTCTGCCTTTAGAGAGCTTGAGGGTCACAATTAGCAGCCCCCGTTGGGTCTATTTGGTATGCATGCACATTGGCCCTCATTCATCTCTACATTTATTACCGCCGTGAGCGCTTACCTTAACTTTTTTTTTATAACCACTTTAGGCTGAGATGTGGGCTCAACGTCAGCAACTTTAAGCGTTTGGTAAAATCGCTGGTGCCCAGACTCTGGCTGCCAGTGTCTAAAGATTGAAACCTACTGCAGGCGGCAACGAGTATCTTATTGACAGGCTGAGCTCTTGGCCTCAATACTCCTGAGGTCTACTCTCGAGACTCTGCAAGCCGACTAATCTCAGTTTGACTGACAGGCTGCTCTGCCGATCAGACCTCTTTAGTTCTACCGTGTCTTTCTTGTAGAAACTATTCATTACGGGCTTAGCTTATTTCAAAAAGTCTGCATTTCAATAAAACTCAATGCTATTCGGGGCTCCGTTCGTGCGCTCTCTCTCTCTCTCTCTCTCGCTCTTCTCTCTCCCTCCCTCCCTCTCTCTCTATCTCTCTGTTCTACTCTCTCTCTACTCTCTCTGCTCTGCTCCCTCTCTGTGTGTCTCTCTTCCTCTTTCTCTCTCTCTCAATCTCTCTCTCTCTCTCTCTCTCTCTCTCTCTCTCTCTCTCTCTCTTTCTCTCTCTCTCTCTCTCTCTCTCTCTCTCTCTCTCTCTCTCAATATCTCTCGATCTTTCTCGATGCCTCTCTCTCTCTTTTTACTTCGCTTGCTTTGTCTTCCTCAGCTTCGGTCTCTCCTTTAACCTTGCTATTGTAGCCAAAAAATGTGACTTGGATTCTCAAAACCACTCCTGCAACCAGTGACGTTGTGATTGCTCTTACTACATTAGCATCTCTGCGGAAACCTATGGCAACAAGCCTATTCTCCCAACACATTTCAAGTATGGGAAACTCGTGTTAGCCTCATGTGACGCCGATACTGCGTCAGATTCTCGCAGCTGACATTTTTAGTCTTCGTTCTATCCCATCTTACTCTTCTTAATCTATGCTGCTAATTTCTATCATTCGTCTTTCTCGGTTTCACTAAATACTATTTTTTCTGAAGTAAAGCCCTGGTAGTTATGGTGCTGCCTGGCTTCGCTATCATTTCTCGATGATAATACGTGATTGTAATAACTGTAAAGCATTTTTATTGCACCCTATATGAACTGCATCTCTTTCTATGCCGCTCACATAAAGTAGAAGAGAAGGATACTTGCTGATTAATGGCAATAAAAAGCGCGACTGCAGCACACGCAAGCATATGAAGGACAATTCAAGTTGACAAGGCGAAAGTTGTAAGCAGTGGATGGGTTCTTATTATCAGCTTGAGTTTCAAGAAAATGCAAATAATATTAGTGGCAAATGGGAGTGACACTAACATTTGCCGATTGTAGGTTGCCGTTTCGTATGAAAGCAAGCGCGTGTAACCGCTCAGGAAGTGTAATGCAGCCATCCTCCGTTCTGTTATCGACTCTCACCAAGTATGGCTGGTGGTTAATGTAACATGGTTGTATCTGGCGCACTCACACCGTGCGACTTCCACGAGTTCGCTACCGCCACAAAGTCATGGTGACTAAGTAAGCGTTAAGCTGATCGCGTGTGCAGGTCAAATCCGGTAGCCAGCAGCCTTGACCTCAATCTTAAAAGAGCAGCTGACTCAGAAGAACAGTCTGGCGGGCATAATGATAATAATATAAATAACAACAAAACATGCCCATAGTGACGCGAGAGAACTTAATTGCAGAGTAGGCATTTTGCATATGCTGGAAAAGAAGCATGCCAACTGACTAGTGATGAAATACAAAACCCGCGCATGCACAAGCCTCTAGAAGACAACTCATGTGAAATCCAGAACAAACGGTGCATGAGAAAAATTGGTTTAAAGCTTCCTTTAAAAAGTAATTGAGTAAGGCATGTTTCGATGTTAGTCGATGGCGTCCTACAGGCTTGGTGAGTACAAATACTGATGGCACGGTCTCAGAAGGATTTGCAGTTGGCCAGAGGCACAGTTAAATGAATTTGAGTCAGAGCATCGGGTGCTACATTTTGAAATAAGAATAATAAAAAATAACTCACTTAGCAAAGCGCCCTCAGAGAACTCGACCTCTTTACATTTTCTGAAAAGAAAATACGATCGAATGGTTAGTGGTGGCATGCTAAATCAACAACAAGAACAACATGGATGGGTATGACATGTGCAGGGTCACCATGCAAGTGTGGTTGGTGGCAGCATGCACAGTGTCCGCATGCACAAGCAGATAGAGGTCGAATCACAGGGACGCACTAAATGGTGTGATAAAGAGATGTTCTTTAGTTTATTTTTTAAATGTGGTCAAGTCAGGGGACGTCGTGACGCAAGTCGTAAGTGAGTTCAAGGCTTTAGGAGCATACGAACTAAAGGCAGAGTCTCCAAAGGATTTGAGGTTTGTACGAGGTGTAGGTAAGCAGTTAGATTCGTAAAAGCGGGTGGTACGATGCTTAGCCTGCTGGGGGAGTAGATGTTAGTGGTAGGCTGGAGCCAAAGAATAAAGTCACCTAAAATTGAGTGGCAAAACCTTGAAGTCGATGCATTGCTTGACCGGGAGCGAGTGCAGGTCGGCGATAATTGGTGAGATTTGGCAACTGCGACGCTCACAACAGACAAGCCTAGCTGCAGAGTTTTGCACCCGCTGTAAGCGCCTGAGTGCATAGGCCGGAAGACCAGCAAGCAGTGAGTTACAGAAGTCAAGACTGGATGTCAAAAATGCATGGACCAATTTAGATATGGAATCCCTGTCTAAACAAGTTCAAATTTTAGCAATGCTATGAAGCTCAAAGTAGGCAGACTTGATTGTGGACCTCACGTGGTCGTCTAAAAAATGTCACTTTGGAACATGACACCTAGATTTCGCGAAGATTCAACAGGAAATATGTTGGCAGAGCCGATTTTGAGCGTTGACTTTTCCAATTTCTGAATCACACTTGGTTTGCCCATAATTAGTAGGTTGGTTTTATCATTTAATTTAAGAAAATTTGCTGTCATCCATGTGTGGATGTCATCAATATACGCAGCAAGGAGGTTGAGAGAATTAGACATGCTCGAGGGCTGGGAGGGATCAAAACAAAGGTACAACTAAGTGTCATCGGCATAGAAGTGAAAGCCTAGATTGTGCTTGGCAATCACATCGGCAAGAGGAAGAGTATAAACCGTGAAAAGAACAGGTCCCAGCACGGAGTCCTCAGGCACCCCATATTTCTGAGGTTCTTCGGACAATATTTGTCCATTCACGTCAATACTCTGGAGTCTCCAACTGAGACAGGCCCTAACGCATTGCACAGCAGAGCCAGTAATTCCCAGATGGGATGAGAGGCGCTCAAGAGGGGCTTGGTGATCGATAGCATCAAAAGCTGCCGAAAGATCGAACAAAACAAGCAGAGACACTCTGCCCATGTCTACACTCCTAAGTAGGTCGTTGTACACCCAAAGCAATGCTGACTCAGTGGAGTGGTAAGTTTTAAAACCAGGCTGGAACTTACTTGCAAGGTTCGAAGTTGAAGGACTCGTACAATGGTTCCGTGGATTTGAGAAGCGAATCGAGAAGAATCGAGCGGAGCAAAGAAACAAACAAAGAAGCAACGGAGCTCTGCCAGCTCTGCCGGAGCTGAAGGGAAAAGAGATGATAAATAAAAATAAAGGAAAAATCCTGTCAAAGGTGGTCAAATTAGTATGCAGCCAAAGTAGTGGGGCCTCCTAGAAAACAATGCCGTCCGTGTAGACGCCGCCGCCGCCGCCGCCGTCGGGTGCTGATGCCGCTTGGTGTGCGTCAGAGATTAGATGCAGCAGGCTTCTCGGTGACTACCCGGTGCACACTTTTCTGTATTTCTTGCTCTGCATGTGCTGTTGGTGTTTTTAGCGCTATACAAGTCGTGCCGACGGTATAATTACATACGCTTCTTCAAATTTTCAGCAAATTTTCTAAAACTAAACGATGATAAAACTAACTTACTAGTTATGGGCAAACCTAGTGTTATTCAGAAATTGGAAAGGCTGACTTTCAAAATTGGCTCTGCCAGCATATCTCCAGTTGCATCAGCTCGAAATCTAGGTGTCATATTCCAAAGCGACCTCTCGTTAGACGACCACATCAGCTCCACAGTCAAATCAGCCTATTTTCAGCTTCATAACATTGCTAAAATTAGGGCTTGTTTAGATAAGGATACCACGTCCAAGTTGGTCCATGCATTCGTGACATCTCGTCTCGACTTCTGCAACTCACTGCTTACTGGCCTACCAGCATGTGCGATCAGGCGATTGCAGCTGGTGCAAAACTCTGCAGCTAGGCTTGTCTGTCGTGAGCGTCGCAGTTGCCACATTACTCCACTTCTCGCCGACCTGCACTGGTTACCAGTCAAGCAACGGATTGACTTCAAGGTTTTGTCGCTCACTTTTAGGTCTCTTCATTCTATGGCTCCAGCCTATCTTTCAGATATACTACCCCATCAGGCAAAGCATCGTACCACTCGCTTTTCGGAATCCAACAGTCTAGAAATACCTCGTACAAACCTTAAATCCTTTGGAGACCGTGCATTTAGCTCGTATGCTCCCACAGCCTGGAACTCCCTCCTGACCTGCATCAGAACATCCCCTGACCTGACCACATTTAAAAGAAACTTAAAAACATACCTATTTAGGACAGCATTTAGTGGGTCCTTGTGATTCGTCCTCGATGTGCTTATGCGTGCTGACACTGTTCATGCTGCCACTAACCACATTTGCATGCTGACCCAGTGCATGTAACCCCTAACCATGTTATTCATTTTGTTTGTTTTTCAAGCATGATTTTACTTACTATTCTATTGCGTATCACTTTGCAGCAAATGTAAAGCGCCTAGAAAGAGATTAAGTTCTCTGAGGGCGCTTTATCAAGTGCAATATTATTATTATTATTATTATTATACGCTTACATGTACCCAGGCTGGGTTCGGTTGGTTGGGACCGGACGGCTATAGTGAGGGTTAGGGTCACCGGCTAGGCCGGGGTCAGACCTATGCATTGCCGGATGTATGTGGTGACGAGAGGTCACCGGGGCTTTTGGGTACGGGAAGTTGGCCAAGTAAGTCGTGGTGTTGGAGGCTCCCGGTCTCGCCGAGTTATGCACCTGGATTCGTGCAGGCGTGCTCCGGCGATGCTGCCACGCACGCAAGGGAACGAGTACCCAAGGCCCGAGCGGAGCGGGATAGCTCGCTCGTTGTTGACTTGTTTTTATTCCGCGTTTCCCGTGTAGCGTGTTCGTGACCCCCCCCCCGTGTGTTGGCGTCTTTCGGTGGAAGCTTACGACTGTGGTAGTTGTCGGCTCGGACTAGCCAGCAGTCACTCAGCCAGCCGGGTTTTGGACGGCGTACACTCGTACTGTTGGACTCGGAGTCGGTACAACGACAGGACTGCGGAAGCCGACTGACCCCAACTAACACGTTTGTTCGCGCTTGCTGCGTCATCTCGCGCTCCCATAGTGTATAATGTATAGGATCCTCCCTGTAGACTTGTTTAGTTCACCTGTTGTTGATGGCGCATGCGTTATAAAGATGTTTAACCTGACGGCCGCTCGTCTTACCCTAGCTCGGCGGCATGGCGAGCGGCAGCGTGGCCGGAGTATGGCGGGAATTAGCCTCTGACCCCTGGAACCCGGTTACATACATGCTTTCTATGATCAAGCATGATATTACTCATCATTCAATTACATTTCCCTTTGCAGCAAATTTAAAGCGCCTAGAGAGAGATTGAGTTCTCTGAGGGCGCTTTATCAAGTGCATTATTATTATTATTATTATTACGATGCGGAATGGCCAGGGATTGAAAGATAAATTAAGCGGCCCACTAAGAAAAAAGAAAAATTATAAAATCAGTCAGCTTCATCTGGTTTTACCTCTAATTTTTCCATTTGGTCTCGCATTCTTCTATACGGCGTCTCTTTGAATGTAAGTGCAGCATACTTGGTCTTAGAGCAGTGAAAGTCTCGGTACGCCGTATGTAGGCAACTTTACGCAGCGAACGGTGCGAATAATGCTTTTGCAGCAAATAGAAAATGCCTATAAAAAGATTGAGTTCTCTGAAAGAGCTGTATCAAGTGTGTTATTATCCGTAAGAGCATTACCTCAGTCTCAATTCTAAAGTGTTCCATGCGCTAACCATGTACTTAGCGGAGAACTAAGCTTTAAACTGTTGCAAACTGCGTACCTGAGCAAAGCGGTGGCTCCCAAACTGAACCTAATTACAGTGCATATACATTTAGCATGTTTTTTTTATAGGTATTTAAGGAAACCGGGTTAGCTTAAAATTTGAAACGGCTCGTCTAAGCTAAAATCCGTATATGCATGGCATTTCGCAAAATCCAATGCACTTTCGGGCATCGGTTTGTAATATGGGAGATTCACAAAACGAGTCCCCTAGTCAAGCTTACCGCCGCACATTAATTGCTCGCTAGCATGGTTGCTCCTGAAAAAAGTTCTTGAAGCTGCCTACGGTCTATCAGTGGGTAGCCGGCGCTTGGAGCCACCGCTTGCTTGCTGAAAGCCAGTCAAATGGCCGCCTAATGTACCACCATACGCACGTCTTCGGTACTTAAGATAGTATAACAGGCGGACTGTTTGAAGGAACCGCCGACTCATTCGATTTGCCTTTTTCGCTGATAGCCAAATCAGAGGATTAATAGCGAAAATTAATTTCCATATAAAAATGTACCCAAGCTAGGTTCGGTTGGCTGGGTCGGGACGGCTGTAATGTGGTAATGGTCACCGGCTAGGCCGGGGTCTGACTTATGGGTATGGCCGGATGTGCCGTGACGAGAGGTCACCGGGGCTCATGGGTATGAGAAGTTGGCCGAGTAAGTCGTGGTATTGAAGGCTCCAGATCTCGCCGAGTTATGTACCTGGATGAGTGCAGGCGCTCACCAGTGATGCGGCCATGCACTCAAAGCAACGATTATCCAATGCCCGAGCGGAGCTAGATAGCACGCTTGTTGTTACGGCTATTCCGCGTTTCCCGTGTAGCGTGTTCGTGGCCTCCCCCGCGAGTTGGCTTTTTCGGCGGAAGCTCTCGACGGTGATAGACGTCGCTCCGTCTATCCTAGAGTTCTCAGCTAACCGGGCCTTGGACGGCGTACGCTTGTACTAGTGGAACGGAGACCTGTGACGGTGGGACTTCGGAAGCCGACTGAGAAACTAACACGTTTGTTCGCGCTTGCTTCGTCTTGCGCCCCTATAGTGTACTTTGTGTAGGACCCTCCCTGTAGACTTGTTTAGTCCCCCTTTAGTTGTTGCTGGCGCATGCGATATTATAAAGAGGTCTAACCTGACGGCCGCTCGTCTTACCCTAGCTCAGTGGCATGGCGAGCGACAGCGTGGCCGGAATATGGTGGGGCTGAGCGGGAATTAGCCTCTGACCCCTGGAACTCGGCTACAAAAATAAGCTCTAATAAATGTTCACCTTACGTATAAAAAGGCCTGTATTTGAGATTCATCCTGCACCAGCAACTTACATTGTCTTGAAAATCATCGCATATGCCTCGCTGGTTTGGTCCAGTGGTAAGGTGCACACCCCGACCAAGGTCGTGGGCTTGAGCCCCGTGGCGTATGTGAAGCGCCGGAACAGAGATTAAGTTATCTTATGGCGCTATATACATGGATTATATTTATTTATTTACGTTTAAGTAAAGATGTTATTTGATTCAAAGCCTCATTCGTGTAGTGCCAGAGGAGCCTTAAAGGCTATTACCACCGCTAGCAAAAGCTATAAGCGATCGTTCACTGTAGGGATCGAATCCACGACCGGCTCTACTCTACTCATATACAGCACTTTCCAGGAAGGTCCATTAGCATTCGTTATTTATAAATTCGGCAGCCATGCTTATGCATATACAATCTAAGCCGACGATTGGCCGCGTCGCTTGGTAGGTGGCTCGGCGCGGCATTCGCGTCCCGATCGGCTGCGAGCGAGCGTCTGTGAGAGCGAGCTGGCTGCGGCCGAGCTTGCTGCAGCCCGGAACGCTCTCCGATTCCTGAAAATGTTCAGAGCGCTCGCTATGTATAGTGCACGGTTCATTGGCTCAGCCCGAGCCTCGTTACCGAGCCTCGCTCTGCGGGCGATTCAGCTCTCGCCTGGGAGCTCGCCAAACCCAGCAATCCTGCCGCTGTCCGTTCGAGCGGCCCGTCGCTTCCCTAGCAGCCGCTGATTACAACGCCCCTACCGCTTCGCCAGTTCTTGACTACACCGCGTCGGGTCCGGCGTGAGACCGGGAACGGCAGTGGAGGCTTCGACAGATGGCGATCGCGAGCCTCAGCCGGCATGTGCAATCAGACGGTTACAGCCGGTGCTAAACTCCGCAGCTAGGCTTGTCTGTCGTGAGCGTCGCAGTTGCCACATCATACCACTTCTCGCCGACCTGCACTGGCTACCAGTCAAGCAACGGTTCGAATTCAAGGTTTTGTCGCTCACTATTAGGTCCCTTCATTCTTTGGCCTACCTCCAGATCTGCTCCCCCACCAGACCAAGCATCGAACCACCTGCTTTTCGGAAACTAACTGTTTACATATACCTCAAATCCTCTGGAGACCATGCCTTCAGTTCGTATGCTCCCAAAGCCTGGAACTCACACCAGACTTGCATCACCACATCCCCTGACTTGACCGCATAAAAAAAATTAAAACACCTATTTGTGAGAGCATTTAGTGAGTCCCTGTGATTCGTCCTTTATGTGCTTATGCGTGCCAACACTGTTGCATGCTGCAACAAAACAAACTTGCATTCTGACCCTGTGTATATCACCCCAACCATGTTATTCTTGTTGTTTATTGAGCATGCTACTGCTAACAGTTCGACCGTGTTTCCTTTGCAGCAAATTTAAAGCGCCTAGAAAGAGATTGAGTTCTCTGAGAGCGCTATATCAAATGCAATATTATTATTATCATTATTATTATTCTGCTAGGTGAAAGCTACATTAAAAAAAGAAGCTTTGCTCTGTGAAGACGAAGACAGACACCATTTGGACCACGGGGGTGCAAGCTACAAGCTACTACAAGAGAAGAAGACAAGGAGTCTACTGCAATTTCCAAAGTGCCTGAACCCTGAATCATATTCGCTACCCGAGGTTTGACCAAACCTCTGCTTTGCACGTCATTCCGCAGCAACTTCTAACTGAACTAGTAAAACGAGGATCAAGCCTGTTTCAGAAAAAATGTGCATTTGCTGAAAAAGGTGGTCGTGCCATAAGCATAGGCCGGTTCAAGAGGCAACTTGCTAATGGTCATAAAGTTAGCATGGCTTGGCTGGTCTACTCTCCCCTAAAACAGTCGGAATTTGCAAAAGAGTTTAGCCAGTGAAGGAAACCTGAAAACCTGATTGCCGATGAAAACTGTCCTTCTCGCCGTTAGGCTTTCACCACATGGAAAGAAATTGAAAGCTCCTTCTCATAAAAAGGTGGAATGTCGCTGTTGAGGCACCAATCTTAGCACAAAAGAAAAAGTTAACGATATAATCAGAGATTCTCATGAAATCAGCTCAAAAGAAACTACTCCTGTTCGATCACTTGCAACTTTTTCCCTAACAAAACTTCTCTTGAAATCATTTAAGAAAAAGCGCACTGACTGGTCTTTCATTACAGTTATAGAAGTCTAGAATTATCTAACAACAGTACCAAGTTCTAATTGTTTCTCATATTTTTTCCTTTTTTTCTACATCTTTGGTTCCTTACTTTTACTTCATTCTTTTTTATAGCTTTATGTGGTTCTTCTCCTATTGCTCTAATAACATTATTATTAAAAGAATCTAATATTTTTGGTAAGTTTTCTATCCATTTTTAGCTTCTACTGTTATCTCTTCTACTCAGACTCTCCCACTCTTTTTACGGAGCAATAGAAGCTCTTTCCGCTCTGGTTCTAGTAATTATCTCAACTAGCGCAGCATTCTTTTTGCTAGTAGCTTCTATTTTACGCGCTCCATGTCTTTTCATTTCTTTCTTGAATTCTCGTTTAAACCCTGACCCAGGATCTACGGCTATTTTTTTCGGCCACGTGTGTGCATTTGCCTTAGTGTATGCAGGGGCACTTGCTTGTCAATGCAAGTGCCTCTGTGAGAATGTGCGTGTGCGCGCGCGCGCGCGTGTGTGTGTGTGTGTGTGTCCGTCACGGGGCACACACTCGGAGGAATACATGTATACAAGCAGGGGGAGGGGGCAATAAAAATTGCCCCCAGCAGGACCTGAGCCTCTGCTTACACTGTGCTTGCTGCTTGCGGATGTTACCGCCAATCGTTTGGTAATGCTTTCTATACAGTGTCTGTAAAGTGCATAGAAAGAGATTCAGTTTTCTGAGGGCGCTATACAAATATATTATTATTATTATTAACAACGAATCCGTCGAAAAACGCAGATGCCCGGAGAACTGTCTCAAGATGTTTGTCTCATGGCAGAGGGGGAGATTTCAAGAATAATGAAGAACAGCATAGACTATCTCCGACAAGAAATGGCAACTAGGTTTTTCGACTCACAGATCTTGATGTCAAAGTCGGTTTGTTGTTGGAAGTTAAGCAGCTTTGAAAGACACTTACACAGATCAAACTCCACCAGCAATGTCTACATCTTGGAAACATCTATTGTTCAGAAGTTGATGGAACAGAGCTGCACAACAAAATAAGTGACTGCAAAATCCTTCTTGCCACAAGTCACGACTCGGGACCAAAGATCCCACTGCAACTCATGTCTTTCATTGTCAGTTACAGAGAAGGCATGTTTCCTAATTTGAGAGTTTCCTTTGCAAGTTCTTCTCACCATAGCTGTATCAGTTGCTAATTGTGAACGTTCCTTTAGCAAGCTGAACACAATCCTGTCCTATCTGAGACCGTCATTGGGGCAAAATCGACTCTCTGATTTGGCCTAGTTAAGCAAAGAGAAACAGTAGAAAATATTGACTTTCATATTGTGATAGACTAGTTTGCCACGTTCAAGGCCAAGCTAATTCACCAAAGTTAAAGCTGTGATAGCTACCTTGTGCCTTGAATACAGCTAATAAAATGGTCCCGACGCGATATGCCTGTTAGCGTGAGTTTTTTGCATTTCTTCCGTGGTGGAGCTATTTTGCAGCAATTTTTGACAAGGGAATGGAGCGCCATTTGTAGCTTTGTCTCCGTGCGTCGAATGGTCTCATTACGCCACCGGAGCGCTCCACTAGTTTAATAAGAAATCAATAATATAATTCATTCGCATAGCGCCCCATGAGAACTGTTCAGGTGCTCCCTGTTCAGGCGCTTAACAAATGCCTAGGGGCTCGAGCCCACGACCTCGGCAAAATAGCGGAACTGGCGCCCCGGCGTGAAGGTCACTCCTGGTCGCTCTCACCGACGCATGAGGAGTGATCGCTCGCTCGTTGTCTTACGCCCGAGAGCCGCCGCCGCCGCCGAAAAGCCGCGGCCCGTGGCTCAAGTCGACGGCTTCGATCGCTCCAACTGGCCGATCGATTACGTCGAGCGGTCCGGCCTCGAGAACGAGTGGCCATATACAAACTCGTTTGAGAATTCTCTTATTGGCTCCAGGCGCGCACGGCGCCCTGCTAAGCAGGGCGCCGCCGTCGCTCGCCGAGTAGCAGGGTCACCGAATTGGCGGTGGTGGCGCCGCCGTCGCTATCTGTGTGGCGAGACCGAGGCTCGTCGCCTCGCGCGTGCGCGCGCGCGCGCGCTGCCCTAATCGACGGTCGGGGCGGGTGCCGGCTTCGGGAGCCAATAATCGAGACGTAAACAACTCGGGCGCCTCGCCAAACGCTCTCTCCGGCCTCGTCCGGTCCCCCGTCCGGTTATTTGCCCGCGACTGGTGCGGAGGCAGCCCGTGTGGTCTCGAGACCTGGTTGGACGCAGACGCAGACGCAGACGCAGAAGCAGGCAACGGTCCTCGCTCGCTCGGCGGAGGGAGGGCTGACGAAATCCGGCGGCCGGCCAGCGCAGCCGCAGCCGCTCGCGCGTGAGTATGAGCACTAGCGGGCGAGCGAGATCGCCTCGCAGCAGCAGCAGCCCTGGCAAGTCTCATCGCGCCTCCGCAGCAGCCCATGCGCCGCCGGTTCCGCCCGGTGACCCTGAGCGAACAGTCCCAACCCTCCCACCACGCCGCCGCCGCCGCCGCCGCGACTCGGGGCTCTAGCCGAAGTCAATAGGGAAAGGAATCGCGAGCGGCGATTTATCGACCGAGGTTTTATCGCACACGGCTGAGGCGGCGCCTCTGCGGCATGCGCCTCTGCTGCGGGCGGAAGCCCGGGCCGCCGGTAGGAGCCGGCGGCCGGGGCGACTTCAGCCAGAGCGCACAACCAATGGGCGACTGACTCCACGCCCGCCCTCGGGCCGTGCCTCCCTTACCCCTCGACCATCAGTCGTAGCTACGGGTAATCTCGGTTGGATCTGCGGTTGCCAGCGCCGCCGTCGTCGGGTGCGGCGTTTCTGTTTCCGTCGCCAGCTCGCCTTTTCCTACCTTCTTCGAGCGACTGACTAGCGTTTCGAGCGAGGACAGTACCGACAGCCGCCCGCACACTCCCTCGCGAGCGGAGGGAGGCGCCGCCGGGTCACGGCCGTCATTCGCACTTGGCCCACTGCTCGCACCGTCTCAGGTATATCTTTAAATTGGTTGGCGTATTCGCTGGGCTTAATTAACCCGCAATCTGCTCTGCGATCGCGAGCGAGCCGCCGTGGCCCGCGATCCCGCTCGAGTCCGGCCACCTTCTCGCTGCCGCCGCACCGTCGCAGGCGCACAACCTCCGCCGAGGCTCGTCAGCCCCCCCCCCCCCCCGCGCGTGCCCGGCTGTCGCTTGCCGGCGAAGGCGACGCGGATGTGTCCAATTCGGCTGGGCGTCGACTATCCGATCGGCCAGAGAGCGGCTGCGGCGGCAGCTCTCGCGGAGCGGAGGAGGGAGCAGCGGCAGCAGCTGCCTCAGCAGCTGCTGCCAGTTGCTGCTGCCTCAGCAGCTGCTGCCAGTTGCTGCTGCCTCGGCAGTGGCAGCAGGCGGGCGCCCGAATGAGCCGCCTGGATGCACTTTCTGGTGCCGACCGAATTCGGCTGGCTACTCTCTGGTCAGGTGTCGCATGTACCCGGCAAGCTTACTGGTCGAGCTTAGGAGCTTGACCTGATTCGGGCACTAGTACTCGTCGGCTCGGCAAGAGGGGTCGGCACGGAACTCTTGAGAGGCAAAGTAACGTAGCCTCTTCCGCGTCGAAGCTGCGATCCTGGCTGGGCCGTTAAAGTCTGGAGGAACTTCCAAATTGCAGCAGTGATAGATTTCGGGTAGTGCCCGAATTGAATGACAGCCATCAGGCCACTGGCAGCATTTATTGACAACACACTCTTAGGAGACGCATAAATGTTGATATTTAATGAGGAGGTTGCCTCGTGAGCCAGCTTTTGCTTGGGTGAGCATCTGCTTTCGGGTGAAGGTCAGTGATTGGACCGGTCTGGGCACGTGCCACTTTCGTGGGCCTATGTTACCAGGAAGTGAGTACTTATGCACACTTACGTGGAAGGGAGTAATCGTGGAAGGGAGTAATCGCACTTATAAACTGGCGCGATGCTCCAGCGATGCTCCAGCGCGATGCTCCAGCGGTCGTTTGCAGCTCGTGACTCCCAATCCTAACGTAAGTGTGACATCAAGATAGCCCTTTGCTTTGCTGCATTCTCTCCTTATCTCCTGGGAAGGACTGAGTGCTTGAGCCCCAGAGCTAGCAGCAGCACGACTAAGGGTGATGAAACGTCCATCTCTGCTCGAAAATGCTTCCGGCAATCCTTCGATGTTGCTGTGGAGATCTGTGCATAATTTTTGCCGATTGGGGTGCCGGCTTCACGCCAATTTGTAGGAGCTGGGCTACGAGACATAGGATCGGTGGTGGTTGGTGCTGTGCTTCTGGGTCTAGCAGCGTCATCTGGCGCATCAGGCAGCTCGGCTTCTGTTCATTCGTTCTTATGCAAGAACTGAGCCCATGCTTGGCATGGTGCCAAAGATCGGACGGCATTTGGTATGATAAGTGGGTTCGACCAAGCACGTTGGCCTGCTTTCCGGTCACTGGTCAAGACAAGCAGCATTCATTGTGGGCAGCAGTGAAACCGGATGCTGGTTTGTGCACCCAGTCGTGCGCGACTGGCTGCTCCACTGCCACTCTTGATCGAGCAGCGCTGTAGTCGTGAGCAGAGCAGTGAGTGCCTTGCCTCGCTGGAGCCTCGGGAATCACCCTGAATTGCAGCCTTGAGCCTGGGACTTCTTAGCTCTAGTTCTCTTCGGTTCGGTTTGTCTGGTCAGCCACGAGAGAGCGCCTCGCGAAAGTGCATTCGGTTGTGGCCTGTCTTGCTTGCTTCCTCTCTCTCTCTCTCTCTCTCTCTCTCTCTCTCTCTCTCTCTCTCTCTCTCTCTCTCTCTCTCTCTCTCTCCCTCTCCCTCCCTCCCTCTCCCTCCCTCCCTCTCCCTCCCTCCCTCTCCCTTCCTCCCTCTCCCTCCCTCCCTCTCCCTCCCTCCCTCTCCCTCTCCCTCTCTCACTCCCTCTTTCTCTCTCTTATCCATCTATCTATCTCTCTCTCTATCTCTCCTCTCCCTCTCTCTCTCTCTCTCTCTCTCTCTCTCTCTCTCTCTCTCTCTCTCTAGATCTCTCTTCTCACTCTATCTCTCTTCTCTATCTTTCTCCCTTTTCTCTCTCTCTCTCTCTCTCTGCCAAAGAGGCAGCTTCGGCTGTAACAGATGTAGAGGGTAAAGGTGGTAGCAGCCACGGCATCAGTGGTGACACAGCAGTCCTTTCTCGCTCGACAGGCAGCTGGTTCGAACGTCATCGGCAGATACGGTGACAGCAGCAGCAACAGCTACGCCAGCAGAAGTGACGCGTGACACATTTCGCCCGCGTCTCCCCATCGTTCCACCCGTCACCGTGCGCCACGTGCACAGGCTGGTGTGCTGTCGCCTGACGCCTACTGCGGAGGCTGAGCGAGTCGTTCGGCAGTCGCGGCACGACGTCTGCAAGCTTCCCCTGCGAGCCGCCTGCATGCGCTGCGTGTGCAGGACCATCGGGCAGCCGCTCCGAGCTGCTTCGGCTTCACCAGCAGCAGCAGCTATGGCCACCACCGCGGAGGCAGCGGCCACCACAGCAGTTGCCGGTGCTGCCTCCACAGCTGCTACCACTACTGCCGGCATGGCAGATCCTGCTCTGGCCAGCAAGTTCTGCCTCGGCCACGTTGACGACAGTGACTATGACAGTAAGTGTGCTGTGGGGGGGGGCTTGGTGCCAGAGACGTGCTGGTTACTCAACCGTGTCCCTCGGAGGCACCCCGAACCACGTGCCTCTCCCTGCTGAACTGCTGCTGCCTATTGGACTGGGCCTCCTTCTAGATGGGTTCGTAAGCTGACCCTGCCAGGCTTGCCCTCACGGTTACTGCGCATCATCGCAAAGATGAAGCTCTTAAATATGCTTGTAGTATTTCGGCAGCAAGCGTTCATCAGCTGGTCGTAGCTCTGCCGGAACGATCGCCGGGCCACGATGCTAGCTAGCTCTCCGGCCGAATAGCTTCAAAAGTTGCCCAGGGTCAGTCCCTCAAGCAGCGGTGTGTGCATGCATGAGACGCCCGATCGCTTGCTGTGGCATTAAACGAAATAATGTAATGCATCGGCATAGCGCCCTTTGAGAGCTTATCCGTGGCTCAAGCTCACGACCCCGACCGTAAAAAGTTAGCACCTTAACCCCTGGGCCAAACCAAGGGGGGGGGGGCATTGGCACCCTCCATGGGAGTTGGCGGGCGATGAACTCCTATCTGTCTATCCCTATGATAAGTGAAGTGTTTTTAGTTAGTTCGGTGACCATCCTTGGCATCATGTTTACATTTAAGACTTTCGGGATATTTTTATCAGTCGTACAACAAGGAGAAAACACAAAGGAGTTTCTCAAATTGGAGGGGAAATAATTTACTAGCTTACATATGCAGCTGCAATGTGCACACTAATAGTTTATATTGAACATGTAGAACTTAAATCAATTGAATGGCTTCAAACTTAGGTGTTTTTCGAAATGTGGTCATGGCATTCCAGAAGTTTTTTCGCTCTGCACTACACCCGAATTGACGCCTGGAGCTTGTGCTGCTTCAGAGCTTTCGACTGGCGTAGCTAAGTTGGCGTATTGGAAAGCTCCCCAATTAGTGTGTAGAGTGTGCGTTTTTTAAATTGCTGTGAACATGCAGCAGAATCTGAAAGAAAAAGCCGTTCTTGCCAGCAACAGCATTGAGCCGGTGAGATTCATGAAGAAGCTTAAGCATGAGATTTCATGAGTCACATGTTGCTGCTATACTTAAGGGGGCTGGGTCCTATTATGTACATACGTATGTATCATTCATTTGCTTAGTGCTCTCAGAGAATTCAATCTCTATCCAGCTGCTGTACATTGCCGAATGGCTCAAGCTTATGAACTTGGTCGCCAAAGGGGAGTACCTTACGCTGCACCAAACCAGTTGCCAGCTTGTCTGCAGTGAAAAAAGATGCACTAGTTTCTTTATTTATCCAAACCCTTAACTCGACAGTTCAAGGTTTATGCTAATATGGTGACCCTGTGAGCTCACAATCCACCCTGGCAATCAATCCACTCGCAGTCGGCTTCCTGTATCTTCTTCGTTGCTAATCATTTTATGCATCTGCTGTTTGTGCTCCTGCCCACAGCTTGGGTTGGCAGACAGCACCTCGGTGACGGTTGGTGCTGCTGCTGCTGCTAGCTTGGTCCATGACCAGGCCTTCTGGCACGGCTGGGGGCTCCAGCTCGGGGCATTGTGGATCCTAGTCGATCACAGAGCTCCACCCTTTGTTGATCCTAGTTGGGGAGAGGAAGGGCTCTTTAGCCTTGCTTGATTTAAAGCTAAGCACCGGCCGGCCCGGTAGGAATCAGCAGCCGGCCAGGGTCGCCTGCAGCCATTGATGGCTGCTTGAAGGGCGATGGCCTGGAAAATCCATGGACCCTCCAGGCTGCCTACCTATCATGCAGGTTGCGATGCACTGCGAGCTATCCGGTTTGGGCGAGGCGGCAGGCGTTCGCCCAGGCTGCTTGCTGCAGGACTGCTCGGCCTGCTGGCACACACAGTGCACACACAGGCACACACACAGGCACACACACACAGTGCAGATACCATCGAGTGCTCCCTGGCAGCGCCTGGGTTCACGAGAGGCAGCATTCAGCAATGGCTATATGAACTGTTCTTGTTGGTACGCAAGTATGAGACACTTCGAGTGTGGGCAGTTTGGCTAGGGGATCACATATGCTCTCGCTTGCTGCCAAGCTGCCACGATTGTTGCAACCAGACCTATCAAGCAGCTACCACCAGTTACTTGCCATGCTACAACGAATCTTCTGATGAGGCAATGGGTTTGCCAGTCTGGTGATCGTGAAGCCGGTCAGACCAAAAGTAGCTACAGCCAGGTCAGAAAAACTAGCTTATCTTGCCAAGATAGGCATAGAATAGCCCGTGGATTTTATTAGCTGGCCAAGAACTGGCAATCGGCCCATGGATAGAGAAGTAAACAGAGCTGGTAGGCACATGCACTACTTTTGCAGGTCATCGGGCGGTGCAGTATAAGCAGCGAAAATACTTAACCGTCGACTCGCGTAGAGCGAATTCGGCGCAGCAGCAGCCTCAGACGAGGACGTCTCTGCCAAAGCATGGCACATCGAGGATTGCACCGGACGCAGTGCGAACACGGCGGCACCATCATACCTCTAAGAGGGCTGCACGACCCAGCCTCGGCTACAAGCCCACTCTCCGGCGCCTAGATGAGGTCGAGATCACGGTCGTGTCAGCGGAGTGGCAGGTAAATAGTTGAGCTTTCAAGGCTTGAAGCTAGCTGCTGCTCTGTGTGCCCGTTGTCAGCCGTGCTGGCTGACGCCAAATTGTGAAAAAGAAAGTATTTAATTCTTCATAAAGATAAAAAGGCTAGCATATTCACCCTGTAGTTCATAAAGCTTGCAAACAAGCTGGATGTGGAAATCGAAAGCATTATTTCATAAGGAGTACCTCGAAGCAAAAGAGGTGTGGAGAAGGAGAGACTAGGGACAGTTAAGAGCAAGCTGGAAATGGCAGGTGCTCCAGTTGTGTAGCAGCCATCGTGCGATAAGACAACTTAGTTTCTCGCATCTAGGTAGCGAGGCTAATCCAAAATACAAACAAGCACGTGACACGTGGGCGATAAAATGCTTCCTGGATGCCATGGTATCAGCTTGGGCTCCCGCCCAAGAGGCTCATCAGCACGCTAAACATTGCCGGTGGTTTTGCAAGCAAGAGATTATACGATCATCAGAATAGCTGGGCATTGTGAAAAGCATGGAGGTTTGTTTGCTTCATAACAGTATTTCTCGAGTTCATCGCGCTCATGTGCATGTGTGCGCGCGCGAACGAGCATGTGTGTGCGTTTGTGTTTGCATGTTTTCATCTTGCATGTGCTGGCATGTATGCGTGCTTACCTACCTATCTGTTCTCGTGTGTTCGGACTTGCTGCTGCTTCTGCTTGGCGCTAGCTGCTGCCTGAAACTCGCTGCTGTTGACTGTCCATCCAGTGATCCCAGCAATGATCTTAATTTAAAGCAGAGCAGTGACAACGATGCCGAGTCCACGTTGGATCACACTTACGGAGCTGCCGAGGCTAGCGAGCAACAGCAGCGACCAGATGAGACTACTACAAGTAATCACACACAACGAGGTTACTGCTGCGATATTGGTGTGACTGGCAAGTTCAGAGGAGCTGAGGCTTGGCTGGGGAAGCCAACAGCAGATGGTGAGCTGGAACTTCTTGCTTAGTGGAGTCGACTAGTGATTATTGCCAAGTCTACTGATGTTTTTAGAATTGCATCTGCTCTGTTATCTGGAAAGCTGTCGGTGTATGCATCTTAACGTGCATGCATAACAACGCAGCAGCCGATGCAGTATCGAGACGTTGTTATATGTTATATTTTACCCCATGCTTGGTATTGTATGCACACGCATGTGTTAGCAGAACAGGTTCTTCATCTCGAAAGTTTTTCATGTAAAAAAAAAAACATTGTACTGCAAGCCCTGCAGCAAGGATAAAATGCTGGTTTTCATATAGCAGCTCTGTAGGCAAGCTGCGTGTTCTGTAGCCATTTTGTACCACGAGTGCATGCAGCATTAATCCTACGTTGCATGCCTGACCAAGGTACTTCTAGTGATTGTACATGTGGTCGATGCTTGTAGGCTTCGATGCCGTGCCAATTGTGCAGGAAGCCGAGAGATCTCGCCTCTTTCTCTTCACCGACAGCGATGCTCCCATTCCTTCTCGATTGGGACGCTTTTAATCGCCCACTTGGGCAGAGGCGGCATCACTTTTAGACATTCGTCCGGGTAGGGATTGAGTCGTATTGAGCAGATGGCAAGCTATGTCTGATTGTGCCAGTCACCCATACTTGCTATCGACTCATCTTAGCTCAGGACATTGCCACAGGATCGTCGCACTCTGGATATTCGCCGGTGTATCAGTCTACTCAGTGGACCGCCTTCCTGAATGCATAAGGTTTCTCTCTCGTGTTAATTTATATTTTTTATATAACGTTGGCGAAGTTGCTTTGTGTTTTTTTAAGACCTCTGACGACCGACTAGACCATGGGCTAAAGATTGTGCTGCTTTAGGGAGCAGCGGAGCAAGTGTGGCAGGCAGATCTACCGAGAAGTACTTGGTTTCACATACGCTTAGCCTGCAGAGTGCAAGAGCGAATTGCTTCCTGTTGTGTAGCTGGGTTATTAATCAATCGCGTCCATTTCTCGGACGAAGTACCAAGCATTTCTCTTGCAATAAACTAAGCGAATAAGCTGTTGCTAATTTTCCCTTTAGATACTGTGCCAGGCTTCTGAGCAGCTCATTTGCTCACATCCAAGTTTATTGTGCTGCTGCATGGGTTCAAAGTGGCTAGTTCGATCGCATTAAGATTATGGGGCCAATTAGTGACCACACGGTGGGGCTGATAATCAGAGGCCATTTCTGCATTGCTGTTGCCCTGTAGGCGATGTAGGGGAGCAGTCAGTACCGCCTGCTCCAAGCTAGCCTGGCCAACGTTCGCTTAGTCAAACTACCTTGCATCTAATTCTAGCTGCTGAATAAAAAAAACATGGCATGTGATAGGAAGTATCCAAATTAAACTAGCCCATTCTTGTATTATTGAACATATCCTTGCAGCAAAGGCGCCATGTGTGCTATGAAAGTGGGGAATCACTGGAAGCAGTCAATCCATTGACAGTATACAAGCATCGCCAGGTTCGGACTCGACCCCTCCGCGACACGGCACGGCATGTTCATTGTTCTGTGCGTCTCCTGCAGACAGATATAGCAAGTATATGAAGTGCAGGAAATCTAGTGCTTGTATAACAGTAGAGCTAACATTATGATTTCACATAATGCAGCACTGTTTGTATTTTTAAGGAGCATGCATCTCAAGATATACAGTTCAGCACGTCGTTAACATAGGGTCTCACTTACTGCTTTGTCCAGAAGACAGGCAAGATCAGGGAGTTCATCACGGCGATGGCAGCATCCCCCCTAGAATGCTGTCCCTCGATTCCTGGCTGCACCTCAATGTCTACATTCAAGCAGGTCACTAGTGATCTCGTCCCGTTCATATCCCAATCAAAAAACTTTGGACCCTACTCCCACTGTCCTGCTCCTACGTTGCATTGATCTGCTGCTGTCATGCATAACTAACATCATTAGTGTCATTAGCCTCAAGTCATGTCCGAGCACCTTTCAAAAAAGCTGTAGTCAGGCCACTACTCAAGAAAGCGACACTAGACCAAGAGAACTTAAGCAAGTACTGCTCAGTTTCCCCTCTACCATTCCTATCAAAGTGGAACGACACTGGAACGAGTCGTAGCAGACCTACTGAACACATATATTGAAACTTCAAACCTTGCTAGTAAGTTCCAGACTGGCTTTAGAGCTAATCACTCCACAGGGTCATCATTGCTTAGGGTATACAACGACCTACTTAGGAATGCAGACATGGGTAGAGTGTCTCTACTTGTTTTGCTCGATCTTTCGGCAGCTTTTGATTCTATCGATCACCGAGTCCTTCTTGAGCGCCTCTCATCTCGCCTGGGCATCACTGGCACTGCTCTGCAATGGTTCGGTCCTATCTCAGTGGGACACTCCAGAAAATTGATGTGAATGGAAAAAGATCATCCGAGGTACCTCTGAAATATTGGGAACCTCAGGGCTCCGTGCTAGGTGCCTAGGAAGAGATTGTGTTCTCTGAGGGCACTTTATCAAGTGCATTATTATTATTTTTATTAGGTCCGGTTATTTTTGCGGTTTATACTCTCCCTCTTGATGTGATTGCCAAGCACAATCTAGGCTTTCACTTTTAAGTGGATGACACTCAGTTGCACCTTTGCTTTGATCGCTCCCAGCCTTCAAGCATGCCGAATTCTCATAACTCCCTTACTGCATGTATTGATGACATCCACACATGAATGGCAGCAAATTTTCTTAAATTAAATGATGATAGAACTAACTTACTAGTTATGGGCAAACCAAGTGGGATTCGGAAATTGGAAAGGCTAACGCTCAAAATCGGCTCTGCCAGCATCTCCTGTTGAATCTGCACGAAATCTAGGTGTCATGTTCCAAAGTGACCTTTCGTTAGACGACCACATGAGCTCCATAATCAAGTCTGCCTACTAACTTTCAGCTACATAAAATTGCTAAAATTCGGGCTCGTTTAGATAGGGATGCCACATCTAAGTTGGTCCGTGCATTTGTGACATCCCGTCTTGACATCTGTAACTCACTGCTTGCTGGTCTACCGACCTGTGCGCTCAGGCGCTTACAGCTGGTGCAAAACTCGGCAGCTAGGCTTGTCTGTCATGATCGTAGCAGTTGCCTCACCTCACCACTTCTCGCTTACCTGCACTGGCTCCCAGTCGAGCAACGCATCGACATCAAGGCTCTGTCACTCCCTTGTGGGTCTCTTTATTCTTTGGCTCCAGCCTACCTATCAGATCTACTCACCCACCAGCCTAAGAATCGTACCACTCGCTTTTCGGAATCTAATCGTTTACCTATACCTCGTACAAACCTCAACTCCTTTGGAGACCGTGCATTTAGTTCGTATGCTCGCAAAACCTGGAACTTACTTCTGACTTGCGTCTCGACATCCCTGATTTGACCACATTTAAAAAGAACTAAAAAACGCCTATTTAAACCAGCATTTAGTGGGTCCCTGTGATTCGTCCTTGGTGTGCTTACGCGTGCTGACACCGTGCATGCTGCCACTAACCACGTTTGCATGCTGACCCTGTGCATGTCACCCCTAACCATGTTATTCGTTTTGTTTATCAAGCATGATATTACTCACCATTCAATCGCGTTTCCCTTTGCAGCAAATGTAAAGCGCCTAGAAAGAGATTTGAGTTCTCCGAGTTCTCCGATTTGAGGGCTCTTTATCAGGTCCTTTATTATTAAGCAGGAACCACCTAGGTCCTGGCATGACAGACAAACGTCTTGGTCGCCAGAGCAACGTCGGTGTGTCAATTTGCCAACCACAGGCACCTGTGTGGTCGCAATCTCTCAGTTGGCCTATAGAAATTAGAGTGTGACTAAGATGCCTTAGCCTTCGATAAATGTCGTGGCCAGCAATAGTTTGCTTCTTTCCGGTCCAGCCCTGAACATCCCACGGGACTGCAGTTAAGCTATATTCGATTCGACAAACGGTTCGGTTTCAATTTATTATTGTGGGTCAAATAGGTTGAGAAAGGGCCTAGGGCAGACACTTTTACAATCCAACACAAGAATGTTCGTGCTGCATGTGTTGTACAGCAAGCCAATGAAGCTCAGTGAGTTCAGCTCAGCAGTTCAGTGAGCAAAAACTAGGTGCCTCACTACGAGGGGCAAAGGCAGTGATGATCAATCAGCCCGATCCTACTTCCTTAGCTGCATTTGCAAAGTGCCTAGAAATAGATCTAGTAGAGATATGTAACACATTTAGAAAGAGACTCTGAGATTGTGTGGCTCCACTATTACTAGTGTTGTTATGTTTTTTACAATCAATCCCACAGTACGATAACGTACAAATTACAGAACTATTTAGACGAGTAGAACTAGGTATAATAGGTGGCTGCATTACCCAGGTGACTTGGAAAGTTATTCACAGGCCCTATCTCTGCCAAAACTGTTGATTATTCATGCACTACACAAAAATAACCTTAGCTACCTACTTATTGTGACCTGAGTACAGGGACACAAGTCAGGTTAAATAGAATTGTACCCCACTGGCTCAGTTTCACGAGATGATCTGGCAGCTCCACGGGAAAGCACTCGAAATGCCTGACCGGACCCAAAACTGTGCACCCTGCTGATTCCGTGGACAAGTGACTTACCATCACCGCTGAGATGAAAATCTTAGCAAATGACTTTCATCGACACGATATTCTTTTGAGGATCAATGAATAAAATATGTACGTTATCTTGGGGGAGTGAGATTGCCATGAAACTTGTAACTTTCCAGGAACGTACCCTTGGACCACTTCCAGCGAATTATTAGTAAGCTCATAACTTCTAGCTCATCTTTCTTAACAATACAGAAATATTAGGCGTAGCACGATCCAGGCAAGACAAACGGCCAGTTTATAATTTATTACACCGTCATTACACCGTACATTCAATTATCAAGGGTGAGGGTCTCAAGATCTTCATCTATGTCGTCCATATCCTCGGCAGCGAAAAGATCCTCATCAATTGGTTCATCCACAGCAGCTTCGTCATCCTCATCACTGCTGCCCACTGTTGCAGCCATTGCAGCAGCAATGGCCTCTTCTGTCTTCTGCTCTTGTGACGATGCCAAATCACCAGCTAAAATAGACCATGTCATTATTAACTATATGTAATGCAGCTAGTACTATACTCACCAACGAGCAGACAACGCTAAATATAGCAACTACTCCTATTGTGTACACTTAAAGCTCGATATGCGTGCCACAGTTGCTTCTTGGCAGTATCTGAATACCCAAAAATCACTGGCAAATGATAAAACAGTGGTAAAATACAGAAAGGTATCAGCAAAAACTGCCGTTTACGGTGAACAATCTCATGCAGTCAAGATTCCAGAGGTGTGGTCACCACTGGTGACATTGCAAAAGACGACCAATGCCATGTAACAATGAGCTACCTGGGCAGCTTATCAGCAGTCTGAGGATCGGGAAGCAGTCAATCTGAAAGCCCTTTAAATCTCTAAGTAGCAGGGCATTTCTACTATTTCTCTTCTACTCTTTATGAAATTGGTACAAATATGACAGTCCACTTGCTCCAGAAGAAATCCTGGGACACTTAGAAAAGTCTCTGTTACAGGAGTCCTCAATGGGCAGTACACTTTTAACTAGTCAGTATCGACAAAGCACTAGGCTAGGATACCCGATTGTGGCAAGTCGTCAGTCACATTGCTACATCCTCCGACGAAAGTGTACAGTTCCTGGGGGCAGCAGAAAAGCCCCGAGGTCTTCTATGCAGTCGCTCTATAGACAAACGGGCAAAACCAGTCCCCCCAAAGGGTCTCAGGTTGCAGTGAAGTCTTTAATGTCCGTGATGGCACACTAGGTAAGGCGGTTGCTTTCACGATCTCGGTCCCGAGGTCGTGGGTTCGATTCCTGCAGTGGGCGATTCTTTATCGCCACTGCAAGCGGTGGTGATAGCCGTAAAGGCTCTTCTGTCGCTATACAAAAAGAGGCTGTTTAATGAGCTAGGATTTATTTATTTATTTATTTAATGTCAAACCTTGCTGTGCCTTTACCCATGTAATAATAATAATTTGTATATCGTCCTCGGAGAACTTAAAGGCTAGGTCTCCAAAAGATATAAGATTCGTATGAGGTGCAGCAATATGATTAAATTCAGCAGATCAGATGTTACGATACCTAGCCTGGTGAGAGAGTAGATCTGATAGGTAGGCTGGAGCCAAAGAATGAAGGGACCTAAAAGTGAGCGACAAAACCTTTAAGTCGATGCATTGCTTGACTGGTAGCCAGTGCAGGTCCGCGAGAAGCTGTGTGATGTGGCAACTGCGATGCTCACGACAGACAAGCCTAGCTGCAGAATTTTGCACCAGTTGTAAGCGCCTGATTGCACATGCCGGTAGACCAGCAAGCAGTGAGTTGCAGAAATCAAGGTGGGATATCACAAATGTATGGACCAACTTAGATGTGGTATTCCTATCTAAACAAGCCCGAATTTTAGCATTATATAGCTAAATAGCTAAAAATAAATAGCTATATAGCTAAAAGTAGACAGACTTGACTGTGATGCTGAAGTGGAGGTCTAATGAAATGTCACTTTGGAACAGGACACCTAGATTTCGTGCAGATTCAGCAAGAGATTTGCTGGCAGAACCAATTTTGAGCATGAGGTTTTTCAATTTCTGAATCACATTTGGTTTGCCCATAACCAGTAAGTTGGTTTATCCTCATTCAATTTAAGAAAGTTTGCTGTCCGTGTGCAAATGTCAGCAATACATCCAGCAAGGGAGTTGAGAGAATTCGACGTGCTAGAAGGCTGGAACGGATCAAAGCAAAGGTACAATTGAGTGCCATCTGCATAGAATTGAAAGCCTAGGTTGTCCCAGGCAATCACATCGGCAGAGGGAGAGTATAGACGTGAAAAGATCTGGACCAAGCATAAAGCCCCGAGGTACGCCTACCCCCGTTACTCCTCGGATAGTCTTTGTCCGTTCACATCAATGCTCTGGGGTCTCCCAACGAGATAGGACCTGAACCATTATAGAGCAGTGCCAGAGATGCCCTGGCAAGATGAGTGGTACTCGAGAAAGACTTGGTTATCGATAGTTTCAAAAGCTACCAAAAGAACAAAACAACCTGAGAGACTCTAACTAAGTTTGCATTCCTAAGAAGGTCATTGTACACCTGAAGCAATGCTGACTCGACGGAGTGATCAGCTCTAAAACCAGACTGGAACTCACTAGCTAGGTTTGAAGTTTCATTAAGAGTTCAGCTGGTTTGCCACAACTCGTTCCAGTGCCTTTGGTGGTAGATCGCGATGCATGCGTGAAGTTAAAATTTCTGATTTCGGCTGGATACATTTTGCTTTATATGTCCACAGTTAAGGAAAATAAAGCTCCAGGACGTTTGATGACGAATATAGTAAAATATATCTAGCCGAAATCGGAAATTTTCCCAGACTCGTATAAAACGAGCTGAGCTGAACACATGTTTTAAATTTCACTCCGATATGTGAAGAATTAGCCGAGTTATAGAATTTACAAGGCACCAACCGACCCTGGAAATGAAGCTGTATTAAAGTCACAAGAATGCACTTCAACAAGCTTCAAGCATGTATCGCGATCTACCAAGATTCGACAAGTTGGGATACAAGTTGCATATGATGCAGAGATCGGTAAATTGTTTATTTGTAGATTTGTTGCTTCTGGTTTACATCCGGTTAGACGTGGTTTGCATAACCATGTTTTCTTTCATGTGGAAGTCGTCAGAACTTCCGATCCCAGTTCTAACATATTTGTCTTTCGAAAGGTACCCTTGCCGGACAAATTGTATATGCATTTTCTTGACATTCCCCCTCAAACCTACATTTTGGCCACACTGTTTCTCTCCTTTCCACATTGCTCAGAATGCTACCGAGTTCTGCTACGTTGATCTATTAAACGGATTACACCCGGCTCTTTTTCCATGCTAACTGAATTTTGGTAATATAAGATTATACTCTGATAGACGAGCATGGCAGTAAGTGAAATACGTGTCAATTTGACGTGATAGCTAGTATATCTCATGCACATAACTACCAGCTGAGTGTCCGAATGTCTGTGCTAACTGGGACTGGGGGATCACATACTGCTACAAAGAAGCTAGCTATACCAACCTGCAGCAGCAGCACCATCAGCTTCTCCAGACGCAGTACCAAACTGCCTCACTGTCGGGGCGACGGTGCCACTACCATCGTTTTCTTGTGCTAATGAAGCTAGATCTGCTAGATCAATGGCCCTGTACGAAGTGGCTTGTGCCTAAAATCAAAAGAATACAAACAAGGTCACCCTATTACTGGTGCAAGGCAAACAATACAAACGGGGGGGGGGGCTTATGTCCGGAGCAGCAGATTAGTCTGCCCAAAAAGCCCGTTTCAGAAAAAATTTGCAGAAATACTTCGTAGAAGAAACGAAGGAAAAGAACACAATTGCTTGCTATCGCTAAAACCTTTAAACGTTAACCCTGCACGCAACTGCAAGGTTGCTGATGCCCAACACAACACGTCAGGCTTTTAAGTTATAATTCAACACCCAGAGGTCCAACAAACACAATCGGCCCCTTCAAAAAGTACACAATATTTGAGACGAAGGTTTACCGAGATAATGGTGTTTTTCTAGCTATTACCCCGAGAAAGTCGACAGAAACAGTGGCATCGTCGGCTTCTACTTTTGACCTTGTCATTAGCTACAGCTAATACTTCCAGATTGCTAGTCTGTCACTTGTTTTTCACCATGGGCTGGTCTTGACTGCCTTCAAAGGCTAAGACCCACGAATGAGGTACATCCATTGCCTAATAGACTTTCGGTATCTTCGGTGCCACTCAGCACAAAAGTAACTTCCTAGAATACCCACTGCCCGAACCCACAGCTACCACAGTGAGAGGAGAGAGGCACGACTCGAGCTTGAGCTCACAGCAAACGACACTCGGGGAATTTGCATCCTTACCATAGCCAACACGAAGTGGGTGGGCAGGTGATCAGAAAACTAGAAGCTATAGCTGCATGGCATAAATAGACGGTGACACCATGCACACGGCGATGGCTGGTTACGAGCTACTGCACATAGCCGCTATCAGTACACGAGTCTACTTCCAATTCAGATAGAATTGTAGAGCAAAGGGAGTGCACGGACCAACCAAAAGACAATTCAGGGGCTACAGGTCCAATTTTATTCTGTCATATCACCTCTTAAAAGTCAACTTTGTGCTTTTAGGCTCTTCAAAATGGCTGTAAAAGATAAGAATGAGGCTAGGCAAAAAGACAGTGACCGGGTACTATTTTTTTGTATGTTGCACTCTAAACACACACGACTAACACTCTAAATATGGAAAACTAGCGACCATCAGTTTTGCCGAACCCATCTCAACTATTACCATCGACTATTACTTTAGGCAGTTTCAAAAGCCGACTATCCCCGAGGATCCAAACGAGTGAAATTTAAGCAAAAATAAACACAACAGTCCAACAGCCGATTTATTTGGTATGACAACTACAGCACGGTCGGTAGAAGCACTAATGCAACTAGGACATTACCCCTTCCTGATTAACAATCAGTTCTGCTATTAGGGCTGGCAAGGACTCAACGAGTCTCAAAGTTATATCAGATGGAATATTGCATGCCAAACCACTTGAAACGTGTCCCATAATTTGGCCGGTGATCACGACTTTTAGTAAACAAGCTGAAGTTTTCGTAATCTTTGAATGCTTGCCTTTTTATGCCAACAGCAAAACTTGGAAGACAATCTGGGGTCAAAGATTTCGAAAGGCTTTGAGTTTAATATCTCATTGCAGCTAATCATATATAACAGCATTCGGTAATGCTTTTTTCCACTCAAATCCATATATCTGGAGATGCATACAGTGCTACCACACAAACTTTGATCACTATGAGAATCAGCACAATTCTCAAACATTGCAGTGTTTTGAAAAGTCAATGTTAAAAAGTCTACAAAAGGGTATTATTAATATGGGAATCAATCGTTCATGCTGACCCCTTGGTTAGCCTATTAGATGTAAAAAAAAACATTCAAAATTAAATCGTTTGGCTGTTTCTGTTGAGTTCGAAAGCATTTGCGATTTCCAAAGGATAGTTCTTGGAAGAACCATGTGAACCTCGGTAGCACCACAGCACCATCGTGAAGTGGGAACTGTTACAAGTGTCAGGTGTCCTGTCTCGAAAATGTATTTCGATTACTGTGCTGCACACTTCTTCAGAAACAATCAAGGTTTGAGACGTGCGGTTTTGCACATGCGGCTATGCAGGCCGGACCTCTTTTGAGACTATGCAAGAAATCGAAGTTGCAGGTAGAGCAAGAAACTGTCAACTACGTATCCTGCAGAAAGCATGGTCCGAGGAACGTTACCCAACAGCTCTAGAGGTTTTGGAAACAACCCAAGGTCTGTGTGCATCCAGTAAATCTCCCTTCCTCAGTGCTTAGACAATGCCATAAAAATATCCTTCGAAGATGACCCTTATGTCAGAAGCTAGAAATAGCCCCGGATACTGCAAAGTAGGATCATCTTGTAATGTAATGTATCTCCGTCTGTAACTCAACAAAGTCATAAAGACCACGTGGGAGTTACGCAGGAGAGTTTTGTATAGCGCACTCACAGCCTAAGCTGCTTTCGGTACGCATTCGGTACCCAACAGACTTCGTCTCACGCAACCAAGAGAAAGTAGTAAGCATAGCACAGTCAGGAGAGCAGTTGAGGTAGTGAGTGGCATGGAAGTAGCAGCTCAGGACCACTGAAAAGGATGTGCCATAGTCGGCAGCAGAAGAGTAGCTGTCGTTGCAAAAGAATTGTGGAAGCGAGTTCCACAGGCTAGGACCTGCAGAGCTAAAGCTTCTGTCGCCAACGGTCTTTAAGCGGAGGAATGGAACAGCTAATTTAGTGTCCACACAGGACCTGAGGACGCGAAGAGGCTAAAACTGGTGCAGCAGTTCAGCTAGGTATGAAGGAGCCAAGCCGTCGTGGGCTTTGTGGGTCAGGGTAAGAACTTTGCTCTGTATCTGTTGCTCAACCAGCATCCAACCTAGCTCTTTTAGCAAAGGAGACACGTGCTCAAACCTATGAGAGTTGAAGACTAGCCTTGCAGCCATATTCATAGTCAGCTGCAGTGGCCTAGTTGCTTTCTTTGGTAGCCCAGCCAAAAGGGAATTACAATAATCAAGCCGAGACAGAACTAGGGAGCTAGTTAATTTTTTTGCAAGCCATTGTGGAAGACAGCTCCTAATCTTGGATAGGGATCAGACGTGATGGCTAGCTGTTGAAGCAGTCTTCTGAATGAAGCTTTTAAAATTGAGGCAGCTGTCGAATGCATGTTTTGTTTGCATGTTGTCATAAAATCAAGATGGCAGGATGCACGATTTTTTTAAATACTGCTAAGTCATGCGAATCCTTCGTTTTGGCGAGATTTTTTGCCGGCTGTCGGTAAAACGCTAATATATGAGGTTATTTCTTGATCCCCAGGGTGCACAGAGTTTTTATGCAACCATTGTATAGACGGACATAAGTGCATAGACTAGCATATACTAGCGTGTATACAGTATATACAGCATATATTTATTTATTCATTTATGCACTGAGTGGCTATAAGCTTTACCTCACGCATCCGCCGAACTATTGCCGTCTGGTTAGCTATCGCTGTAGCCAATATTAAAGTCTACCCGAACTGGTTTGGCCCAGTGGTAAAGGTGCTTGCCCCGACCAAGGTCTGGCTGAGGTCGTGGGCTCCAGCCCTGAGGCATATGTGAAGCACCTGAATAGAGATTAAGATCTCTATGGGCGCTATACAAATGAATTATATATACCCGGAGTGTCCAAACTACTAAAATTGATGCGATAATAAACACACTATTTATTTAGCATGACAACCACAGCACAGACGGTAGAAGCACTAATGCTAGTAGCCTGTATCCCCTCCCCATTAGCGATCATCTCTGCTGTTTGGACTGGCATGGACTCAATGAGTTTTCGAGTTACATAGGATGATACATCACGACAAACCTCGGGCATGTGTCCCATAATTTTGGGGGTATATAATTTTACCGTCTAGAGTCATCTGGTTGCTAAGGGGCATCAACAAGTATGCCCACTGCCGGTTTGCTTAGATTTAGGGCTCTCAAGTCCTCCTGAGCAATATCGGCAAATCAGAAAACAAAAGAGAGCTCTTCGTGATGCACTGCCGGTGCTGCAGGGCTTCACGATGAGCTGACAGCACCGCTAGTAAGAAGCCTCTTGGCTGACTGCTGAACATCACGGTTGATATTGTTGCGGTCAAGCCACGTCAATTCAAGTAGACAGTTTGCCAGCAAATTGCCCGGAGACGACCTTCACAAGCACCTTAGGCAGAAACCCTAAGTGAAGTGGCAACACATTTGGGTCACGATCATGCCTTTAAGTAGCTATAGGTCAATGGCTGATTTTCTGTTCAATAATTCACAAACTCATCCAATCCACTTAGTTTTGGTTACAGCCATGCTAACAAACCGATATATTGCAAGTACATGCCCTAAAGGACAGTGTGAGGTGAAGGGCAAGTCAGGCAACAATAGCAAAGTATCTCAGCACACATATTTTATCGATGTGTCTACTACTCCCAGCTGTCACTGAGTTCCCAATGAACTACTCTACTGTATTCCCGTGTGCTTTGCATGCTTCACTTGTGCATGATTCAAAGCCTTTTACTATCAAGAGACTACTAACCGGTGGCCGTGAGTGTCTTGTGGTGCTCTTTAGCATGACGGCTTTAGTACAATACGTGTGTGCTTCTTCATGCTTATCTTTGCACGATACCGTGCGAGTCATTAACACTTGGCTATTGGTTCTCTTAAACCGAATTGTACAGTGCCTGGATAGATTTACTTCTCTTGAGGTTCTTTACAGACGCGTTATTCCTACTATCATTAAGAACCAATCCTAATTTCTGCCAAGCTGGCACCACTGTCCAATAACCGTAGGTTTTAATCTCCCTTAATGGCACTACGGCTGACACAGGAAATCTAACGACTGTTAGGATGAGAGCCGGCAACCAGGCATAGGAGGCTGGCTCAATGTATCCTAGACACGACATTCGGCCCCCCTCTGTAATCCTTTCGGTTATCTCACGAAGCTGGAGTCAAAATCTAAAATGAAGCTCTTTGCTAGGATAAATCGGGTGTGGAGTCAGGATTCCAGCATTTTCCAGATTAGCAGCAGAACCGGCTGCTTAAGGTTGATTTCTGATGTCGACAAGGCAGGCTCTGCACGTTAACGTTTTGTGCTTAAAAACTCTGTAACACGACTGTACGAGCGTTACATATAGGTGGAAGTCACATTTACATTTGCTTCATTTGTTCATAGCATAAGCACATCCATCAACTGCTTCCACTGGCAAGCCTAATGCGACAAAGTGGTACAACTGGACGCCAAAACTGTTTTGTGGACATGCCATTTGTAGCAGACCAGGCGCCTGGTGGTACCAAGACTTGACTCTTGCACTATTCTTTAAATACTCTTACAGGCATACACAGCTTGGCAAGCATGCAGGCCATGAGGTGGAATGTAAAGTCGAAAGCACACCGCAAGAGACGATGCCACCAGCAGACTGCCTGCGTCTGGCAAGCAAGCTAAGCATCGATTACCTGGTCATCTTCGTCGGGCTCCCGCTCGATAATGCCCTCTGCCGCCTCCTCGTCGTCAGCTTGAATAAGGTCAGGGTTAAATTCAAACATCTCGCGACCACTGATCTACGCGGTCAATAATAGGTCAGTGCAACCATAGGTCAAGCAGAAGAAGCAAATAGATTGACGCATTAAAAATATATGGTTGGGGAAAAAGTTTGCGTGCGGTTATTTTAATAATAATTTAATGCAATACAAAATTTAATGAATTTAATAACGATTTAATGGAAAACACGCTGCACAAACTTTTTCCTCGACCTTATAGAAAAAAGCAAGTACGATGAGCCAATACCGGTAAGTCTACAGGATTTATATATATCAAAAGCAGAAACGGGTGACCGTAACAAGCTTGACCCAATGAGCCATCCGGGCTCAAGCAGAAATGAAAAAGCGACTCCGGTTAAACCCAAAGGTCAGAGCGTCAAGCAAAATCCAAAGAACATTCAGCAGCCGTCAAAACACAAAAAACATATCCGTGAAACCCAGCTGAAGCGCGAGTAATGCCACGGCTTCATTGTTAACAGCAGGTCCAGAGAACCAATTGCAATAGACAAGAGTATGCAGCAGAACCAAGCACACGCTAAAAAAGCAGGCAATAGAAAAAGCAATAGAAAGAGCAAGCGCAGGCTTACCCCAAACATTTTTCCAGCCTTGAAATCAGCCTTTTTCTTGTCTACAGTTTGTTTCAATTTGCTAACTTTTTCGGCCCTCTACAGGAAAGACAAGCAAGGTTTTTCCAGCAAGTCAATCAAAGTATTTTACACTATATTTTGTGTCAGCACTGCTCAAACCGCCAACAATTCGTCACAGTCGTCGTGCGTGAGCAGAACCGGTGCCACGGCCTTGCCTTTCTCTCTTTCCAGGCCTTGAAGGACTCGAGGGTGATCTTAGTGACGTTCGTGCCAAGTGCTGCACGCTCCTTCTCTATAAGCTCCTCCAGAGTTATCTGCTCCTTCTGCTCGTCCATCTTCTTCTTGTCTTTCTTCAGCATGAATCCTGGAGGCAAGGCGTGCCGGTAGTGGCAGGTGGGCCCATTGGGACACTCCCAGAACCAGCCGTACTTGCTCTCTTCAACAGCATCGAGGAAGTACTTGCATATCTAGAACGAAAAAATGGGATCTAATTGGCGATCGGACTGCAGCAGCTGAGCAGTGCAGCGCAGGCTGAGAGGCCACCAACCACGGCATTTCTTGGCCTTAAGAGCAACAGACAATCTTGATGGCATGGTGAGCAAACGAGCCAAGGGAGGCAAGTACAAAGGCGCATACGCCAATACATGCACTAGCCAGGACAGAATGAGAGCGAGAGAGAGAGAGAGAGAGAGAGAGAGAGGGGAGAGGGAGGGAGCAGAGGGAGGGGAAGAAGGGAAGGAGAGAGGGAGGGAGGGAGGAAGACCCACTCGAGAATATCCAAGGTACAGGGCTGCAAGAATGGGGATATGCCCCAGTGCAGCGTTCGGCCATGTCAGCAGACTCAGTTTGGCAGGTGTAAAATGTTCCACAGGAAGACCAATACAGCAACAACTAAATAGAACTATAACGCAAAGCAATTACTCGGCCCAATGACAGCAGAGGCAGTACGATAAAAAAAAAGTGTACACTTGAAAGGCTTGTCTGTAGACACTTGCAAACTCAGCGTCAACGAACGAGGATTTGACTTCGCAGGAGCAGAAAACAATGCACAGCCTAAAGGCAAAATCCGACAAGACCACAATGTGGGGGTGTGTGATGCTATGTGCATCGAAAGCCACATAAGAAATGTTTTGTCCGTTGGCTCTCGCGTCAGCTTAGTCGGTGTCGCTTTGTGGAGCTACACATGAGCACACACACACACACACACGCACCATCGGAAGTTTAAGCCAGTGTCGGAGAAGGAGAAACTCTAATAATTAATTGATAATTAAGATCAATTTCCTGGCAGGATGGACTCAGATACAGCATAACACGCAAATCCCCATATCAAGCCAAACTACACACAGTGCCGTTCCAACAAGATACAGGCGAAGGAAGAGCAAACTAAACCAGAAATCACTTTCACAAAATGAAAAATAGTTTTCAAGCGGCGTGACAAATATGCAGCAACATCCACAGAAGCAACCAATACATGGCAGGAGATACAAATTAGTCGTCACGCACGAACAGAGTACCGAGACTGCTACATAGAGAGATAGTAGAGCATGAAAAGTGAAATCCGTGCTGATACGTCTGAGGTAACACGTGCAGCAACTTGCCAAGCTGTTAAGGACAGCAAAAGTGTCTTACTATTGTCGTGGGTGGCAAGCCCTTGTTGGCCTCGCCGTGTTTCTTGTTAACGACATCTTGGAGCTCTGACTCATCCCAATTGTCCATAGTATTTGCGGCACCATCTAAAAGAACACGTACGGGAGTGGGCTTTAAGCTGAAATTTGTTCAATGCAAAGCCAACAAAAAGCACTACAATGAAGTAACTGCTGCTAAAATCCAACACATCGACCAACAGCATACATCCCAGAATGTTAGCAACATGAACTGATGGTATGGGCACACTGACCCTCTCGGATCATTGCTCTGCCTCGTTAACTGTTGCTGCTCCAATGTACATACAGGGCAACCTCAAATTTGTCAAGCTACGCAACTTAAAACACATTGACCAGGACAATTTTTTTAAATCTATATGAGGTAGGTCTTATTGATCTGCCCCCAAACTCGACCGAAGCTTTAATACACTAGGTGATGCAGTTAACATGACATTTAGGAGTGCCCTTGACGAGCATGCTCCGTTACAATCTGTTCGTGTACAGAGTCGTGGAGATTCCTTTCAATTTACGAAAAAACTTCACAAAATGTGTCGTGTTAAGCGCAGGCTTGAATGCCGTTTTAGGAAGTCTGGGTTTGATGAAGATATAGTCAATTTCAAGGACTTCCTTCGAGTCTACACCCGGAAGCTTAGAAAAGCCAGCGCTTCTTTTTTCGCTCAAAAAAAGCTTCTTTTTTCACTCAAAAACTCAAGTCCTTCAAGTCAGACCCAAAACAGTTGTACAAAATGGTAAAAGATTTGCTGGCAAACATTAAAATGACTCATTCCACAGATATTACCGACTTGATTTAAAATCTTCCTGACTTCATCACTGAATCAATTTGGCACGTTCGCGCCTCCATGAAGCCCTCTCAGACTAAAGCTATAGCTATATTGCAAAAAGACTTTCCTTAAAAATTTCCTTTTGACTGGGCCACCAAAGAAAAACCATTCGACCACTGCAGCTGGTGATAAGTATGGCTGAAAGGCTAGTCTTCAAGTCCCAGCGGTTTGAGCACGTGTTTTCTTTGCTAAAAGAGCTAGGATGGATGCCGGTTGAGCAACGGATACAGAGCAAAGTTCTTACGCTGACCCACAAGGCCCGCCACGGCTTGGCTCCTTCGTACCTAGCTGAACTGCTGCACCAGTTTCAGCCTCTTCGCGCCCTCAGGTCCTGTGTGGACACTAAATTAGCTATTCCACTCCTCCGCTTAAAGACCGTTGGCGACAGAAGCTTTAGCTCTGCAGGTCCCAGCCTGTGGAACTCGCTTCCACGATTCTTTTGCAACGACAACTACTCTTCTGCTGCCGACTATGGCACATCCTTTTCAGTGGTCCTGAGCTGCTACTTTCATGCTACTCACTACCTCAACTGCTCTGCTGACTCCGCTATGCTTCTCACTCTCTCTTTGTTGCATGAGACGAAGTCGGTTGGCTACCGAATGCGTACCGAAAGCCGCTTAGGCTGTGAGTGCGCTATTTAAAAAATTCTCCTGCGTAACACCCATATAGCCTAAGTGGCTTTGGCTTTGTAGAGTTACAGACGGAGATACATTACATGGATGGCGGCATGGTTAACTCGACATGCTTCAGTGATAAAGTTATACAGAAACTAGTATACACACTGGAGATCTACGATCGTTCTGGTGTGGCTAATGAGCAGTTGCCGCTGGGACTTGGCCCCGTGCTAAGCTGCTTGCACTTAACGAGTCATGTCTTGGGTTCGAGTCTTCAAGCAAGCAAAATTTTTTCATTGCTTACTGTAAGCATGCTGAAAGGCACTAAGGCTCTTCTGCTATGTATAAAAGCTGGTGAATTAGCGCATCTTACTCTTTTTACTGAATCGTGCATATTTTGGAACACGTGTGACAACAACCAGCACATGTGCAGACACGAGCAGCACCTAATCAAGCATAATACCTGCAGGGGCAATGAATCGTCATAGACACTCCTCTTCTCACTCTTCCTGTCCAAAGTGAGGTCGTGTGAGAACTTGCATCTAAGACCTTTCTGGCACGTTCCTTGCTTGAAAAATGCACAGAGCACCGACTTAGGATCGGCACCTGCAAAGTATTTTCAAGTAACGCTCGTTCCGTCAGAAAGTGTTCTCTGGGTGCAGCAGCCACATGCAGAGCAACAGCATTGAGGTAATTGCTGAAATGCATTTACACCAACAAACATTCCTCGTGCAGTCCTTATCGAACTGCAGCACACGTCATCACATCCCAGTAGAATGTAAGTGTGTGCTGGTAGGTCAAACTGGTCTGCTAACAAAGAGCCCATTACTACTTTCATACCGAGTTCGATGCTATTGAAAACGACCCCCCATAAACAACTGAGAAGAGATCCCTGCTGAGGCAGACATGATCACGCCCCGAATTTCATCATAAACCCTGAGCAACTTCCTCCCAATCTCCCTTGTCCGTAACTGTCAAAGACACTGGAACGAGTCGTGGCAGACCGGCTTAACTCATATATTGTAACTTCAAACCTAGCTAGTAAGTTCCAGTCTAGTTATAGAGCTAATCAGTAAACAGAGTCAGCATTGCTTCGGATTTAACTTTACGATTTATCTTTTCAGGTTTATCTTCTTAGGAATGCAGACGTGTAGAGTTTCTTTGCTTGTTTTGCCCAACTTTCGGCAGCTTTTGATACTATCGATCACTGACTGGTCAAAGACTTCTCAGTCCTTGCTATCTGATAGGATATCACTTCTATGCTGACGATACTCAGTTGTATTTGTCATTTAAACCGTCGGAATCTGCTGCAGCAACTGAGAAACTGAATGACTGCCTTGCCGATATTCGATCCTGGATGTCGGAAAACTTCCTGAAATTGAATGACGATAAAACCGAACTGCTGCTCATAGGACACCCTAAGCGTGTGGCTGGATTAAAAGGCTTTGCTGTTCTAAAAGGTGATGCTATTGTGCGACCTTCACCACGTGCTCGTAATCTAGGTGTCGTGTTCGACAGCTGCCTCAATTTCAAAAGCTTCATTCAGAAGACTGTCTCTACAGCTAGCCATCACATCCGATCCCTATCCAAGATTAGAAGCTGTCTCCCACAGTGGCTTGCAAAAAATTTAACTAGCTCTTTAGTTCTGTCTCGGCTTGATTATTGTAATTCCCTTTTGGCTGGGCTATCAAAGAAAGCTATTATGCCACTACAGCGGACTATGAATATGGCTGCAAGGCTGGTCTTCAAGTCCCAGAGGTTTGAGCACGGTTCACCTCTGCTGAAAGAGCTAGGATGGATGCCGGTTGAGCAAAGGATACAGAGCAAAGTTCTTACGCTGACCCACAAGGCCCGCCACAGCTTGGCTCCTTCGTACCTAGCTGAACTGCTGCATCAGTTTCAGCCTGTTCGCGCCCTCAGGTCCTGTGTGGACAATAAATTAGCTGTCCCATTCCTTCGCTTAAAGACAGTTGGCGACAGAAGCTTTAGCTCTGCAGGTCCAAGACTGTGGAACTCGCTTCCACAATTCTTACGAAACGATAACTACTCTCCTACTGCCGACTACGGCACATCCTTTTCAGCGGTCCTGAGCTGCTACTTCTATGCTACTCACTACCTCAACTGCTCTCCTGACTGTGCTATGCTTCCCACTTTCTCTTTGTTGCGTGAGACGAAATCTGTTGGCTACCGAATGCGTACCGAAAGCCGCTTAGGCTGTGAGTGCGCTATATAAAACTCTCCTGCTTAACACCCACATGGTCTTGATGACTTTGTGGAGTTACAGACGGAGATACATTACATATGCCATCGGCTGCATTGGTCCGGGACGATGTCAATGTCCACTGCTACCCTCTCCCCATACAAGAAACATCAGGATCTCTAATTAGATGTTAAGTTGAAATTCGAAATTACGAAATTCCTGGGCTGACACACCAAGTTTTAGCGAATCAAATCCTCAGGTAGGCGACCTTCACACTCTGTATTTTCAAAACTTCGTGTCACATATATCCGAAGGAATAAACATCGTGACATACAAGTGGTTATCATAGTAGCAGGTTATTCACTGATAAAAAGTTCTAAGCACTACACTCTTTTTTATAAATAGTAGTGCTTCAGAGCTTCAAGAAATACTTTCCTTATAGATGACCCGAAAAACTGTAGTCGTTTTTCTACTACCCCCTCCAAAACTGTCTGAGCTCACATTCCTGATCTATACCTGTATATAAAAACTTGCTACTCCTGCTAATCCAGGAAATATTGCAGAGAACTCAGTTGTACCTTTGCTTTGATCCCTTCCAGCCTTCCAGCTCGTCGAATTCTCTTAACTCTCTTGCTGCATGTATTGGTGATGTCCACACATGGATGGCAGCAAATTTTCTTAAATTTGATGGTGATTAAACTAACTTACTGGTTATGGGCAAACCAAATGTGATTCGGAAATTGGAAAGGCTAGCGCTCAAAATCGGCTCTGCCAGCATATCTCCCGTTGAATCTGCATGAAATCTACGTGTCATGTTCATGTAGCCACTGGCAGTTTTCGGACCACAACAGCCTGGCGCGTTACTCGCCGATAAGAATAATAATAATAATGCACTTGATAAAGCGCCCTCAGAGAACTCAATCTCTCTCTAGGCGCTTTAGATTTGCTGTAAAGTGAAATACAATTGAATGGTAAGTCAAATCATGCTTGAAAAACAAGCGAAATGAATAATATGGTTAGGGGTGACATGCACAGGGTCAGCATGCAAATTGTTCTTGTTGTTTATCGAGCATGCTACCACTAACCATTCGATCGTGTTTCCTTTGCAGTAAATGTAAAGCACCTAGAAAGAGATTGAATTCTCTGAGGGTGCTTTATCAAGTGGGTTATTATTATTATATTGGTCATCAATCATAAGGCTATAAGTGCAAATTCACACACACACAAGAACCACAGATTATTTAACTGGCCTACAAAGCCGACTCCCAAAGAGTGAATGCAGGGGCTGAGATCACCTAGCCTGAGGGACAAGACAAGAAATATGAGACAGCCAAATGGTCCAAAAAAACAGACCACGGAGCACAGCAGGTCCCTGTCTGGACATCGCACTGGTAACAAGCGACTAAATGGCCAGCTGCAACTGCCACCGTTTGCAGTAGCAAATCGAGGCCGCTAATGCTTGTAGGGAAGAAAAGAGGCAGCTAAGTTGACCGAAAGAGATGTTAAGTAGTACTTAAGTAGTTTAGTAGTACTTAGTAGTACTTTAGTAGTACTTAAGTAGTAGTTCCTTAAGCAGTAGGTACAAGAAAGTCGCCGGGCCAGGGCATGCCTTGATTGTTTCGTCGATGGGTGTGGGCTCTATGCAAGTATCACAAAACCACCGAGCGAAATTTACATGCTGAGATTGGGACAGCCAGAGGTGGGTAAATTGAAGAAACTAACATTTATTTCGGATAAAACTGGCATATACATGAACTTGCCAGCAATAATATACTGAATCAATTCAAGCACAAATGGGGTGCACGGCCCCAAGGTGAACAGGCAAAATCGGTAGGGATCTCGATTATTTAAAGATCTCGTGTTTTGCCTTCAGTCGGGCTTAGCTCAGAGGGCTGTAGGCCAGTGACGTGGCACCGAAGCTGTTTGTAGGTTCAGCAACGCTGGCTCAGCTAATACACTAAAGTGAAACTGAGCTAAAGTGACAGCACAGCTGCTTTAGCAAAGTGACAGCTGAGGAGAGAGCCCTGCAGTTCTGCCACAAAGACTCACTGCAGGCACATTACCTTTCGATAGATCCTGCACGGGCTTGAAGAGGGCATTGAGCTCCTCGGCTTGCTTCTTCTTCTCGTCTTTCTTTGACGTCTTGTCATCTTCTACAACTTTCCGTGGGTTGTTGCCAAACTTGACCTGTTTCTCGACCTGCTGGATGAACCTTTGCTGTTTGGCACCCTTCTTATTCTTTAGACCAAACGTCTTATCCTGCAAAACGTTGCCAAGCAATGTTCGAGGCTTGCTTGGTAATGCAAAGCAAGGCAAAAGTAAGAACACTTGCTATCCACAGCTGAAATGTTGAAAGCAACACTGTGCAAACAATGACATGTCTAAGAGCCGATGACTCAGCACATTTCATTCACTATGAAGATGCAGCATGTATAGTATCTCTAATAAAACTGACAAACCAAGGTTTCAACTTAGTTACAAGATATCTGACAACTAGGACGGATGTATCTAGCAGCAGCACAAATGACGATGAGTACATACAGTAAGCGATTTCGGCAGGCCAAAGAATTTTACATCTGGCACATCCAATGCTTGCATTAGCACAGAGTAAGATCTCACCAAAACAGTAAACTCTAACCACAGCTGGTAACAGAATCCAGATAAACATTCTTGAATTGAAACTTCACACCTCACAAGTAAGTTCCAGTCTGATTACAGAGCTAATCCCTATACAGTCAACATTGCTTAGGGTATATCTAAAAACCTTCAGGTAAAGTCTCTGCTTGTTTTTCTTCATCTTTTGGCAGCGTTTGATACTATTGATCATAACATCTTTCTCGAGTGCCTCTCACCTCGCCTGGGCATCACTGCATTATTGTGAACTGGCAAAGGTCTGCCTGGAACCACTGAAGTACTAAGTATCTCAGGGCTCTATGCTTGGTCCACTTTTTTCACAGTTTATACTCTCTTTCTTGCCGATCTGATTGCTAAGAACAATCTAGGCTTTTATTTCTTTGCAGATGACACTCACTTGCACCTCTGCCTTGACCCCTCCTAGTTCTCTAGCACATCGAATTCCCTCAATACCTTTGCTATATGCATTGCTAACATCAGCATATGGATAGCAGAATACTTTCTCTAATTGAATGACGATAAGACTATTCAGTGCCCAGCATTCAGGCTATCTTATGTATAATGTTCAGTTGACCCGAAAAGTAATCACTGCCTGAAAGCTAGATTTCCAATAGTGGTGTGCTAAAACAGACTAATCTTGCATAGACAAATAACTTTCTGAAGGGAGCAGATTGATAAGCCACTAGAAATAACAACAAATTAGGAAACTTTAGAGAGAACTTTAGAGCACATAATACAAAATGAAGTAAGATATAGCTACGATAAATCATGGAAACTCGATGATGTAACATGAATCTGAATAAAGAAATGTTATTAAGTGTAGAGTCCCACAGGGCCATCGTGCTGCTGGTGTTAAAGAAGGCACATTGATGGAGGTAAATTTTGTTCGTCTTTGCAGTACAAACCCATTGTGATGCCTCGACAAAGCTCTCATTGGAAGCGTGACTTATCTAGATGTTTTAAGTCATCTGTCCTCTCCAAGGGATGCAAGCACCTGCACAGAAACTGCTGCATCCCAAGACCCAGCAGCCGGCAACCCGGCAGAGATTCTGCCCTACCTCTTCTAAAAATCTCCAGCAGTACTTAAAACGTAGGGGTCAAGAGGAGTTCCATGATATCGGCATCAGAAATCACCTGAACTAAAATTCGGGATTTTTAAAACACCAGATCAGCAGACTCTTGGCTTTTTTAATGAGACAACTGCTAATCCATTCCGGTTTTGGTTGTCTTTTAACTTGTTGAATAAGGTTGCATTCAGGCACCTTGGCATATGCTATGATAGTTGAGAATTGGCGACGTTTTACATACACACCTATACATATTTTTTAGGCGTGATTGAAATCTATTGGGTCTTGTGTGTACCTGTTATATATGTTTGTACACACTTGCTGCACTGTGCTGGCTACTTTCTTACCTTCGTTTACACAACAAAACCAGCCAAAATGCCCGACTTCACTTAATTCACTTAAATGATTATGATTTAATGTTTTAATTTTGGGATACAGTGATCCCACAGCATGTCCGTGCATACTTACTGAAGCAGAGACCATAAGACGATGCAGCTTCGACTAGTTAGTGACGTTATCAGGACCATTGACAAAGCACTTAATACAATAAGTCCTAACTAACTATGACAGCCCACAAAGGTAACCAGGAAAATCATAGGAAAACAAAAATACTCGAGCATACTAATCGAACTGTTCCAAGCTTGCGGCCACTTTCCGACAAAGTATATTTTACTGAGCTCGGGAAAGGATGTCAAGCAAACATACCTGGAACCGGTAACGGCTGAGAAGATACGGTCCTGTCCTTGCTTCTTAATAGGTATAGTAACCGATAAATAAGTACATCATATAAACTAGGGATTCTCTTCGTCCTAGCTTGCAGGGTGGTGATACTTGTTCTCTGATACCTAGGCAGCAGGGGGGGGGGAGTGGGGGGGGGGGGTTGGTCCTTGAATTCCACTGGGCACTATCAGCAGTGGCTAACACACACACCCGATCGCGGTCGTGAGGTTCTGCGAAAACTAACGCTAGCTCTTTAATTCAATTTTCTTTGCGGCCCTGGGTGATTTCATAGACGTAAGTGCACCACGCGTTATATCGGTTCCGAGCATCTGCTGTGAAATTGGGACATGAGCGTAGGCTAAATCGCCGCTGAACGCGCAAGCATATTCTCGCGTTTCAAGTTCAGTTCATAACTTCGGCTTGATGGGCCGTGAAATTTCTTTCTCATGAAACTTCAAGCTATCATGCGCGAGTGCGTCCGCCGTGCGAAACGGCGATCGCCACGAACAGCGTGCGCAATGCTGCAGGCAATGCCAGCTGCCAAAGACAGACCCCAAAAAACTTTTCTTACCTCAATTACTTTTTCTTTCTTTTTTGTCTCCGTCTTCTTGCTGGCCCCAGCGGCTGGCTTTTTTGGCGGCATTCCGAGGGGGCAGTCAGCTTACACGGTAAGCAGGCCCTACTCGGTCTCGCACAACCACTTGGCTTGAAAAAGGATATAATGTCTTCGCCAGTCGGCTTCCTTGTCGCTTGGGTCGACGGGATCGTTCGCTGGCCGCTGGCAAGAATTCTGCAAGCGGCCTAAGGTTAACTATCCGTAAACACTATATTGTGTATATCGCAATAATTTGCATCGCTCGCAATAACGCGTCACTATCGTAAGCCCGTCGACGTGCAGCCGACATCCGTTGCGCTACCGAAAAGTTGCAATTGTGGAGAGTATCGTGCGACTGTAGCATCACGAAGCTACTCAGCCAGTGCTAAGCGTCTGAATTTTTATTTAGGCCGCGAGTGGTGCTTTGTGGCTCCACGTGGCGCTTGACTTCACCGCCTGCCTTTTCAATTGTGCTACGCATGGCAGTCTTTACGACGTTATGACCGCGAAACCCTCGCTAGTTCGGGTAGTAGCACAACGCGTGAAATGTACTAAGACCTGAAGCTAGCGATATGCCGACGATTAAAACACAGTAGTCAATATTCCGCAGTAGCACTAGCAATATCCCCGCATTAGTAAAAGCACAACAATAGCCTGCATTATACAGCTGATACAACTAGGCGACTTCCTGCCGACTCGCTGACAGACTCACACAGCAGCTCACGCTCAGCGCTAGACTCACCGACCGACAGACCGTTGCTCCAAAACTATAAATGCGGTCAGGCAAAAGCTTGGTATAGCAGCCATATCATAAGTCACAATAATCACTATCATACCTAATGCTGCACATAAGCCTCAGCTTGTTGCGGCCATCGCATAAGCGTCCCAACTCAGCGGCAAAGCATTTAGCTCTCAATTGAGGTTCATATAACAAGCTCATAATCGTGGGGCATTACAACGAGAAGCGGTAGCATTGTTTACAAGTTTTTAATGCAACATAGAGAACGCCTGAAACCGAGAATTTTTACCTTAGTATGTATTTTAAAGGAACAAGGCCGCACCTCGCTGTCGGAGCCAAAAGAAATGGGCAATATGTTGCTTCGAATCCTTGATATCAACTGTAGTTCCAGACCTGTCTATGGTATAGGAATATGCTAAGACGAACTTCTACAACCAGATGATGACTGTGCACTTATGAAGTGCTCAGCTTTCCACAATACGACATCTCAATGCCACGGCTAATAAGTTTAGGAAAACGCTGTACGTACATAATTGCGTTCAGAGCTGGACATGTGGGTCACTAGTTTTAAGTGAAGAATAAAAGAGATTATGCGCTATTGCTGTGAGACCTGTGAGGTTTCGTTGCAATGATGAGTTCTTGCCTGTAGTCGTTAATTGCCTCGGTATTCGTGGTTTGTGTGCCGGTGGCGCTGATGGCCCTGGTATTTGGGCTGTGGCCAGATTATGGCCCAGTGGTATTTATGGCGCTATAAGGTGATGAGTCACGGCCTGGTGAGAGGCGGGCGTGCGAGGGGGCTACGGACATTCCGCCCCCCCCCGACTTCTCCCCCGAACGTTCCCCTCGGACATTTCCCCCTGGCGTAGGGCATTTCCCACCCCCGGGGTAGGGCATTTCCTTCCCTCCTGTATGGAAATGTCATGATATAAATTGTCTTGTTTACATATCTTTAAACAATATTATGTATTATATAATATATAATATACTCTTCATTATAGTCATTAGAAATGCAGTTGTTGCGGCCCTGCTTTTCGGCAGACCACCAAGTGCAAGGTCATAGCTCTACCCCGGGCGGCCAGCAGCAGACGCTTTCGGCAGCAGCCGCGAGCGTGCAGCAGTAAGTATCCTTGGCCGTCATCGACGCCGCGACCACCGCCCCTCCCGACATCGGCACCGCCGGCTATCGCCCGTCCAATCCTTACCGCTACCGCAGTCGTTGATGCACCGAGCGTCGCGCGTCGACCGCCGCCGCGCTGGCCGTATCGCCTCAGTCGGTCGCGCTATCGAGTCGCCGCTTATAAAAAAAAAAAAAAATTCCTGCTGCTTAAACAGCCTCTTTTTGTATAGCGACAGAAAAGCCTTGACGGCTATCACCACCGCTTGCGTGGCGATAAAGGATCGCCCACCACAGGAATCGAACCCACGACCTCGGGACCGAGGTCATGAAAGCAACCGCCTTATTTCAATAGAGCATGAACTTCATTTGATCATGTATATATACAGTCGTCCCTGGCCACTTTGCGCTTCGACTTTCGCGGCTTCACTCTATCTCTGTTTTTTCAAATATCTTCATTGAAAAGCTGACCGAGATGGTGAAAATGTCACAGCACGCTCGGTTGTCTGAGTCGATTACACACCCCTGCATCACACTTTAAATTAAAATTAATGTACGTATGGGCTGTTGGTCTATTTATTCGAGCGCCCCCACAAATCCTTCAACGTCAAGTGCAGCCTCGTGGAGAGCAGTAAACTTGCTCTTCTTTGCCGTGCAGTACACCTCTTCATCGTCCGTGAAAAAATCGCACTATTTTCATAAGTTAATGGCTGTGTTAAAAAACTGCATATTCGTAATTAAATGTGCACTAATGACAATGAGATATTTGTAACGTTTAATACGTCTTATTATCCCTTACTTTGTCTAATTTATTGGGTAATATGGATGCAATTGTGACTAAGAGGGTGTTATATCATGTCCAGAGGGCTTTAATAATGTCAAACCCGAATTAGAGGGTCGTGAGCAGGTTTTCTATGCTCTAGTTACGAAAATATCTGATTTATAAAAAATAAAGAATCTTACTTCCCGGAAATTCACCTATCACAGCAGAGTCTGGAATCGGTTAACCGCGATAAACGAGTGACGACTGTATATATCTGTATTCTTAGTTATGCATTCATCAACACAGGGGAAGGAAATATCCTACGCCGGGGAGGGGGGCGAATGTCGGGGTGGGGTAGGGGGAAATGTCCTAGGGTCCACCTGAGGGGAAATATTCGGGGGAACGTCGGGGGGGGGGGGGGTGGGGGTAACGTCCTACAACCGTGCGAGGAGTATTTTGGAGTTGGGAGCCAAGGAGTCCGGCGGGCGTGAGTGGCCTAGAAAGTTACGTTTCCCCCTACTCTGTGCATAGTTGAATAAATTGGCGTCGGTTGAAATTCTGTGCTCCGTGCGACCACAACTAAACTTCGAGCTATTTCGGTGCGGTTGAGATAGTCTTGAGAAGCGTTCAACTGCTATAATAATAATAATAATAACAACAACAATACACTTGATAAAGCACCCTCAGAGAACTCAATCTCTTTCTAAGCGCTTTACATTTGCTGCAAAGGAACACAATCGAATGGTGAGTGGTATCGTGCTTGATAAACAACATGAATAACATGGTTAGGGGTGACATGCACAGGGGCAGCATGCAAGTGTGGTTAGTGGCAGCATGTACAGTATCAGCACGCATAAGCACATAAAGGACGAATCACAGGAACCCACTAAATGCTGTCATAAATAGATGCGTTTTAAGTTCTTTTTAAATGTGGTCAAGTCAGGGGATGGTGTGACGCAAGTTGGGAGTAAGTTTTAGGCTTTGGGAGCATACGAACTAAAGGCACGGTCTCCAAAAGATTTGAGGTTTGTACGAGGTATTGGTAAACAGTTAGATTCCGAAAAGCGGTTGGTGCGATGCTTGGCCTGGTGGGCAAATAGATCTGATAGGTAGGCTGGAGGCAAAGAATGAAGAGACCTAAAAGTGAGTGACTAAACCTTGAAGTCGATGCGTTGCTTGACTGGTAGCCAGTGCAGGTCGGCGAGAAGGGGTGTGATGTGGCAAGTGCGACGCTTACGACAGACAAGCCTAGCTGCAGAGTTTTGCACCCGCTGTACGCGCCTGATTGCACATGCCGGTAGGCCAGCAAGTAGTGAGTTACAGAAGTCAAAACGGGATGTCACAAACGTAGCCGAATCCCAAAAGATGGATGTCTGGCAATTCTCAACAACGCAGCCAACCATGGAAGGTCACGAGAACCCGACTGCTCGTGAGTTGAAGTTAAGACTCGTTATTTTTGGTCTATTCTGCGTTCAGTATATAGGTCTCGTCTATTCCGTCGGTAGTTGGGGTGCTCGTAGGCCCCCTGAACTGGGGCGCTCGGCAAGTTGAGATGTCCTCGAAAGTCAGTCGCCACTGTTCATTCACTCGTACCTCTGGCGAGATGATTGGTACTAGTGAGACAACATTGGCGCTTTCAAGCTTGCTTCGGTCCTAGGGTGTCTCTGTTCGCTTTCGGGAATGTTTATAACATGGTTTCCCACGTTTTTCAGCAACCCAATGTACCTAGGGTCTCCCTGTACTACTGTTTAGTTCTCCAGTTATTGTTGGCCCATGCTAACTTTTTATAAAGAGGTTTAATCAAACTGCTGCTCGTCTGGCTCTAGCCCTGCGATATGGACGTCACAAGAAGGCAGCGTAAGTAGGGCATGGGACGGTCGGGCGGAAAGTAGCCTACCCAGTCTCGGTTGCAGTGTTTCATATAAATAAATAAATAAATAAATAAATATATATATAGTTCATTTGTATAGCGCCCCAAGAGAACCTAATCTCTATTCAGGCGCTTTACACATACATCCGGGCTCGAGCCCATGACCTCAGCCAGACCTTGGTCAGGGCGAGCACCTTAACCGCTAGACCAAACCGGTTTCGGTTAGGAACAAAGCCACCGCTGGAACCGGGCCGAGATCATTACCAGACTCCCCCGCCTGATGCAGCTGGTTACTCTTGCCAACTATGGAGTCGAAGAATTTTCTGTGATATTGGCTGACATTGGATCTGAATTAAACGGAGAAATCTCACCGGCTACATGAGATATGCAAATACTTAATCTCTCACAAATTAGCGATCCAGCTTAGCCTACAATTAAAACAAAATGCAGAATCTAGAAAATGTAACTCGAGGTCAAGTTTATGCCAGTAGACAGACACAGGACAGAAACATATACAGCGGTATCTCGGCTTACGAGTGTGTCGACATACGAGCATTTCTAGAAACTGAGCTGTCTCCCGACCGATTTTTTTTGCTTTGAGTTTCGAGCTAAAATTCGGCTTACGATCCAGCTTCAGATAATCCACGCTAGTTGCCGCAGCGAACGTCACACAGCGTATGGCTACTCAGGCCAACAAGGATAGAGCAGCGAGCGACGCTGGGTGTGCCGCCAAGCGAAGGCCTGTTGGTTCGCTGCCAGACGGACTAGAGCGAGCCATCGTGGTGCTTGGATGCACAAGGTCGCCAGGCTCCGGTGCTAAAGCCGACAACGGTAGGAACAGCTAAGTATGTACTGCACTCTATTCAGGCAATATCGTCGTGCGAGAGTTCGTCGCATGACTGATAAACAATCGGCGCGTCTGCGGAATGGCCCGGCCAGTAAACTCAAAGTGGGGAAAGCCCGGTGAAAAGTGCGAAAATCGGCGAATGAGGTTCAGATATTCATTTCAGCCTTTTCGTCAAACTCTATTAGCATCTTCAAGTAGTCTGATCTCCAACTTCTCCTGCACACTAGGATTAATAAATCACGTTTATTGCAAGCCATTATATTGTATTGTTTTTAAAACAATAGTAATTACCTACGGTACATTTTTTAATTTAAAAACAAGTGACAAAAAGTCGGTGTTTTTGGGGGTCCAGAGCGGATTACTGGCATTGCAATGGTGAAAATTGATTCGATGTACGAGTAATTTGAGTTACGAGCTCCGGCACGGAACAAATTAAAACTCATAAGCCGAGGTACCACTGTACCAGTAGCCTGGGTCTACAGAAATACAGAGATTGATGTACACGCACAAAAGTGCAATTTAATAGTCAATCTACAGGAATAGTGGTCCAATTACTGTAGTGCTGTCATGGCGAAACTGACAGTCACCCCCCCAAATCGCATTAAAGGAGCCGAATCTGACAGAACCTAGATATACGTTGCTTTTTTACACACGTCCATTGACTGACAAGGGAGATGCCATCCGATCATTGCAAAGAAATTAGAAGCCAGATAGGTTTAGTGGATCAGCATTTGTAGCATACGCTGTGCAGGTCGAGTTTGTTAAAATGCTCTGTAACAGCATTGCCACCTGCATACCGATGTCAATGGTGATGACGAAACATGCCACAAAACAAGACCTGTGCTAAAATCAACGATCAATAGAAAAACCTAACTCTGAGCCGAAGCGAACCCCCACACAATGAAAGGAAGATGTCTCCACGTGACTGTTATGGAGATGGACCGTCCGGATCGACTGCCTTAAGGATATCTCCATTTCCTTGAACAGCTCCATGCAGCCTGCTTGCAGCTCGACGGAGTTTCCAATGCCGACGCTTTTCTTGTCATGGCCTTACCTGGCTGCCAGAGGTTCAGGTTATTACATTAAAAAAAACTGTACAACTGACGAAGTATTTGTTAACATCAAGACATGACTGATAAAATTTTAGCGACTAACAATTCAAAGCTGGCCAGCAGGACCATAATATTTATTAACTATTAAGATAATAAGATATGATATAAGATCCGGACCGCAGAGGAACTGTTTACACGGAAGCACTGAACGTCGTGCTACCCACATTACTGGTATACACATCAAGACTATAAGCCTTGCAACAGATGCTATGCGACGTCACCAAAGAAAATTTTTGAGGTTCGCAGACAAGACGATCCCGATGCCGCAACCAATGGCAACTCACATGCTGCGCCAGCAGGTGGATAGATTAATCACAAAGCACACAAGGATGCTTAAAAAATAGCCAAGTTCCCAGTGAGTGTAAGGTGCCTGGGAGCCAGCATCATGCATGCATGGCACCAGGAGTGACCGTTCAACTAAGATGATCTTCGAGATAAGCCTATTTCACCTCATCGATAATCGACAATATTTATGCATACTGTCTAGAGGTTAAGCAGTTAATGTCTACCGTGGAGTCGAAAGGTTATGTAGTTCATGTCTGCCTCGAACCTTGCTGAAGACTCAACGAGCAACACGGATTCAGCAAATGAGTGCCTGCGAGTGGTGGCTGTATGCATTTGAAGAGGTGCAGCAGTTCACTGCACGATGCTCGGTAAAAGCGTGCATTCTAAGGTGTCACGAAGTTGAAATTATCCGGCAGTGGAGGAATGGGAGGAGGCGAGTCAGGTATGTCGATGCCTTCTGTATCCAAGAGGCGAAGCTTAATTTCAAGTGCTAGCAGCATGTCCATGTCTTCCTGGGCCTTTTGGCTGTTCATCTGATAACAATAAAGGGACACGTGGTCAAAAGGGGGTACACAATGCAGACAAACAGGTAGAAAAAACCCACAGGTTGCATTAAGCCAACCAATAACCGCCAATGCTACCCGCAAGACCATCACAGCCGAGAACAGTTCTCCTGGTCTAGAGTTTACTACTTTATGAGTTGCCTAACAAGAGCCTTTTGAAGGAACTCTTCCCCGGGCTAGAAGCTAGCTAACTCTTTCGCCGCCTCGGGCGACTCCTAGCGTGGTGTGGACCTTTACCTGACTTCTCTGCAATACCTTCGGATATTCTGCTGCCATCTTCGCCGAGACTATTTATGAGCTGTCCTCGGATATGCTACACAAAACAGGACCTGCTTAGCGTAAGGTGCGATGTCGTTATTAGTCGATACCTACCGGCAGGCCTTCTTCGGCAGGTCAGTGAGAACTTTCCTGCATTCGCCCTATCAACAGCTCGGCTATCAAACCTACGACCCGTAAGTTTAAAACACTGAATAATACTCGTTGCCGTAGTAGTCCACCTGCCGTAGCCCAGCATGCTGAGAAACGGCGACCGGCGGCCGATACTAAGGTCCAATTCACATTCGAAGGGCCGCATCTGCCGAGCCGGATACACGCCGACGCGAATACAAGCCACTTCATTGCCGTCGCGAAGTTGTTGGACAGCTTCTTAAATTCCGCCTACTAAATGTCCGCTCGCTAAAAACCAAGGGGTTACTAATCCTCGATCAGGTGGTCCAGGAGAAGCTAGATGCATTTCTGCTTACCGAAACTTTGATGACGCCTTGTTCCAATAGCTGTATTTCTGAGACCACTCCACCCGGGTTCTCATTCTACCAGTCCATGCGTTCTGACAAGGTTGGTGGCTGGGTTGCAATTGTTGTTCGCAAATCGTTTGGCTATAAGATGTGCAGTTTTTCGCATGGGCCATCGTTTGAATCGGTTGCAATCAGGTCTTCATCAAAGACAATGCCTCTCACTGTTGTGATATACCGGCCTCCTGGCTGTCTCAACTTGTTTATAGAGGAGTTTCCAGAGTTCCTCGCTAAAATATTTGTGTGCGACAGGCCGTTACTGATTGCTGAAGACTTCAATATTCACGTTGACAACCCTATCAACCACCCACATCGGCGGCCATATTCTAGGGCTCCTGATCACTAAGGATGTCCTCCCCACTGACCTTGTGGTGTGCCCACTGACCCTTGCAGATCATTGTTCGGTCTCATTTACGGTTCCTGCTCCCTTGTACGTACAGGGTAACGTCGAACTTGTCAATCAACGTAACTTACGAAGCATTGACACGGGACAAGTTTTTGAAATCTGCGGTGCAGGTCTTCTTAATCTGTATTCAGACTCGACCGGCAGCCTCGATACCCTCACCGATGCAGTGAACATGACACTCAGGAGTGCTCTTGACAAGCATGCTCCCGTTCATTCTATCCGTATGCAAAGTCGTGGAGATTCCTTTTAATTTACAAAAAACACTCCTCCAGATACGCCGGGTTAAGCATAGGCTTAAACGTCGTTTCAAGAAATCGAGGTCTGATGCAGATCTAGTCAATTTCAAAGATTTCCTTCGAGTTTACACCCGGAAGCTTAAAAAAACAAGGCTTCTTTTTTTCACTCGAAAGCTGAATTCCTGCCAGTCGGACCCTAAACAGATTTATAAGACAGTAAACCATTTACTGGCTAATGCTAAGAGGTCTGACTTCCCAGATATTAAGGGCTCAGCCGAAAAGTTTTCAGCCTTTTTTACTGAAAAAATTGTGCCCATTCGTGCCTCCATAAAGCCCCCTCCGACTAAAGCAATTGCGGTATCACAACCTGTGACATTCCTTAAAAGGGTTTCTGAGGTTTCTGGATCCGATGCGGCTACCTTAATAAGGTCTAGCAAAAAGAGCTCGTCTCCTGAAGACCCTATACCTTCATCTCTGTGGTCTTCACTGGCAGGCCAACTTAGCCCTGCCATAACCGAGTCTTTTAATGCTTCTTTGGGAAAAGGGGTCGTCCTTCAAATCGGCAATCGTTAGACCCATACTTAAAAAGCCTGGATTAGTTACAGAGGTTCTTGCAAACTACCGCCCAGTTTCCCTTCTTCCTTTCTTGTCAGATTCTTAAATTTTTTTTGGCCAAGCGGCTGGTTGAACATATTGAAAAGAAAGAAATGTGAGAAACAATTCAATCAGGATTCAAAGAGGCAGCACTCCACTGAAACTGCTCTCCTCCGTGTTAACAATGACATTCTACGTGGCAACGATGACGGGAATGTCATAGATCTGTCAGCTGCGTTCGACACCATTGATCACGATGTTCTACTTGAACGATCGAGAACAACGATTGGTCTGGCAGACGAAGCACTGGCATAGTTTAAATCATACTCGTCTGATTATGTTAAATCCGCATCGCATAGGGGTCAGGTCTCACACACGAGACGGGTCACCTGTGGAGTCCCTCAACGGTCTGTACTCGGTCCTTTGCTGTTCTTCATTTATACTCAACCTCCGGGAAAAGTGATTAAGGCCAAAGGAATAGGATATCACTTTTATGCTGACGATACTCAGCTGTATTTGTCATTCAAAACATTGGAATCTGCTGCAGCAACCGAGAAACTGAATGCTTGCCTTGCCTACATTCGATCCTGGATGTCGGAAAACTTCTTGAAATTAAATACGATAAAACCAAACTGATGCTCACAGGACACCCTAAGCGTGTGGCTGGATTAAAAGGCTTTGCTCTTCCAATAGGTGATGTTGTTGTGCGACCTTCGCCATGCGCTCAAAATTTAGGTGTCGTTTTCAACAGCTGCCTCAATTTTAAAAGCTTCATTCAGAAGACTGCTTCAACAGCTAGCCATCACGTCTGATCCCTATCCAAGATTAGGAGCTGTCTTCAACAGTGGCTTGCAAAAAATTTAACTAGCTCTTTAGTTCTGTCTCAACTTGATCATTGTAATTCCTAATTCCTTGGCTGGGCTACCAAAGAAAGCAGCTAGGCCACTGCAGCTGACCATGAATATGGCTGCAAGGCTAGTAGTCTTCAAGTCCCATAGGTTTGAGCACGTGTCTCCTTTGCTAAAAGAGCTAGGATGGATGCCGGCTGAGCAACGGATACAGAGCAAAGTTCTTACCCTGACCCACAAAGCCCACGACGGCTTGGCTCCTTCGTACCTAGCTGAACTGCTGCACCAGTTTCAGCCTCTTCGCGCCCTCAGATCCTGTGTGGACACTAAATTAGCTGTTTCATTCCTCCGCTTAAAGACCGTTGGCGACAGAAGCTTTAGCTCTGCAGGTCCTAGCCTGTGGAACTCGCTTCTCTTCTGCTGCCGACTATGGCACATCCTTTTCAGTGGTCCTGAGCTGCTACTTCCATGCCACTCACTACCTCAACTGCTCTCCTGACTGTGCTATGCTTCCTACCTTCTCTTTGATGCGTGAGACGAAGTCTGTTGGGTACCGAATGCGTACCGAAAGCAGCTTAGGCTGTGAGTGCGCTATTTAAAAAACTCTCCTGCGTAACTCCCACGTGGTCTTTATGATTTTATTGACTTACTGACGGAGATACATATGCACATATATAAAAATATAAATATATATATATATATATATATACATATATATGCCAGACGTAGCGCTAAAAACATTTTTATAATGTCAGGAATGCAGGGCAGCAGCAGAGCTGCGCATTTCAGGAAGAGAACGGTAGGCATAGGGCCTGTAGGGGTAGTGGTCTTCTTAAACTGGAAGACAAACTTAAAAGGTCACTCGTAGCAGGCTTGAAAGTGGACATTGGGGTAAAGCAGGGAATGGTGGACTAGGAGTCTAACGAGGATGTTACTTCAGGGATCGACTCTCTGATCTTATCTATCTTGCTAACAAAAGGCACGAGAAGCTATCTGCTAGATTGCCACCAGGGTCACTAAGGTGCTGACGAGGGAGTGGTTAAGAAAATGTTTATTGGTCAACATCGGTATTTTTGATGGTGCATTTATGATTCCACCACGTTTTTTTTTATGTAAAATCCTCTCTTGGCCTTAGCTAGGATGGATTGATACTACCTACAATAGTCGTGGTTTTCCAGTCGTGTGACAGTCAGTTCCGATCTTTTGAATATTATATTAGCTGACTTGACTGCCTCATTTGTATAGCAGCAGAAGAGCATACACGGCTATCAACGCTGCTTGCAATTGGCAATACAGGATCGCCCACAGCAGGATTCGAACCACGATCTTGGTCGTGAAGAGCAAGCACCTTACCTCCTGGGCTATCATGGCCCAGAGTTTTGCATGCTTTCTGAAGCTTGTGCTTGGTGTCCTAGCTAGAATAATGAATGCAGTAAACCATAGGCTTTCTGGGCGATGGCATGCAATGAGCTTAATCAGAGATGAAAGCTCATCAAGAAAATCAGCTAGAGGCGGGTCAGACAGAGGATTAAACAGCAGGGGTGAGAAAGAAATCTTTGCCTGGGCGACATCAATGCAAGAGTCTTCGATCAATCCAAGAATCTGTCGATGAAGACAACACTTAGCCATCTTGCCGGAATCTTGCCACGTGATGCAAGTGCGCCATCTTTCGGCATAACGAACTTCGGACTTTCTTGCTTGAATTGATACACGCACGCGCACACACGCAAGCACACACACACACACACACACACACACTCACTGCTCTCCAAAAGTTTCTACACACCTGGTCCATCGATCTGAGTTCGGTTATTGCTAATGCCAGTATTCGAGTTATCAACCTACACTAATTATTAAATTGTAACAATCTGTAAATATAATTTTGCACTAAGTTTAAGTTTGCTCTGCTTGGCTTAGTAAATAACTGCATTCGTCGGCAACCGAGCATGTAAACAGATGGGGAGGCGTGGTCACGTGACCACCAGCCCCTCTTGGATGCCTTCCAGCAGAACCCCTTTCGGCCCATTTTGTCACCGACGATGCGTCGGCCAATGATGAGCTAAAGTACCCAGACGTGTCCTTGACCTGCAGAGGCCAGCCCTTGCCATTGAAACGCACGGTATGCAACCAGAACATGCTGCCAGTTGCATACCTTTATGAGGGTACAAGAGTGGTTTTGACGTCGCTGCAGAGATGGCCATTAAAACCTAGAAATCGCATGGCGGCTGATAATCTCAGAAGATACTGTTAGGAAAACTATTAGTACACATCTGGACTATGGTAGCATAGAGGCGCTGCCGTGATCGGGTCACCCAAGAGTAACTTCTCGAGGGAGGACAGCATCTAAAAAACATGGCTCTGAAGGACAGGTTTGCCACTGCTAAAATGCACTGCCAGAGTCTCTTCTATGCAACCAGAATGGTCGTAAGCCGAAACACATCGAGTAGATGGCTTGGCATACAAAGACTGACTGCGCTGGTGGCCAATTGCAAGCCATTGTTGACTATGCAGCACAAAAAGGCAAGGCTGGATTTTGCTTGCCGATCCCAGCATTGGACCGCATAGGAGAAGTTACTCTTGGGTGACCAGATCACGGCAGTGCCTCTGTGCTACCATAGTCCAGATGCTTCCTAATAATTTTCTAAACAGTACCCTCCGAGATCTTCATTCAGCTGCCTCGCGATCTATTTGATAGTGTGTGACTTCGTCGACTACAATTTCGCTTGAGAGTAAAGGTAGCCAGCCTATTTCGAGGTGGTCTCAGGCAAATGTAAAGCGCCTAGAAAGAGATTAAGTTCTCTGAGGGCGCTTTATCAAGTGCAATATTATTATTATTATTATTATTATTATTATACAGGAAGGAATTTTTACTGGTTGCACCCAGCCAGTAAGATGATCTGCAGGCTAATGAAAGACTAATGAAAAGACTGTAAAACAGCTTAATTAACATAGGGTTTAACCTTTTGACGGCAGCACCGTTGACGTAGCAGGGATAAGACGCCAGAAAACTCGTCCCATAAATAAATAGAATAAATAATAAATACTAGCCGATTTAACAGCCTCTTTTTGTATAGTGACAGAAGAGCCTTGACGGCTATCACCACCGCTTGCAGTGGCGATAAAGGATTGCCTACCACAGGATTCGAACCCACGACCCTGGGGTCGAGGTCGTGAAAAGCAACCACCTTACCTAGTGAGCCATTACGGCTCACGTTCCATAGGCCGACACAGGCCGGCTTGTCACCATTGACTATTGGCCTCAATGACCCCAATAGGCGATATGGAGCTTAATGATTAGGTACATCGCTAAGATTGAAGTGACCGTACATTCCAGTGCAAAAGGCTAGTTTACAACGTTATTCTGCATGTACAAACAGTTTCGAGTTTTTGGTGACAAGGACACTGGTATACCCTAAAACTGAAGCAGAAATTTTGCTCAATCGTGTGATCAAATAAGCAGTCTATCCCAGGCTCCGTCTAGCTTTTCTAGAACTATAGTAAAATTAATAAAATCATAAGTAAAATGCATCAACTTCGTAAGTTATAGCATCAATCTGAGACTATTTTATTTTCCTAATCTGATAAAGCCCAGCAGCCTCTCAGGCTGATAGTAACAAGTCAACAGCAATCAAGCATGACTTAAGCAGAGCTATAGAGAATTGCTTTACGTCTCTTAAGTTTTCAGCTAACAGGGGTGTGGCAAGAAGCTCATTAAAGAGGGGCTGAATCATCTATAGGATGGATGAACCTTTACCTAAGGTGCTTTCAGGAGGTGCAAAACTCAGCAGCTAGGCTTGTCTTTAGTGAAGGTCACAGTTGGTACACTACACCATTTCTCACTGACCTGCTTTGTTCTCACTTACTTTTAGGTTCCTCCATTCTCTTGCTCCGGCATACCTACCAGAACTACTTCTCCACCAGGCTAGGCATACAACCCGCTCATCTGACTCAAGTCGTTAAGCTTGCCTCGAACCAACCTCAAATCTTTGGAGACCTTGCTTTTAGTACGTATACTCCAAAAGCCTGGAAATCACTCCAGTGACTGACATAACGACATTCCCTGACTTCTGAAGCTAAAAATGCACCTGTTCCTAACCCCAGTTGCAGGGTCCGTGTGAATTGTCCATTGTTTACTTATGCATGCTGACAGAGTGCATATTATCACTGACCACAAAGAAATGCTGCCTTTACATCATATATAAAGTGCCTAGAACGAGAGTTGGTTCTCTTAGGGTACTAAACAAACGTATCATTAATTATTCTCATCGTTATTACCTCGTCCGGACCAGCCAATTAGAAGGCAATGCACCTCCTTTTGGCATACAACCCAGCTTAAGGGGGGGGGGCAGCCGACAGCCCCTATTATGCTTGCTATGCATACAGAAACAATTTCGCGAAGAAAACCGGAATGAGAAAGACATACCGGTTTTCCCAGCAGCGCATTAAGACCATCCAGCCACACATCAAAGTCTTCCTCAGTCTTGGCAGTGAATGTGACAGGTTCTACACCTGGCTCGGTGTGGATGGCAAATGAGGGTGTAGCCTGAAGAAAAAAAACAATCATACCATATTGCAAAGGTCCCAAAATCGCCCTAAAATCGTCATCTAGTCGCCATCGAAGTCACAACCCCGAGTAAAATGACAATGTACAGCTGGCTACCATTCAAGAGCATTCAAGAGGTGTATTAAACAGTCGTCAGATGCTGAGCAGCAGCACAGCAAGAATCACGTTAACACGACGTGCATCTACAAATCTCTGGAATAAGGTGATTGTGAAATGGAAAAAATGGTGTACCAGCACAAACGCAGGTCAAAAGAACGACGAGGCTCACTGGATCGCTGTGATTAGCTGGGTCTTTCACGCATTGACTGATGACCTGAACGCCTCACCAGCCGACATACTGAGGCTCCTGCATGCACAGCAAAAACTACCTATTGTGATCTTGTTAACTATTAATCATTGCCCTGGGCAGTCTATGATACATTAGCGCTTGTCAAAGCTCAAGGTTACAAGTAGGTGTGGCCCTATTCCATCCAAATCAAATATAGTAAGGTCAACTAAAGGTAACCAATTTATGGTGTAATGAAGAATGGCCAATTCTGATTTGTAATCAAACTGCTGCTGATCTCCCTTCTTGGTTTTGGTTTTCTTTTTGGAAGCTATCGAAACAATGATCGGTAGAACTGTTTCTAGATTGAGCTTGCAAGCTGCTCGGGTTACCTGTGTGAGTCTCTCTCGTTTCCATGCATACAGCTCTGCTCTGTGGAGCTACCTGTGCACACTTCTTAATTTTACGTTAATAGATGCGTTAATAAATACGGCATCGTCTATTTATAGGTTAAGCTCACTTACAGCTATGGGCAAACTGCTCATAGCAGCTAATACCGGCGTTGTTACGTTGTCGTCTGGCACAGGGCCAGCTCATTTCCCTCTCATCCTGCTATGAGCACTGTGTCCATAGCGGAAAGTGAGCTCAATCTATAAATAGACAACACCGTATTAGCTGATCCTGTCGAGTTTTAATTCGAAGTTCGTCTTCCACTTGCAGTGACGGTCCGTAGCTGATGACTGGCCTATCAGCAGCAGCCTCCCCTCCCGTGTCGGGAGGTCACAAGGTCAAGCCTGTTCTTTCAAGTTTTGCTACAGCAATTTTTCCTCGATCGCCTTTTAGGTGTACAGCTCTCAGTAACTATAAAATATCTTCCAAAAAGGAGGAGCTACAGCGTGTTAAGTGACAATAGAGTAGTTGGCTCATGCACGATGACTTGCCGATAGGAATGCAACAGCCACATACTTCCAGTTAGACTTTAGAAGAAGACGCATTGGGGTAGGGACCACATTTGATTACAAGGGTTGCTCTCATACATACTGTGGAGGTCACTCCATCATCAAGTGACTTCCATTGGCCACCGGCTGAGTGAAGTTCTTGAAAGCCATGGATTGTGCACAAGAACAACTAGTCCCTACTCCAGACTCGATGGAATGAAACCAAATTCCTGAAATGCCAAGGTTTATCGGAAGGGGACATCGAGACACTTGTCATTCGACGGTAAGAGTAAGAGGCCGAGGAGAAGCTCGGCTGCTGGTAACCGGCTGAGGTGCACACACCCCTCACAGCGTACAGCCTGCTAATGATTGCAGTCTTATCATCAGGTTCTTGTTCCGAAAGAACCAACCATTCTCAGCCGGTTCACATGGTTGAAGCAAATATTTCTATGATGCCACATTCTCTCCCATGCAACTTCTTAAACCCGCTGGTTTGGCCCAGCGGCCAAGGTGCTTGCCCCGACAGAGGTCAAGGTGAATGCAATTGATGGCCGAGGTCGTGAGCTCGAGCCCCAGGGCATACGTGAAGCATCTGAATACAGATTAAGTTCTCTTATGGTGCTATACAAATGAATTATATATTATATATAACCTTGCCATCGGAAGCTCTATTGCCATGTATATGTTTTCTAGCTGGCACACGAACAGCAGAGTAAGCTTTGTGAGTCGTGATGGCTCACTACGTAAGGCGGCTGTATTTCACGACCTCGGCCCGAGGTTGTGGGTTCGAATCCTGCGGCTTCAAGGCTCTTCTGTCGCTATACAAAAAAGGCTGTTTAATCAGCTAGTATTTAAGCTCATGGTGCAGAGAGTGTAGGTTCTAGCTATTAGCTTTCCCTGATTGCAGGTTAGCACATGCCTGCAGACCTGCATTGATGCTAACTAATGGAAACATGTATTGATTGCACAGCACTCTGGTAGCAAACTTGGTCTTCCCGTGGCACACCGTAGAGGATGACTTTCAATTTTCGTTGCTCATAAGCAATGAGTGATAATTAGGAAAGCTAGATGGAGCGGCAGCACAGACCTTTAGATTGTGTCACTTACTTTTAGGGCCCTTCTTGCTCCAGCTATCCTATCACCTATCGCTATCAGATCGATATCCTATGGATATCCTATCAGGACCACTTCCCAATCAGGCCAGGCTTCGTACCACAGGCTCTTCTAACTCAACTAGTTCAGCTGTGCCTCGAAATGACCTCAAGCACTTTGGCGACCTTGCTTGAATCTCGTAAGCTCCCAAAACTTGGAGTCCACTCCCCACTGATGTCACGACATCCTCTGACTTGACTACATTTAACCAGAAAATTAACCTGCTCCTTACAGTATTTGCTGGATCGTCCTGGTGAATTGTCGTTTGTGTTCTTACAATAATAATAATGATAAAAATAGCACCTACGAATAGCACCATCGGAGAGCCTCTTCTCTTTCTAGGCACTCTACATGTGCTATAAAGGAAGTATGATACAACTATTAGTGGTAACATCAAGACATCAAAAAGCACACATAACATGGTTAGGAGTGACATGCACAGTGGCAGCATGTCAAATAGGGTTAGGGGCAGCATGCACAGTGTGAGTACACATAAGAACACAAAGAAAAGATCAAAAGGACCCAGTGAATGCTGTGATAAACAGGTGTTTTTTGCTTCTTAAGGTGCTCGCCCCGACCAAGGTCTGGCCGAGGTTGTGGGCTCGAGCCCTGCGGCATAAGCGAAGTGCCTGAATAGAGACTAAGTTCTCTTAGGGTGCAATACAAATGAATTATATATTTCTTTTTAAATGTCGTCAAGTCAAGAGATGTCACGACGTCAGTTGGGAGCGAGTTCCAGGCCTTGAGAGCATACTAACTAAAGGCAAGGTCTCCAAAAGATTTGAGGTTCATACGATGTATAGGTAAACGATTACATTCCGAAAAGTGAGTGATACTGTGCTTATCCTGGTGGAGGAGTAGATCTGACAGGCAGGCTGGAGCCAAAGAATGAAAAGACCTGAAACTGAGTGACAGAACCTTGAAGTAAATGCGTTGCTTGACTGGGAGCCAGTGCAGGTCTGCGAGAAGTGGTGAGATGTGACAACTGCAACAGACAAGCCTAGCTGCAGAGTTTTGCATCAGCTGTGAGCACCTGATTGCACAGGCCAGTAGACCAGCAAGAAGTGAGTTACAGAAGTCGAGACAGGATGCCTCAAATGCATACACCAATTTGGATGCGGTATCCCTGTCTAAGCATGCCCGTATTGTAGCAATGTTATCTAGCTGAAAGTATGCGTTCTGACGGTGTGCATATTATCCCTAACCATAATGTCATGCTTCCTTACAGCATATGTAAACTGCCTAGAACGAGATGCAGTTCAATGAGAGTGCTATTACAATTATTATTATTATTATATGTTGCTAATACAGAGTCCTAATAGTTGCATAATCAATACCAAGGCTGACAGTAGATGGTCTTTAAACGTAACAACAAGCATTGGCCACTGGTACAACAGTCGTTTGCCCATTTTCTGTAACTTTCTAAGATAAGGTAGTTTTAAATATGTAATCTGAATTGTCCTTCAGACATTCATAAAACTCATATACCCTTGCCTTTCTAATAAATTAAGATGAAGAGGCCATCCTAATGGCACCAAGACTTGGCCAGGGCAGTGCTATATGAGGACAATTTGACGTCACTGTATTGATCACTGATCACGTGGTCAAGCCTATGGTGGGTCTAGCAGACGCACACAACCAACAGATGGGACCAGAAGAGTTAATTGCAGTTCCAATCAAAGACATTGGAATGAGCATCGGCACAGCAACTAAACTCCTGCATTATAACTTCGAACCTAACAAGTGAGTTCCAGCAAGGTTTTAAAGCTATTCACCCTACAGCACCATTAATCTTGCGAGTGTATAACGACCTTCTCAGGAAAACTGACTTGGGCAGTCTGGTGGATGGATCTCGTGGCAGTGCAAATTTTCCAGCTACGTAAAAAACTCATACTCCTCAGAAATGGGAAAACTGTACCCTCAAAATTGGCTAGGCCGACATATCTCTTGTAGTGCCCACACAAAATCAAAGTTTCCTGTTTCATCAAAGTCATCTTTCACTAGATGACCACATAAGCTCCTCAGACAAGTCTGCCTACTTTTGGCATGCACCATTGCAAAACGTATTCGTGCTTGCTTAGATACAGATACCACAGCCACGATAGTTGCTGCATTTGTGACATCTCACCCAGACTTCCTTAACTCACCACTCTCAGGTCTTCCTCCCGGCGGAATAAAACTCTTAACAGTTGGCGCAAAACTCGGCAGCTAAGCTTATGTCGCAAGCAGCCAAACTGCCATATTACACCACATGTCACAGATCTGCCCTGGCTTTGAATCAAACATTGTGTTTACTTCAATGTTCTTTCCCTCATTTTTAGGCTCATTCTTTCTGTTACTCCAGCTACCCTAACCGAAATACAGCTTAATCAGGCTTTGTTTCGTACCACTAACTCTTCTCACTCAATCGCTAAGCTTGACTCTAACCAACTTCAAATCCTTCGGAGACCATGCCTTTAAGTTCATATGCAGCAAAAGCGAGGCACTCACTTATCAAGGTCATTCGGTAAGCTACTCATCCTCACAGCATTAGCTACATCGATGTGAATTGTCCATTGTGAACTGAATCGAGCAGATATAGCATATCATGACTAACCAATGAACATAATTCCTTTCCATAAAATATAAAGCACCCAGAAAAAGATTTAGTTCCCTTAGGATGCTATACAAACGTCTTATTATTATTGCTAGAGAAGACCTGTGAAGAACTACACACTATCAATTGGATTTGCACAGGTGAAAGCTTGAAAAAGTAGCTTAAATTCGAAACAATTTCAAACAACTACTGATTAGCATAAACTTGAGCCTGGTTCAATATTTATTCCCTTAAACATAGTATTTAGTTATTTCAATGACTCCTTAATGACTAAATTTTGTTACATGTATTTGCTGATCGTTTTTTCGGCAATTGCTCTTATCCTGAGGTATTCTTTACAAAGACATCCAGCTGCTCATGTTTTCTTCTTTAAATCCATGCCAAATACAGTTGCCACCTTTCACTTATCCCCTTTCGAGAACTTTTTAACCCTAATCACTTCCTTACACCCAGGGCTGCAGTTCAATGCACTTCTGATTTGCAACTACACTGGCAGCCACCTTACACATGCAAATAAAAACTTCTAGAACTGAAACTTAGTAGTTCTTCTCGAAAAGTTATAGTACATCCAACAAATTTTCGTGGTCATCAAATTGTGCTGCACTTTTTTCCATGAGAATACAACCCCTCTTACTTCTAGATCTTTATAATAATGAAATAAAATAGCTTTTATAATAATAAAACGTTCAATGCTTATAGTACGAGTGGACGTACTTAAATTCTATACCAATTTTCATTATATTTAAAATTGAATTTAAAATCTTAACATTCACTTTAATGTACACAAATTACGTGGGCTCTCTTTCCATTATCAGTGACTTATTTAATCAAATTTCGGGATCCTTCTGCACGTTGGTCAGTGCAGGCCAGTGAATCAGTGAATTTCTGTCTACAGGTATATCAGAAGTTCTCCTGTACAGGTATATCAGAAATTATAGAAGGGAAGACTAGAGGCAACTCGCGAAAAATCTCGGTAAGCACCAATTTAAAAATTCAAGACATTCAGGACATATTAATGAAACTGTTCACATATTCCGGCAAATTAAGCAAGGGATAAAGATGTTCCACTGAGAGATAATCCCCACAGGGTTTACCTGATATTATATAACGATGATCAAAAGCATTCTCATCCCTATTTCATATTCTAAGCACAATTCAAAGTTTAATTTCAACTATGAGAGTGCATGTTGTAGCTGTGAATGCAAATTAGTAAACTATCAACCATTTTTTATTTTGACGTGACCCTCATCATAGCTGTACCGTTGTAGATATATATTACAATAATATAAATATTACAGAGGGCTCACCATAAGCATAACGTCAGCAACTTTGGCTTAGGGGGCAGTGGACTCACTTGCATAATTGTATTCAAAATTATAAAATTTGATTATTAAATTACGAGCAATCATAATAGAACCAAAGGAATTTGGCTGAGAAGGCTGCATGCATGCCTGCAAGAGTAAAAAGCAGAATACACTCAGACTAAGAAGAGGTACTAGAAATAGCTGTGCTTCACCTTTCTCGAACTCTGTCTCGGGATATCTTTGACTTCAGTAATATCGATGATATTAACTACAATAATTAAATATAAATTGAAAAAATACGTTAACCGAGCACCAAGCATCATGCAAGGGGCTGAACAAGGTCAGAACCGAACAATACTCACTTGTATTGCTCAATATCTCAATCTGAGGTTGAGTACCTTCACTACAGCTTCCATAGTGAAGAGTCTTTTGATTTGGGGACAATCTAAGGTAAAGGAACTTGTCTACAATGTAAAACATTAAAGATAAATCTTAAGCATTAGATAACTACAGCATATATGTGTATACATAAGACATAAACTCAGGTGCAAACAAATCCTTGAAGTATGGCTGCCGCTGATATGGCTTAATTCATTCAGGTAAACATATGGTTTTGTATGATGCTAGACATATTAAATTTGTGAAAAACATGTGAAAATATGTATCGACAGCCCAAAAAAAACACATAAGCTGCTGGCTGGTATCGTGATCGTCAGTGTGACGTCGCCACACCACGATTTTTATGGCTGCTGCTGGCTGGTATCGTGATCGTCAGTGTGACGTCGCCACACCACGATTTTTATGGTCTACGTTGTCTAGCCAGGCTTAGAGGCCACAAGTTTTTGCACAATTTCTTCAGCTGTGGCACATTCAAATGAGCCTGAATTTCACCCAAAAGGTCGGATACTGGTGTAGGCCACGTAGCATGCCTCAGCTGCCTGTTGATGTACATCCATATACAGGGTTCGAATAAGGCGACTGGCCGGGTCACTGCACCAGCACCAAACAAGGATACAACAAAAAAGCACTTCCTTTGCCCATCAGTTTGCATAGGGTTGCTATCTTGCTGCCAAATGTAATGACCTTTAAGCAAAGTATCTCAGCTTTGAAATCAAACCTAGCTGAGCAACAATAAGAACTTGAGTGTGAGTTACATACTTTTTGACGAATCCTTGCTTGGTGCCGGTATAGTGGCCCAGCCACTCGCCTGATTTGAACCTCATAGAACGACTAGAGAATGATATCGACTGGAAGCCGAGGCAAGGTGGTCGGCCTATACCAGTAGCCGACCTTTACAATAAAACTCAGGCTCTGCGAAATATACTTCAGCAGAAGACACACTGTAAAGGCTTGTGGTCTCTTTAATATTGTCACATGTTCCGGCTCTGCATAACTGTCGAACACTCTCTTATTTCCCAAACAAATTTACAGCCACAGTAATGGCAGCCATACTGTGAAGATTTTTGTGCCTGTGTGTGAGTGTGTGTGTGCTCTCACACACGCACGCACACGAGTGCACACACACATGTGCACACACACACACACACACACATGCATGCGCCTTCTGTAACTACACACCGACAAAGCAGCAGTTACGATGGAGAGTTTTCTATAGCACACTCAAAGTGTAAGCAGCTTTCGGTAAGCATATGGTAGCCAACATTAAATTTCATCTCATGCAGCAAAGACAAAGCTATAGCTGAGTCACGAGAACTATTAAGTAAGTAGCACAGAAGTAGCAGCAAAGAACGGCTGGATAAGTGCAAGAGTCTGCAGTGGTATATTATAAATTATAGTAAGGAAGCCTAGCAGCTAACGGTGAAAAATCTCGGGAAAACCTATTTAAATTTAAGACACGCAATACAACTCCTCAATTTTTAATATTCCTGCAAATTAATCAAGGAATAAAAACGCTTCCCTGATAAATAATCTTCACATGGTTTACATACGAAAGATGTCATTGTGTAAGAATTGCAGAGTTTAGTACACTGACAATAACCTTCAGAACCAAAAAACTCGTGTCGCCAAGAGCCATTATGTGCAAAAATTGTACAGCTGTAACAGCTTGTACAGCTACAATCGTTCTGAGCCTACACGATAACTGCAAGCAGAATTAGGCTAAGTAGAAGAAGTCACAAATCCACGAATAGGTCGTCCAGCCATTCAGAAGCTACCACAGGGTGACATCCGTATGGCATTCTTGAGGCTCTATTAAGGGAATCTTGCAAATAACCCTACTCTGAACCGAGCATTTACAGTAGACTGCCAGAATAGCAATAATACTCCCTACAATGCTTCCCTTGTAGTGGAGCACTGGCTTGGAGGCCAATACTGGGCATTACGGCTATTACCTTCAAAAAATCGAATGTGAAATACTCGAAAAGTAGCAGGTACTGGATATAAAGGAGCAAATTTAAATGGTGCATTAACATAAAAGACTTGAGGTACAAGCTTAATTTCCATAGGCATCTTCCAGGCTAAAATCACTGGGCACACTGCAGAAATGCCACAGTAGTGCCATTCGACGGCACAACCTTGTGCTAGTGACGGGTCTAACGAAATTTGTCGGACTCGCAAGTAGGCTACCAAGTAAGTGTCATCCCAAGGTTAAATTTTTTTGACGACATCGGCAACGGCCTCTCAGCCCTGCAACAGCTAAGGGATTCTCCAGCTGATCGTCTATGCTGCCAGGAGGAAAGGAAACCTAAAGGTAAAAGAAACGCCTGCCAATCCTGTGTGGCTGTCAGTACTTCTGACTTGGTGGATCTTAGCTGGTGAGCCGTGATGGCACACTAGGTGAGGCGGTTGCTTTCACGACCTCGGTCCCGAGGTCGTGAGTTCGATTCCTGCGTTGGGCGATTCCTTATCGCCACTGCAAGCGGTGGTGATAGCCCTAAAAGGCTTTTCTGTCGCTATAAAAAAAGGCTGTTTAATCAGCTAGGATTTTTTTTAGCTGAGGGGCAAGGTGCTCGCTCTTAACGATCCAGGTCGTGAGTTCGAGTCCTTCAGTAGGCGATCCTTTATTGCTCACTTCAAGCGATGGTGACAGCGGCTAAAACTCTTCTGCTGCTGCTGTATAAATGAGGCTATTGAATCAGCTAAGCTTTACTCTATGTATGCATAAAACATGCAGATTAATGCTTAGATCACACATGAAAATATCGACGACGAAAGTCAAGAGCAGGCAGCAAAATGAATACCCCCTCTCCACAATCTTGGAAGCTACTAAGTGGTGCCCAACTTAAATAGCTAGCTTTCAATTGATAAATCAAGGGGCATCCGACAGATATGCATATAAAAAGATTCTCCCAGAATTAACAGCATCAATATAAGCCGTACGACAGGCTTTTCGGAGACAGTAAGATTTTTGTGGCTCAAGGAAAGAACGTTATAAAATAGGCGCAGAACACCGATAAATATCCTACAGCATGCAAGCTACATACCTTCATTTCGGCGTGTCCGTTTGGTACCAGTAAACGTACACCCTTCTGTCAAGCGATGAAGCCGATGTTGCTTAATAAGATCCAGAATTTCGGTCTTAATCTTTTCCCGCAACTCTCTTTAAACACAAATCATATATTGCTATGGCGATTGCCACTTTCCGATAAAATATAAGTTTAGCACAAAAGCGAGTTTAGTGGCCACCACACGTTAACTATGATATCAACAAAAGACTGGTGTCTACGTTACTTAATTGCTGTCCACTCTTACTTGATGGGCCTGGCCTGCTTAATATTCTCCTCTTTCTCCTCTGTCTCCTTCCTCCTCATATTAAGTATCTCAGAGTACGGCAACGCACCAAGCTCCTTCTTGAATGCATCGAAGGTCTGCGGCTGCTTATCCATGGCTCTTTTAATCTGTTCTGCTACGACCTCGGAAACCTGCAATGTGAATAAGGTATGACTTGCAAAATATATACATCCCTCGCACACAGTTCACATACATGCACAAATAACAGCTAAAAATACACATTATATTGCGCCTTTATATACATATATTGCACAATTTATCACTGGAAACCCAAAGGGCTAGATTTAAATCCTTTGTTCTGTCACGTTTGCTACTTGGTCAGCCAAGAAGTCATCAATCCAGCATTGACTCTGCTACTATCACGCCCAAAGAGGACCCACTCGAAGTAACTGCTTGGTTGAGCGATACTGATGGCGTTATGCCACACTGTCCTAGAAGGATTCGTTTTCATTCCGCGGGGTTCCAGGCAACTGCCCACTACCACTCGGATTGTCCATCGCTACGATGTCCACAAGCAGGTATTCATAGCATATAGAAAATATCCATGAGTGTACATGCATACACTCACAAATAACATGTGAGCACAAACAAATATGCATGCTACCACCTACGAAACATCGATGCACCAGATCTCTGCCAATTATCCAATTGGCACCACCAGCTCGAACGCAAGAAAAGTGAAGAGCACCAACATTGATTCACCTTGCTAAAATCCTCATGCGAAGCTTTCATCTCTTTCCAGCTTTTGCTGAACAACTGGATGCAGGCACAATAGAACTCCTCAAAAGGCCTGTCATGTTTGAAGAACATTGGATTGAAGAGATGCGACTCGCTGCTTGCTTTGTCCACGGCTAAAATATTAGCAAAGATAGCTGGAGACCAGCCTTTCTAAAATCCAGAGCTGTGGGCATGGCCAAACTCAAGATCAAAATCACGGTCAGTAGGTAATGGTAGAATATGGAATAAAAAAAATCACGAGACTTGAAAAAGTTGGCTTATGACGTACGTGCTTCACCAATCTTGAGTATTTCAGCAAGCAAGCGAGTGACTTCAATGCTGGCTTGTGCAAAGGGGCAGTCGTGTTCGTCGGCACGACTGCAGTTCTCGACCACAACCTTTATGTAGTCTTCGGCATGATTCCTGGCAAAGTACAACATGTTCTCGAGAGCCAGAACACCGGGAGGCACTTGCCTGAAGTCTTCGAGTGGACTGACAGTGTTCTACAGAAACAAACAACAAACTCTATGTATTAACTTCATGAGTATGAGCAGCATGGAATGCAGGGCCATCACCACATTTTTTTCTGCATTCAAGGAAATTTGTTAATGCTCGAGATAGACTCTGTGATGGGTGCCTACCCATCGGCATGTGTTCAGACGTTCAACCAGCAATAAATCAGGTCCGTTGTAAAATTGCAAGTTCGACATTAACTAATGGCAGTTGCGCAGTGAAAGGCAGAGTGGCCTTTAAAGTTTTTGCCACAGACCAATGTGGGCAGAGATCACACAAGTCACACCAGCAGCACTGGCACACGAATTCAAACACAGCTGACGATGGTCACGAAGTTTGGACCTGCGAGTCAGTTTCCAAAATTTTTAAGTGCCAAAAGCAAATGCTACGACTAAGCACAAAGTAAGCTAGAGCAGCCTCAGTCAGACAAAATTGCTCTAAACGTGGTAGGGAAACTTGACTCAAAATGCAATCAAAAGCATTCGCACGGTCAAACTTCCCATCACTGAAGTCAACTAACCTGACTTGTTCTTTCAAACTTGCAAAGCCAGCATTGTTTACCAACAATCCAACTTAGCTGATGATACACTAAGCTTGCAAGTGGCTGTCTTTGCATAATGCATAAATCTCTTAGGCTGGCCCTGGCAATAGAATGAGTGCCTCATCGAGGAAGCTTGGAGGAGGGCGGGAGTTGTTTGACTCCACATTCGGGCACTGCTAAGATAGCGTGATGCTCAGTAGCTCCACGGAATTTTGTGCTGCATCAAATGCAGGGTACATCAACATCAGCTGGGGTCAATGCTGGAAAGGCTGCCACGCATTGTTATTGGAAAACAGCGCTGACAGCTCCAGCAACCGAAGGATAGACACGTCAAGGGGCTCCGAATTGCCAACTCAATCGAGCACTGCCGGTATTCAGCCAATGTAATGTAATGTAATGTATTTCCGTCTATAACTCACTGCCTGTGGACTCAGTTCGCTGAGTCACAGTCGGTCTGCCACTTGATGGAAGTGAGTCATCTTACCACGTGATGCAAGTGCCTCATCTTGCGGTGCAACGGACTTTCTCATTTCAATTAGTAGAGATATAAATGAGGCTATTAAATCAGCTTACTGTCGATAACTGAGAGGGAGGGGCTGCTGGGCAAGTCGTGACTTGCCGAGACATGCATCAGCGAGGGGGGAGGGACACAAGCCATGCCTCTGCGAAGCACACGTCACGAAGGTTGCTTGCAGGTGCGCTACAAAGACATCAGGCGCGCTACATAAACTGGGGAAGAAACAGAGAAGGAAACAATAATAATAATAATAATAATAATATTGCACTCGATAAAGCGCCCACAGAGAACTTAATCTCTTTCGAGGCGCTTTACATTTGCTGCAAAGTGAAATGCAATTGAATGGTAAGTAAAATCATGCTTGAAAAACCAACACAATGAATAATATGGTTAGGGGTGACATGCACAGAGTCAGCATGCAAATGTGGTTAGTGGCAGCATGCACAGTGCCAGCATGCATAAGCACGTGAAGGACGAATCACAGGGACCCACTATATGCTGTCCTAAATAGGTGTGTTTTTAAGTTCCTTTTAAATGTGGTCAGGTCAGGGGATGTTCTGACGCAGGTCGGGAGGGAGTTCTAGGCTTTGGGAGCATACGAACTAAATGCACGGTCTCCAAAGGATTTAAGGTTTGTACGAGGTATTTGTAGACTGTTGGATTCCGAAAAGCGGGTGGTACGATGCTTGGCCTGATGGGGGAGTATATCTGAGAGATAGGCTGGAGCCAAAGAATGAAGCTGAATGAAGCATGAAAACAATGGCAAAGCTCTCGCTGCCCAAGAGAATTCTCGCATCCTTTCTGCGCCCTACGTGACAAAATGGCATCCTCGAGCTGATGAAAGACCATAAGTTTTAAAAGAAGAGGTGGCTAAAAAATATATCCCCCCCCCCCCGAGCATGGGCTACTCTCAAAAAGCCTGACTGCAAAGCAGGAGGTTGCCAGAACCCTTAGGAGGTAGCCATGAGTAACCAAACTCGAGGTGGCCAAAAAAGTACAGCCTGCCTGCACGTGCAACAGCATTACTTACCATTCAATTGCATTTCCCTTTGCAGCAAATGTAAAGCGCCTAGAGAGAGATTGAGTTCTCTGAGGGCGCTTTATCAAGTGCATTATTATTATTATTATTATTATTATTATTATTATTATAGTGATGATGAGCAGTAGCGGCATCTCAGTCGAGAGACCTCGTTAAACGCAAAGGAAAGCAAGTTGATGCAGTAAAGGCAGCAGGCCGCCTAATGACAGGTGGAAATTGCTAATAAAAATCCGGTGCCTGTTTCCGAGAGAGAGAGAGAGAGAGAGAGAGAGAGAGAGAGAGAGAGAGAGAGAGAGAGAGAGAGAGAGAGAGAGAGAGAGAGAGAGAGAGAGAGAGAGAGAGAGAGAGAGAGAGAGAGAGAGAGAGAGAGAGAGAGAGAGAGGGGGAGAGGGAGAGAGAGAGAGAGAGAGAGAGAGAGAGAGAGAGAGAGAGAGAGAGAGAGAGAGAGAGAGAGAGAGAGTCTAGCAGTGCATCGGTCAGCGATGCGGATCCAGCTGAAGTGCAGCTAAATGGCTCCCCTAAATGCACCACGGACGTGATGTCTCACTCGGTCATGCGACGGAACAGCAGCCGCAGAGGAGCTTCAGAGGAGCTCCACAAGAGAGGGTACAGAATTCTAGCTGCACAATAACACGTCTACCTTAAAGCCCAGCCGGCTAACATCCTTTGCAGCATTGTCCTTAACAGACGCATGTCTCCTTGGTGGCGATGAAGCATCGTCAGCATCAGAGTTGAATGCTATGAACCGCAGTTCTTGTATGTCTTCTTTTGCATGCTGTAATCATATCGCTGAGTGCAATTAGTTCAGACCAAGTGTACACCAATATCAAGGATCCAACAGAACAGACAGCTTTTGAACCTATGACCCCGGGGGTTCAAATCCTGATAGCGGGAGTACTTGGTGGCAATTTGACACCAGTGCATATGTACGGCACTGATGGGAAACATAATAAGATGTCATACAATATTATTATGGGTAGCAAAGGGGCCGGCACAGAGTGTCTTTGGTGTGAATAGGCCTAAAACGAATTGTATTGCATTCTACGCCAAGCAATTGTCGAAAAACAGGATTTCATTGAATTGCAAAACAACACCAACAGCCTCGAAGGTGACGCTGGCTTTAATTATTTTACTTACTATTCTATTGCGTATCACTTTGCAGCAAATGTAAAGCGCCTAGAAAGAGATTAAGTTCTCTGAGGGCGCTTTATCAAGTGCAATATTATTATTATTATTATTAATGCAGCAGGGAGTCTTCTCGTACTTATGAGTCTTCGAGAATATATAAAAAATATATAATTCATTTGTATAGCGCCAAAGAGAACTTAGTCTCTATTAAGGCGCTTCACATATGCCTCGGGGCTCGAGCCCACGACCTCAGCCAGACCTGCCCAGCCAAACCCGCCGAACCGCCCAGCCAAAGCAAACAGGGTGCCAACATGCCCTCTGTAAACCTGCCCGCTTAAGGGGCTAGCTGATTTAAAAAGGCTAATTTATATAGAGGCAGATGAGCCTTAACTGCTATCACGACTGCTTGCAGTGGGCAATAAAGGGATCGTGAATTGGGAGTCCCTTAACCTTGGGCTACGACCCATCGTATGTGGCAAGGCCGCGACTGCTTGCCACTGATCCTTTTCTGACTGCTCCCTCCCCCCTCTCTGCACGCGAGCACCCACCGAGCTCAGTTCGGCTGCGGCAATATGGGCACGTGGCTTCGTGCACCGACTGGATTCCAGCACTATGTAAACGCCATGCAGCGCTCTGCAGGACACTTGCAGTGCGGTAGCGGTGCTACGTACACTGTCACGAGCTGGTTTGGTCCAGCGGTTAAGGTGGTTTAAGGTGCTCGCCCAGACCAAGGACTGGCTGAGGTCGGCGGGAGCCTCGAGGCATACGTGAAGCGCCTGAATAGAGATTAAGTTCTCTTGGGGCGCTAAACAAATGAATTATATATACACCCACGCACACACGCACACGCTCACACACACACACACTAGTCACCAGTGGTCGCAAGCAGCTAACTGAATAAACGGATGTGCTTTCTCATGTGACGCAGCCGCTACGATAGCCACGAGTAAGCCGTGATAAGCTAACCTTTCAATTCGTCAGTATTCCAGCAAAACGACTGTGCTCACAGACTCCCGAGTCGGTAGCACCGATCACCCCCCCCCCCCATCAAAACGAAGTAGTGGGGCTAGCATGCCACTAGTAGTCATTCGGCTGACATCAGCACGGAGCCCACGAGAAAGAACGAGTTTTAAAATGCAGAATTCAGACCCATTGCACGTTCTGCACTCCGTCTTACAGCAGAGGTGCCACACTTTTCGTGAAAATGATGTTCAAACGATCTACATACTACAGGAGCACCATTAGACAGGTTGCAGGAGCACTCTCCCAACATTGTCTTACTCCCTCGAACTATAAGCCGGGCTGTAAAAAAAATCAGCTCGGAGTGCACGGCACTGTCTCTGAAAACTCAATATATCTAAAGGGCGCTGGTCCCGCTCAGTCAACCGATTTGTTAGGCATGGAATCAATGTGACATAGACATGAGCAACGTCTGTAAGCAGCGTTTCGTGGCTGCCTCACATTAATGCACAGCAAAGTACAATACTATTTGAAATCAGCCCATAACGGGCCAGACAGGATATTGGGTCGCATACTTCATGCTGAACGGTTACAAAATATGGTGGAGTGGCCGACACTTGCCACTTGCCAGAGCACAATGTAGAGAGAGAGAGGGAGAGAGAGAGAGAGAGAGAGAGAAAGAGAGAAAGGAAGAGAGAGAGGGAGAGAGAGAGGGAGGGAGAGAGAGAGAGAGAGAGAGAGAGAGAGAGAGAGAGAGAGAGAGAGAGAGAGAGAGAGAGAGAGAGAGAGAGAGAGAGAGAGAGAGAGAGAGAGAGAGAGAGAGAGAGAGAGAGAGAGAGAGAGAGAGAGAGAGAGAGAGAGAGAGAGAGAGAGCCTCGCAGCAAGCCTGGACAACTTACGGCATCCTGGGGATTCACAGGACTTGTCAACTTGTCTTCTAGTAGATTGAATATAAGTGTCTGCAGCACATACAGCTGGTACGTCAGAGCAGTGCCAATCGGGGCACTATTAAAGAGATTCTACAAGTCGTAGCAAAACGAAAGCGTAAATATTAAAAATCGCAAGCCCCTAAGCACCCACTATTATCTGTCGTTTACATTCAGGGTGGCAGCATCCAGCCAACACTTCCAACCTCAGCCGCCCAGGGTGGCTATCTTGGGAGAATGGGCATTATTACCGGTCACATCAAGATCTTCTAATGAAAAGGCAATGCAGTGATGAGCACTCTCGTATTGGATGAGGGTTTCACAGTCTGCTAGCACAGCAGTATCTATACAGCGAGCACCTACGGAACGGCACGGGTCACCAACTACACCTGCTGTCACACCACGTCCCCATGCTAGGAACGAGGAATCTCGGTTCACCAACAACAATCAAGACCATTCAAAATTGGTTCCCCATTTATTCCCACTCCAAGGTCGCAGCCATATCACGAGCAACTGCTCAGTTGCAGCTTTCCTTAACATCTTTACGGTATCCCCCATTCGAACTTCTTCTACACAATAGATGTGCGTGGCCAATGACAGCCTTGTGGCATGCCGACGTACATACAATTTCGCAAAGGAACTGACCTTTGTGAGTAGGCTGCTTTCTCCTTAACCGAAAGAACATTGAGAAAACACTTGCAGAAGGAGCCAAAAGGTGGCCGGTTTGCTAAACAATTCGGAAAGGAGCTTCTATCTGTGAAACTCGGGAACAGTACTAACCAAAGGTATTGTGCAGAGTGGCAAACGGCCACGTAGAGGTAAAGGCCGGTGTCATTAAGGTGCAAAAATTGAGGCTGCTTGCACTGCTTGTCATACAGCTTACTGAGATAAATCGCACTGACGTAAACGAGAGCAGAAAGGGGAGCCGAGCCCCAATGTCATTAAATTCAAACAGTTCATACGAGCACTGCTATTTAGCACCTTTGCAAAAAGCAAGGGATACACTCACAGTTAGAATGCCCTCACCATTGCGAATTGTTATAATGCCATACAAATGGCTGTCTTCATGAAACTCCATGAAGCCAGCATTACGCCACACGAGAGCATTTGTATTGCGAAGTTAAATCAGGGATACACGGTGTATATCGTCAGGTAGGCCTGCTTATCATGTGCAATAAACAGTAAAAAATAACCTACTACAGCAGCTTCTTAGGTAACTTCCTGCTTTTGACATAATCCCAGTTTTGAAAGGTAATCCTTTATAACATCAGCCTGCCATTGCATGAGAAGACTCGTGGCACAAAAAGTAGTTGCATTTCAGTGAAAGACAAATCGGTGGTTGGCCAAGGCACTTCTATAGCAACAATAATATTTTCAAACGTCCCATTTTGTGCACGGAAAGCCATGTATCAGACATGATTCGAAGCAATGGAAGAAATGAATGACCAGGAGAGAAACATAAGCCACCCAACTGAATCGTCTCATTAAAAAGCAATTAAAGAGCCCATTGAAATTACCACTACAATCTTTACTCTATCATGCGTCCTTAAAACCTTAAGAACTAAGGCTGCAATTCATCATCTCCACCCACACGTGCGTAGTTAGTATGGTTTTAGCTCATAATACCCAGTAATGTTTTATCTGACAGAGGGAGAGAGGCAAACAAATTAATGCTAAGTGCCTCCCATGTAATACCATTTTATGGTCCAATATTAACTTCTGTTTGTTAGGAACATCTTCACACATTCGTTCAGTTTCAGAAGTGCAACATGGAATGGCTTTTTATGTTGTTTTTCTCGCTTTCAGCAAAAAAGGTATGCATATACTCTATGAGGTTTGCTCTTTTGTTCCAGATATGTATGTGTATTTCCGTCTGTAACTCCACAAGGCCACACAAACTGTGTGGGTGTGTTACGAAGGAGAGTTGCTTAAAGCGCATTCAAAAGCCTAAGCAGTCTTTGGTACACATTCGGTAGCCAACAGACTTAATCTCATTCAACAAAGAGCAAGTGGGAAGCATAGCAGAGTCAGGGTGAGCAGTTGAGGTAGTGAGTAGCATGGAAGTAGCAGCTCAGGACCGCTAAAAAGGATGAGCCATAGTCGGCAGCCGGGGAGTTGATGTCTTTGCATAAGAATTGTGGAAGTGAGCTCCGCAGTCTACGACCTGCAGAACAAAAGCTTGTATCGCCAACAGTCTTTCAGCAGAGGAATCAAACAGCCAATTTATTGTCCAAAGAGAACCTGAGGGAACGAGGAGGCTCAAACTGGTGCAGCAATTCAGCTAGATATGCAGGAGCCAAGCCATGGTGGGGCTTGTGGGTCAGCATGAGAAATTTACTCTGTATCAGTTGGCCAATCGGCAGCCACCCAAGCCTTTTCAGCAAAGGACACACATGGTCAAACTTCCGGGATTAGTAAACTAGTCTTGCAGCCACATCAACTGATGTCAAAGATGGGTATGTTCTTACTTTTGGTACTTTATCACTTCTGGTATTTTTCTAATTTAATATTATTTTCAGCTATGCGAGTGCATTTTAATATTCGCGTGTGCTCTCTGCCTACTCCTTGGTCAAAAACGGCTAGCAAAACAGCAGTGCCTTCTATTTATGGGACGTAAACAGGACCCCATACACTCAAAATTGCATTGGTTGATTTAATGCATGTTGTTGATATCAAAGCAGATAACACAAACAAGATTAGCTGCCTAACCAAGACCATGCATGGCATGCAAAAATTAAAATTTTCAAGGAATCTAGGTGAGTTCAATAAAATTTCAGCAATTGACCACGAGTCAAACTAACAACATGGCCACAAAGCCCAGCAAAGTGGCGGATGCAATAAGAATGATGGCAGAACAAAAGAACAAAGCAAATAGGCGCACCAATCGCCAGATCACGCGATGCCAGGTGGTCAAAGTAATGCAAAAGCAGACACACAGTGAGCATAGCTAATAATATTGCCCTAGCTAAGGATTTTGCCCAGAAACCCTATGACCATAACGATGCGGCTACTTCAGCACACACGGGCAAGAGAAGCCTTGGCTCTTCGGGGGGCCCCGCCTGGGCGATTGTGATTGTTTGGAGTACTTACTGCTGAAAGAACATCCCTCATAGACTTCGTCTGCAGATTACCAGCGATAACCTAAAATTTTGAGTAAGCTGCATTTGCTTACTTTTTCCAAAGCTGTCATTTGTGCACATGCTGCATGATACAATTGCTTGCTGCTCTCACCTTCCGCTTGCCTTTGTCGGCTCTGGTGAACAGCGCATTTATCAAGGCCACCGTGGCCGTGTGTACCTCCTGGGTGCGACTGCAAGAGCAAAGTTCAGACATGACGAATCGCGAAAGGAGTTGACTAATGCACTAATTGCCAGCAAAATCCACGGAGCTCACGTCTCAAAATGATGAAACAAGTTCTCCGGTGTCACCTCCTGCTCAACAACCGAGGTCCTCGTGCTGGAAAACATAAACCTGAGCACTCACCAGTGGGCGCTTAAAAAGCTAGCCCGTGGCAGTTCGTCACCATGGAATACACTGTTACCTTTCACTAACGACCGACTCTAGTATCTGCATGGCCGACACTAGTATTCCGGAATCTGTCAGTTCTGTCTTCGGCCTATTGACGTAACTTGCCACCTAACATGATCGAAACAGCAGCCAGATGTAATCTTGCAGACAAGCGATCATTTTCAAGAAAGTCTAGGCATTGTCATGGCATTGCAATAGCTAGCCAAAGGTTAGTAAATAATACGGAAAATAATACAGGAAGCAGGCCTAAAGCTCACCAGGTTTTAGATCTCACTGGCAACACAACCCATAAAAAGGCTTTACGAATGTCGATCAATACCATGATGCTTACAGACTGGGTGCATACACAGATATATAAAATATAATATAATTCATTTGTGTAGCCCCCTAAGAGAACTTAATCTCTATTCAGGTGCTTCACATTTGCCGCAGGGCTTGAGCCCACGACCTCGGTCAGACCTTGGACGAGCACCTTAACCATTGGGCCAAACCAGCTCGGCTCTCACAAGCGTTCCGTGACTTAGAGTGCAGGTCCACGGAGCAGACTACCCGCAATAGTCACGTTCGATGCATACCAATGACAACCAACTGGGCAAATAGTGACAATCGTTTTGCCTCAGTTGCACAGCAGTAGTTAATTCCTTCACACAAACAGGGCAACTTTCCTGCTGATGCCCTTTATCGCCAGCGATGGCCTAAAGCTAGCATTAAACGATTCTGGCGATTCTGGATCACGATGGCAGCATCACAATTCACACTATGTTCAGGCATACAGCTGCTAATCTACAAAAGCCACATGAGATTTGCCACAAGGTACCATAAAGAGGCCGGACCGCCTATGTCCATCAGCATACCAGTATTGCGTTCACGTGTGTATTCGTGAGTGTGCATCAAGTGTGCGTGAGCACACAGACACATAAAACACGCACAAGCGCACACACACATACACACCCCCCCTGCACGAACTCGAGGCCCCAAACGCTTGTGCAGACATACCATTTGCACACATGCAAAATACTGCTCACACAGTGCTAGGCTCTTTTCGACTACTGCTGCATATACAGCCGTGGTTACCATGCTTCCATTGATCTACCGATACATTGGCCATTGGGCAGACCGTGAGGACCTCTTTATTTTCAAAAGCTTTTCAAGAGCCTCCCCGGATGGAGGGTGTCTCCCCTTATGAGCTGAGCAACGAACAAGGCCAGGAACGGCAGCAACTTACGGACTCTGGGGCAATGCAATTGACGCTAGGTTAGAATTGACGACAACACAAGCAGGCGTAACCACAAGTAGGAAGAGTCATCTCGACGGTCCACGGAATGTCTCTGGATTTATCGACTGATGACAGCTGCAGCATCTCACCTGAAGCTAACCAGGTCCTCAGAATGCATACCGATGCAGACAGCTAATGCACTATCGCATAGTAGCAGTTGCTGGCAGGCGCCCAAGATATGCAGAAGAAGTTACATAAAGGCCGCATCGGTTTTGGCATTTATGGGCTGATCTCCAGCAAAGTACAGCGAGCAACACCTTCATTTAAGCAGCAGACCTGCAAGAATGACAACACGGTCTCCTGGTTCCAGGTCATCCGAGGCTGTACAAAGACCCGTTGGCTATTAAGCTAGCAGTACTAAAAAAACTTCCGTTTTTCATCGAGAAATTAAAAAAGCCTGAAAGTGGAAAGAGCTGCCAGTTGCACTTCGATCACACACAGGAAGTTACAGATGCACACTGCATAACCTCTGCCAACGTGTACCCATTTCGTTTAATTTCGTAGTCAAAATTTTAGCTCTCTAGTAATGCATACAGCCACTTTGGCAATTGCACGGGCCATTCCAAGTCTCTCCACTAGCGTCAAAGCTCCCCAGAGCGAGCACAGAGCATGGTGACGCACAAGTGAGCCGCATGGAATAGCCACGCACCTTGCGAATCAGGCGCTGATCCAGTGAATCCCATGCACCTCCATGCTCCATCAGCTCCACGAAGGCTTTGAGAGCAAGTCCAGTCTCTTCTGTCGTGCTTTAACGGGAAGCCGAAGCAAGTGACCAAGCATTCCGGCACATTCACTGCTGCCACCCAGATGGCGCTGCGAACAACACTGACCACTGATGCCATGTTGACATTCGCACGCAGATGCACGGCGCAACCAAATGCAACGAGACACGTTTAGCTGGGCCATCGATCTATGCCAGTCTCGGGATAATGGTGGGCTGCAAGCACAGCATGCGGAAGGCAGATCGCACGAGCCGAGGGCACTCACAAGCCGCCATTCTCTAAGGGACCGGTAATGAGAGCGAGGCCCTTGTTCCCCAGAAAACGTTCGGCAAAAGTCTCGTCGCAAGACAAGGTCAGCAGTCTTTGCAAGACCCTAGCTTTCTCGCCCTCTTTGCTCGACTGCAGTGCAGAAATAATCTCCAGGGCTGTCTTAGATGCCGAGTATGTCAGCTTCAGCACCTCACCATTGTTGATTTTCACTCGATTCTGCAAGGCAACATCGTGGCAGATGCATTGGGCAAACGGCAGCCGGAGGCAATTTCAATACATTCAGCCAGAAGCATTCGACACGAAGCTCACACCCAGCCCATGAGCTTTAAAATGCACTGCTACAAACAAAATCTCCACGGCACAGGAGAACAACTAAGATGATGGCTTGCAGCGTCTGGGCGCTTTCGCTAAACTCGATGACCTCACACTGGTGAAACGATTCTATCGTAGAGAGACGAGTTCTGCTGTCATTGCCGATTCGCTAGCACTAATAGAGTACAGACGTGTTGGCATAAATGGACATAGAGACACAGCAAACGAAGTCAAGCAGCTGCATATGTGACATCAGGAGACCCGGGGCTATGTTAGTCAGAAAGCTTAAGAAGATGCCAGTGTCAAATCGCAGAAAGTGACGAAAACTCGCAGTGAACTAAACGGGCAGACCACTTGGACATGCCCTATTTCTCGACAAGATTTGCAGGGCCACGACAGGCTGGGCGAGGCCAAGGAGAAGCAAAGAGGAGCAAAAGAAAAGCTGCTGCAGGCACCGGTGCACCTTGCGCTAACAACGCGTGCTGGCCAGCCGGTCCCATTTACTAACCAAGCCCATATTTGAGAAGACTCGGTACTTCGATAAGCCAATAGAGTTTAAAAAGCTCTCCCCCCAACCATTTTTTATTTCCTTGCCATAGGTGAATCGCGGTGGGAGTGGACATGTGCACGGCTGACATCCGCCAACAGGCACCAGGGTGTAGAGGCTACGACGGGGATGACACAGTGCCGCACACATATTGCTCACGAAGCCACAACAGCAGACCAACAAGCAAACCAAACAGCGGACATCCGGCATGTGCAGCGGCATGTCATTTCTAGCCACGACCACATACTCATCTGGCACAACATCACTAACCAATTGACACGCTTCGGTTTTTAGCTTATGTACAGTGCCCTGAAAGAGATTTAGCTCTCCGAGGGACCTGTACAGACGTCACTATTATTAGTATTATTAAGACGGACACAGATGATGCTGCACATCAGCCGACGAAACACGGGACTGCAAAGCTGCAGACACGTGTCCGAGCTCAGAACGTGCACCAGAAGCCAAACCATCATTTTCGAAAGCCACCACTAGCTAGGCAGCAGCACCATGGTTTTAGCACATCCCCCACTCTAAAGACTTCAAAACTCAAGCATGAGAGATGATTCAAGTGATAGCTACCACCTAGACCACCGGTTCTCAACCTACTGGTCGCGATTCCTTTGGGGGTCGAAAGACCCTTTCACAGGGGCCGCCTAAGACCATCGGAAAACACGCATTTCCACATTTTGCATACAATAATTGTATGGCTGGGGTTGCCAGAACGTGAGGAACTGTATAAAAGGGTCCCAGCATTGGGAAAGTTGAGAACCACTGACCTAGTCAATGGGAACCACAAGGCGGCTACAGCGCAGCCAGCCTGGTCACTAACTGTTGTTTCTTTATAATAATAATAATAATGAACCTTTGTTATAGCACCTTCAGAGATTTAAGTATATTTCTAGGCAATTTAAATGTACCGTTTTCTTACTGCCATCTGCTGTACATCTCTTTCCCTCAATGACAGCAGCACTTTTGCAGGGAATTACTAGCACCGCAGTGAACGTTGGGCATCCATACTGTTGGTGCTAAAACTTCACTCAGCAGGTTGGCGTCAAACACACTTGGACTCCTGCACAGCTACTTTCTCGTTTAGTAGCCCCTGTTTCGGGCAGTAGCGCCAACGGGTACTAGGTACAAAGCAATAATAATAATAATAATAATACATTTGTATAGGGCCCTCAGAGAACTGAATCTCTTTCTAGGCACTTTACAGGTGCTGTATAGAAAGCATTACCAAATGATTGGTGGTAACATAAAACGGCGGTCCACAAAACAACATCGAGTGCTTGGTCGGCTGTCTAAAGCATGGCTGCACTGCAGTCTGCCAATCCTGCAGCTCTTCAGCTGTCTGCAGAGGTCAAGCTGCTGCTGACCAGAAATATCGAAGTCATTAGAATGAAAAACGTGGTGACAATATGGCCTAGCTGTAAGCAACGTGGAAAATGGCAAACAATGAGAAAGTAGGGAAGGGGCTGTGTATGGTGCAAACGCAACGCTCGTGAGGTTCACCGAGATTACATTCGACAAATATAGAATAGGGTTCATTGCTGTCGGAAGTAGAACTTAAAACAACAGTCAGAGACAGCCCAAGACAACAGGCTTAGCCCAAGACAACAGTCGTAACTACAGTCTACTCCAACTCTAATGTTTGAAATCTTTACTTGAGATCCAAGTCAGCCCAGGTCTGCTGGACGGGTTTGAGGATATGCTCTGTTGATGCTACATAAAGGCCTTGCATGGCTGACCTATTCTTTAGATCTGTATTTATATATATATATATATTTATCTTATTTATTAAATTATTTGTGCGATGCATAGCACTGTAGTCAGGCCACTTCTCAAGAAAGCTACACTTGACCAAGAGAACTTGAGCAACTACCGCCCAGTTTCCCTTCTACCATTCCTATCAAAGACACTCGAACGGGTCGTGGCGGACCAGCTGAACTCGTATATCGAAACCTCACACCTTGCTAGTAAGTTCCAGTCTGGCTTTAGAGCTAATCACTCCACAGAGTCAGCATTGCTTCGGGTATACAACGACCTACTTAGGAATGCAGACATGGGTTGAGTGTCTCTGCTTGTTTTGCTTGATCTTTCGGCAGCTTTTGATACCATCGATCACAAAGTTCTTCTACAGCGCCTCTCATCTCGCCTGGGCATCACTGGCACTGCCCTGCAGTGGTTCAGGTCCTATCTCAGTGGGAGACTCCAGAGTACTGACGTGAATGGACAAAGATCATCTGAAGTACCTCTGAAATATGGAGTACCTCAGGGCTCAGTGCTAGGTCCGGTTCTTTTCACGGTTTATACTCTGCCTCTTGCTGATGTGATTGCCAAGCACAATCTAGGCTTTCACTTCTATGCGGATGACACTCAGTTGTACCTTTGCTTTGATCCCTCCCAGCCTTCGAGCACCTCAAATTCTCTAAACTCACTAGCTGCATGCATTGATGACATCCGCACATGGATGGCAGCAAATTTTCTAAAACTTAACGACGATAAAACTAACTTACTAGTTATGGGCAAACCCAGTTTGATCCAGAGATTGGAAAGGCTGACTCTCAAAATTGGCTCTGCCAGCATATCTCCAGTTGAATCAGCTCGAAATCTAGGTGTCATATTCCAAAGCGACTTCTCGTTAGACGACCATATCAACTCCACAGTCAAATCTGCCTATTTTCAGCTTCATAACATTGCTAAAATTCGGGCTTGTTTAGATAAAGATAACACGTCTAAGTTGGTCCATGCATTCATGACATCCCGTCTCGACTTCTGCAACTCACTGCTTACTGGCCTACCAGCATGTGCGATCAGGTGATTGCAGCTGGTGCGAAACTCTGCAGCTAGGCTTGTCTGTCGTGAGCGTCGCAGTTGCCACATTACTCCACTTCTCGCCGACCTGCACCGCCGACCTGCCAGTCAAGCAACGGATTGACTTCAAGGTTTTGTCGCTCACTTTTAGGTCTCTTCATTCTATGGCTCCAGCCTATCTTTCAGAGATACTACCCCATCAGGCAAAGCATCGTACCACTCGCTTTTCGGAATCCAACAGTCTAGAAATACCTCGTACAAACCTTAAATCCTTTGGAGACCGTGTATTTAGTTCGTATGCTCCCAAAGCCTGGAACTCCCTCCCGACCTGCGTCAGAACATCTCCTGACCTGACCACATTTAAAACGAATGCCACGGGACCAGTGGAGATAGAAAAAGGATACGTGCTTGACATGCTAACAGCTTCATTGTGCGGTCATTGGCATGGATAAACATAAATATAATTCATTTGATAGCACCCTAAGAGAACTTAATCTCTATTCAGGCACTTTGCATATGCCACGGGCTCGAGCCCACGTTGTCGGAGCGAGCACTTTAACCACTGGGCCAAACCAGCTCGGCATAACATGTCATTCCTCAATACTTAAGTTTGACAGGGAGTCGGCTGTTACAATATAGCAGTGTCTGCCGGAGCAATCGGCAACTGGTCCGGGCAGGCAGAGTGCAAAAGGTTTCGAGTACTAGGATTATAGGCATTGCATAGCAGTGCAGGGTAAGCAGGCTCAATTTGGGCACATGCTTTAGCCGAATAGCCAGCTACGTTTTTGCAGGTTTTATACGCTCGGGCATCTGCAAGACCTGCCAATCCCGAACCAGCTGCCACGTTAAGGCACTGTCGTCCCAATAGAAAACTTCCTGCGGCTGAACAAATTGTCAGAAAATATCCGCCCAGCTACGCAATTCATTGTTCAATGCATTTTTTGCTTCCCCCCAAAGAATAGTCACAACTTTCTGCTGACTGCCGATGTCATTGCGGAGGCAAGGCGCAGCTGCCGTGAATAGTGTCCAGTGCCCAAGCTTCACGGATCACGTGGTTGTTGGTGGCAGTGCCAATGGACCGAAGGAGCAAAAAAGTCTTGGTGTTACCGACTGACGACCATTTAATCGGGACTCTAGTACGCTGAAATGCCTACTGTCCACTTCACCATCGTTAGGCTGTCCCAACAGCAGCACCAGCAGTCTACGGTGCCTGCGAGTGTCAGCGATGTCATCGGTCGGCAGCGCGCACATAGAACAAAGAGAGCACCTAGCTGCAGGTCGCTAATGGTACGCCGGAGGCTATAAGGCTGCATCGAATGGCTTCAAAGCCTCCCCAAGCCAGCTGTAGCTCAGCTTGGCATGCTTAGTGATTACTGCTGGGAGGGGCTTAGGTGGTTGCTCGGTGCCGCCCGGGGGTGCTCCCATGCGGCGCCCGCCAGCCCAGCAGCAGCAGGCCAATCGATCCGTGCAACTCTAGTGACAACCATGCAGCATCACCGAGAGCCGCTAAGGAGCATAACCCTGCTGCCACAGCGGCGTCACCTCAAGCAACAAGTTTATGCGAGCGGTCGGTTCGGTGCCAGCCAACTTAAAATCGACCGCGCCACCTTGCGGTGGCCACGGCTTGCTAACAAACCCAGCTGAATCATGGCAAACCCAGTCATAGCAAACATTGCAAAAAAAAAGCATTTGCTGCCGGATACAGCTAATGTCGTGAAGAGAATGCCACCTTCTTCATAAGTTTGCGTGCAAATCAGGAGACGTCATGCGCAGGAAAGGAGGCAAACGGGTCGGCACTTAAACCAGCACAGCCACCATGGCACAGTGGCAAACTTACAGACTGGCGGCAGGGCAGCCTTCAACTAATCTCAGACCAAGCGCTGTGCTCTGCAACATCCAGGAGAGGAGAGAGATAGAGAGCGACACACACACACACACACACACACACACACACACACACACACACACACACACACACACCACACCCACAGAGGCGTACAAGTGCACACACAGGTGCATGCTCGCACAAAGTCGAGCCCAATTGCATATACGTGAAGCGCCCGAATAGAGATTAGCTTCTCTTAGGGTACTATACCAAATATGTATTACATATATTAAGTGCACACGCACACAAGTGCACATGCACATGCTATACAGGATCTAAGACTGAACATTTCGAACAGTGGAGCCTCATTGCAGCTTGGCTCACCCACTTCATCCGAACAGCGCATATAAACAGATCGAAGCACTTGCATGCAGTCTTGAAAGGTGTGGTATCAATGGGCTAAAAAAGGAATTTTAGTGAATACAACAAACACCCGACCGTCCAAATAACGTTTCTGCTAAGCCATATTTCAGTTTCTGTTAAGAAACCTGGCTGGGCAATCCGTGTGCATGCAGTCCTGGCCGCACTGTTGCTGCCTGTTTCACCAATATAAGGTTGCTCAACCAATCCCATCGCATGCGAGGTGCGCACGAGAGCCATCACGACCGAATCACAGCCCTCACTGTGCACACGGAGCAATCAGGTGCATATTCCATATGCATGAGGCATCTGGCGTAATGCAGCCTGTGTCAGTATGCACACTGTTACACAAGGCTGCCCAGTGACGCTCTCCTACTTCCTACGATGTGGCTCGTCTATTTTACCCAATGCTTGCTTGCAGATGGGTAACTGTTCCAGATGAGATGGACATTTTCAATCGGACGAGCATGCGTACTGAATTGCCCAGTGCACATAATCGCGATTAAATGCATGCGTAGCAGCTCTGCAGCAGCGCGAAGCCAACTGAGGGTGCTCACGGCGAAGCAGCAGAAATCTAGGGATTTCCAATGCACTGAGGAGGAGTGACTGACAAGCGAATGAGGGCGGGCAGAGCGCCAGAGCAGAGCAGCGCAGTACCTTCTCGGTGATGAGGATGCTGTTTTTCGTCTTGGCATCGTCAAACTGCAGCGAGTAGTCAGTGGGATTGTCCAGCTTCCATCTGCAGGTTGAAACAGCACTTACAGAACCCCCTATATTCGCTTAGGAAAATATTCGATGAGACAGCAATGCTTGCACACGGGCTTGCAGCAGTGGCTTTCGGTAAATGCACAAAGGCAGCGACAATTGCGCTGAGACATTCGTGCTTTGATAATAACAAGTGTGTGCAGAAGTGGCCGCTCAGCTCTCGGCAAGGCACGAGGGACCAGCGCCGGTCTTAGCATTGCCATAAAACGGCACGCCTAGACTTCAGCTACCCAAGAAGCTGCATTTTGCGATCGAGGCACAATGCCACTTGGAACTTGAAAGGCTTCATGCACAGGCACGCAACGAAACAGGCGCTGGCACTCTGTGGCACGACACATTCTATTCCATTTAAGAGTACGAGCAAATCGTCTCCCTGCAAGCATCTGATTGGCCGCATGCTAACGAAGCACAGCAGCACTCATGTCCACTCGAAAGCTCGGTGCAAGCCGGCGGCAGAGGTTTGCAAAGCCAACCGGCGGTCCTGCACGTTACTCGAGGCTTCTGCCTCGGTTCCACGAGAGAAGCTCCGCAGGGCTGTGAGGTCGGCGGAAGCTCACCTGCTGCTGCAGAGTGACCGATCGACGGCCAAGCGCTCGTGGGAGAACGACCGCGCTTGCTCGGGCGGCCAGGAACACGTGCTCGGGCGCCCAAGCAGACAGACAGGCCAGGAAGTGCACTTGCCTAGCAACGCCCAACCGGCACACGTCAGCAAGGATGGCAGCTCGGGCGTGGCAGGAGCTCAAGCAACTTTGCCATGATTGGTTGGTGAGCGAGCAGCTCGCCAGAGAACAGGGATGACAACTGGATGGGATAGATGAGAAGGATGAGAAGGCAAAGCACATTTTCAGTCTCGCAAACGTGATCGCAGACAGTCCCCCCTCTGTTCTGCTCGTGGGACGAGATGAAAATTGTTTGCCCTTCTCTATCTTGCCATTTTCATGGTCATCTAAGATGCACAATCGGTGGCGAGGAAGCTCGAGAAGGCAGTCAGCCAAAGCAGCAGAAGCAGCTGAGGTCGCAGCCAGCAGCCACTTACGACAAGCACAAATGCTCAATAACTTGGGCAAGCGGCTTGTTCTGGTCCAACTGAATGAATTGTGATGGCTGATTATCTTTGGTGACACAAACTTTCTTGATGTCTTCCGACGTCTTGGGCAATGGCCGTAGAGGGACGCCGGTGGCTCTTCGGTTCTCTTCCATGGCACTGCAGTGACAGATATGTTCAAGGTTAACACATAGCACATATCTGCGCCCACTTCCGAGCCGAGAAAGATGTCTAAATACCATCCGGTGTTGCATAAGGACTAAACCAATGGGTGGAGAAAAGTAGCTGCTGCCACGGACCCCAGGGGGGTGAGGGATCCGCCGGCTAAATCTATGTTTCGGTGCTGGTCAACTGTAGACCATCAAACTGGCCAGTCATCGACTGTTATTTTTTCTTGGCTAGCCTTATTCTTAAGAAGTATACCACGTTCAAGCAGTGCCTATATACGAGCGAACAAACTGCTGCCTGACCGGGACTGCAGTCTCGGTCAGGTTCGGACCTGCAGATTTCATCCGACATGCACAACCTGCGGTGAACAAGAAATTGCATGCTCACTGAATCGATCGGTTCACTAGTCCACAACGGCCGACCACCTTCCAGTAGTTAGTAGAGAGCTTGAAATACATCTAAAGCACCGCTATGTTAATCATAATAATAATAATAGCTCATTTGCATGGTACCCTGAAAGAACTAAATCTCTTTATAGCCACTTCACATATGCCACAAAGTAGACCCACCTATGGTGATAGCACACACACTTGCAGCACTCATAAGAACACACTGGGAGATCTATGCCGATGCAAAGGATGCTGCAAGGAACAGACGAATCTTCAGCTTTGCTGTAAACGTCCTTAAATAAGGGGATGCAGTGACGTCAGTCGGTAAAGCTCCACGCTTTAGGTGCATAGAAGCAGAAGTCACGGTCTCTGCGAGGGATTTGAGGTTCGTTCGAGATAAAGCTTAACGACCAGTGTCAGAGCAGCACGTGGTGCGATGGGCAGCACCGACGATATGCAGCTCAGTCAGATATGTGAACCGGTGCAAGAGAACGACCGGGCCTACGGCAAGAGACAGGGACTTTGAGGACTACATGTACATGCTTCCTGATCAGCAGCCAGTTACTAACAGACATAATATGCAAATGGTAAAAGCCACCCGGGCAGGATGGTCCTAATAGAGAAATGCCGTGACTCATAGTCATGTCACGGACCATGCTTCTCAGCAGGGGCAGTACACCTTCGAGTGGTCTTGCTGCCAAATGTTGGTGTTGAAATCGTGCCGACAGCGCAGCAAAGCTAGGCTACACTCAGGCTCAATCAAACGAGTAGCAGATAAATAGGTATCCATTTAATATATACAAATATAAGCGTGTGTATATATATATATATATATATATATATATATATCCTATTATTAAAGATTATTAAGATCTTATAAAAAGCGCCAACTGATGTGATGCTAAGTCAGTCGTACCTAATAATTGCTCATCCAGTATATATGTAAACCCTCTGACTGTAAAACATACAGCTCTAAGTTAAGGATACAGACTTGCAATTAAGGTATAAGCCTTCTTGATTACTGTCTTGCTTTGCTGTCGTCCAACACATGTATGGGTATTAGTGCGGCTTTGACGACTTGTAGGCTGTGCGTCGAGGTGCTAACTTCACCAGCATCTGTCATGCATGTGCACAGACTAGCAACCTTACTTGTGCTGTATTTGTTGGAAAGACTACAGTTGCCGAGTTGCTAAGCAAGTTCAGAACAACACCTTCCCTTCAGCTTCAGCGAGTATTGCAACAGCTAACACTATCAGCAGACTATTGGTATAGCAGGGGAATCATTGGCAAACCACCTGCCGTACAGTTTCTTGAGTATACGAAGACGTACACACACAACACACAAACACATACACACACAGATAAACACACACACACACACACACACACACACACACACACACACACACACACACACACACACACACACACACACACACACACACACACACACACACACACACACATACACACATACACAAACAAACACATACACAAACAAACGCAACTGCATACCTGCGTGAATAGATGCAGTGTCAAAATACATTCCTTTAAGAGTAAGATATCAGTGTAAACTCTGGAGTGCCTTACAAGCTCAGTGCCGACAAAATGGGAAACAGGATGTGAGTAGTATAACAAGGTAATTAGTGAGCAGAACAATTAAATACATTGCTCACAGCACCATGGTTTGCTTAGAAGGGGCTACAAACAATAATAACACTAATCATCAGACATTTGCATAGCAATCTATTTGAACTGAATCCCTTTCTAGGCACTTGACATATGCTGCAAGGGTCAACTTGGCTATTGATAGCATGCAAAGTTCCAGCACATATATGCAAACTACTGACAATCCACATGGACCAAGCAAATGCTGTGAGGAAAATGTTAAGTTTTAGCTTCTTTTTTCATTTCCGTCCAGCCATGGGATGTCGTGGCGTTTGTTCGGAGTAAGTTTTAGGCTTTGGGAGCATAAGAACTAAAGGCACGGTCTCGAAAGGATTTGAGGTTGGTTAGACAAGTAGCATCACCCCCTTCTGAGACCACGACCGGTTTGTGACACAGCAAGGAATTACAAAGACACTTATTTGTCGGATCGTCACACCATGTCAGAGTAACACGCTCTGAAAGTGCCTGAGATTATACTAAATGGGGAAAACATCTGTTTGGTTGACCATGCTACTTCCTTTGCAACAGTCATGATATGAAGCATTCGTATTTCCAAAAGCACAGCCATAGATTATAGATAAAATCACACACGAACACACACTGACGCACACACACTGACGCATGCATGCACGAATGCATGCATGCACTGACGCATGCATGCACGCAAGCACACACAGTCACACACACAACACACACACACACACACGCACGCACGCACGCACGCACACACACACACAGAGTCACATACCGATACTTATATGTATAGATTCATAATTCATAAACAATCATACTGAAACACCCCTCACAGTCAAGTTGTTCTCAATATTAAAAACGAATAGACATGCAAAGACACATTTCCGTCTAATTATGTTAAATTCAGTCTTTCGGGATCTGGCAAATTATGCCTAGTGATATGTGATTAGCCTTTTCTGCTGATATCACATTGTAGCACATGTGGAATTTACCGACGTCCGCCTTCATGCAAAGCGGAGATCAGTATACATTTAAGACATCTGCTCGAGCGTAAGGTAAAGTCGGTCAATCTAAAGCTCTGCATGCAGAATAGCTAGCCCACTAATCTGGCCAAGCAGTAACCGCATTCGACACTTATACGTAAAGCGAAGCATCCGACATTACCCTCCATCGTGGCTGATCTGGCTAATCCGATGCATTCCGTCAGATAGTTGTACCGCGAGCACGAGTATAAGCAGAATCAACGACTAGACATCGGCTGACAACGGGTATCAGCCGTGCATTCCCGTGACGTTTGAACTTCCTGGTTTAGGCGAGGGCATGCGTGGGTTGAGGGGGGAAGCCAAGATTCCCGGAACAATGCTAAGCCTTGTAAAAAGGGCATACGTCGGCAGAGCCCTCTTTACACCGGATCAGAGTATGATAATGTACGACAGATAGGTACCACTCACCTTTATGCCTCTTTATGTATCAATTCCAAAAAGATAACTAATTAACACTATTTTGCGACACCGCCATGACTATGTCCGGTCATCTAAGCCATCGGAAACGCGGTCGCTTCCGCAAGGCATACCTCTCCTGTCATTGGATCACAGCGCTACTAGTTCCTCTTCTCATTGGTTCAGATTGTCCCACGTGGGTGCTAGCGGGCCAGGAAAAATATTCAACATCAGCTTCTGCCGGTGTAGCGAGAGATGTCGCTAATTAAAGCGATGATGACCAAGAACCGTAGGTAAATGAGCAGTTATATGTTAACAAATAGCTGTGCTACTTCGACATTGCTCGTAAGGCGTGCTTCAAATCTGTAACCGTTGCATTGACTAGCTATTACCGGCCGAGACTTCAAACGGGGCATCTGCTCAGGTTCGGATCCTCGGTCTCTCCGTTGCAAGGCTGCACCCCACACTCTTTTGCCGAATGAAACCAATATATTCCTTACGCAGATGTATTTAAAGTAAAGTTAAAAACCCACCTGTTCCTCGCAGCATTTACTTCCACCATTTAAATTGTCGGTTATGTGCTTATGCCTACCGTAATGGTCCACATTGATTCAAATAAATAGTTAATATGCTTCCCATCCAACTTCTACGAGCTTCATGGAAGGTGATTTAGCCCTCTCGGAGCGTTATACAACATAATAATAGTATTATTATGGAGCTAGTAAAGAATCTGAACCGGGCCGTATTAACGATCTCAAAACCAGCTCAAAATTTGGTTTCCTTGAGTCGCCGTACACATTCTTAGTCGAATCGGCTAGTTGGTTTTAGTATGCGATTTCTCCCTCTGTCTCTCTCTCTCCCTCCCTCTTTCTCCCCTTCTCTAGAATAACTTATTCTTCAGCAGGCTCGCCTGAGGGACTAGGAATTCCTGCGATCCACCACCACAAACAATGCACCGTAATCTATCCGACATTGGCTATGCGAAGCTCCGGTATCGATTGTAAATATCTCAATTGCGCTTACAGTAAAAAAAGTAAGGTGCTTGGGCTTCACCACCCAGGTCGTGGGCTCGAGCATCCGGCAATCTTGTATTGCCCACTGCATGCAAGCAGGGGGGGGGGGTGCCGGCCGCCAAGGCTCATCTGCTGATGTATAAGTGAGGCTGTTCAATCAGCCTACTTTTACACCTTTTTTCCTGTTTACCTGCAAAATTCCATACCATTGCAATAGATTGCAGTACTCTCTTACAATCGGCTAGCACATTTGCAAACATGGTAACAAGTGCACAGAAAGAATTTTTATTGTCTATACGTTATATATTTTCTTTGCTGTTACCATTATTACTGTAGTTATTTTTGTTATTATGAAGTGTGACCTAAGCTTTCCATGTAGACTGTCTCTTTCAGTATGTATCTCCACCTGTAACTTCACAAAGTCACAGACTAAGTGGGTGTTACACAGGAGAGTTCTGTATAGCCCACTCACAGCCTAAGCGGCTTTCGGTACGCATTCGGTAGCCAACAGACTTCGTCTCATGCAACAAAGAGAAAGTGGGAAGCATAGCACAGTCAGGAGAGCAGTTGAGGTAGTGAGTAGCATAGAAGTAGCAGCTCAGGACCACTGAAAAGGATGAGCCATAGTCGGCAGTTGGAGAGTAGTTGTCGTTTCATAAGAATTGTGGAAGCAAGTTCCACAGTCTAGGACCTGCAGAGCTACAGCTTCTGTCGCCAACGGTCTTGAAGTGGATGAATGGGACAGCTAATGTATTGTCCACACAGGACCTGAGGGCTCGAACAGGCTTAAACTGATGCAGCAGCTCAGCTAGGTACGAAGGAGCCAAGCCGTGGCGGGCCTTGTGAGTCAGCGTAAGAACTTTGCTCTGTATCCTTTGCTCAACCGGCAACCATCCTAGCTCTTTCAGCAAAGGAGACACGTGCTCAAACCGCTGGGACTTGAAGACCAGCCTTGCAGCCATATTCATAGTCAGCTGCAGTGGCCTAGTTGCTTTCTTTGGCAGCCCAGCAAGAATCCAGGTCGTGAGTCTATGCCGCTTTGCTTCTGGTCACAGTGCAGTGCTGATAGCAGCAGCTCTGCTTCAGGGGCTCTTGCTGAGTCTTTGCATTGCTTAGGGTATACAACGACCTGCTTAGGAATGCAGACATGGGTAGAGTGTCTCTACTTGTTTTGCTCGATCTTTCGGCAGCTTTTGGTACTATCGATCACAAAGTTCGTCTAGAGCGCCTCTCATCTCGCCTGACCATCACTGGCACTGCCCTGCAGTGGTTCAGGTCCTATCTCAGTGGGAGACTCCAGAGTACTGACGTGAATGGACAAAGATCATCTGAAGTACCTCTGCAATATGGAGTACCTCAGGGCTCAGTGCTAGGTCCGGTTCTTTTCACGGTTTATACTCTGCCTCTTGCTGATGTGATTGCCAAGCACAATCTAGGCTTTCACTTCTATGCGGATGACACTCAGTTGTACCTTTGCTTTGATCCCTCCCAGCCTTCGAGCACCTCAAATTCTCTAAACTCACTAGCTGCATGCATTGATGACACCCGCACATGGATGGCAGCAAATTTTCTAAAACTAAACGATGATAAAACTAACTTACTAGTTATGGGCAAACCCAGTTTGATTCAGAGATTGGAAAGGCTGACTCTCAAAATTGGCTCTGCCAGCATATCTTTAGTTGAATCAGCTCGAAATCTAGGTGTCATATTCCAAAGCGACCTCTCGTTAGACGACCATATCAGCTCCACAGTCAAATCTGCCTATTTTAGCTTCGTAACATTGCTAAAATTCGGGCTTGTTTAGATAAGGATACCACGTCTAAGTTGGTCCATGCATTCGTGACATCCCGTCTCGACTTCTGTAACTCACTGCTTGCTGGCCTACGGGCATGTGCAATCAGACGATTGCAGCTGGTGCAAAACTCTGCAGCTAGGCTTGTCTGTCGTGATCGTCGCAGTTGGCGATCAGTCGGCACCCCTGCACCTGGATAGAGGCCATCGTCGGCAGCGACAGGCTGCCAGCTCAGCCACAATCGTCTCCAGCCACAATCATCGCCTGTCAGGTAGGCCCAAGACAGCTCTGGCCGGCTGGCTGGTCCTGCCTGCTAGTGCTGCGCTGCTGTGGCCGTGTGCCTCGGCAGCCACCAACCACTCGTGCTTCTGCTCTTAAGGCTGCTGTGCACGTTGCAGTCCACTCACGCCACATCGGTCTACCCCACCCCATCAAGCTGCAATGGGTAATCTAGGTGTCATATTCCAAAGCGACCTCTCGTTAGACGACCATATCAGCTCCACAGTCAAATCCGCCTATTTTCAGCTTCATAACATTGCTAAAATTCGGGCTTGTTTAGATAAAGATACCACGTCCAAGTTGGTCCATGCATTCGTGACATCCCGTCTCGACTTCTGCAACTCACTGCTTATTGGCCTACCAGCATGTGCGATCAGGCGATTGCAGCTGGTGCAAAACTCGGCAGCTAGACTGTCTGCCGTGAGCGTCGCAGTTGCCACATTACTCCACTTCTCGCCGACCTGCACTGGCTACCAGTCAAGCAACGGATTGACTTTAAGGTTTTGTTGCTCACTTTTAGGTCCCTTCATTCTATGGCTCCAGCCTATCTCTCCGACATACTCCCCCATCAGGCCAAGCATTGTACCACCCGCTTTTCGGAATCCAACAGTCTACTAATACCTCGTATAAACCTTAAATCCTTTGGAGACCGTGCATTTAGTTCATATGCTCCCAAAGCCTGGAACTCCCTCCCGACCTGCGTCAGAACATCCCCTGACCTGACCACATTTAAAAGGAACTTAAAAACACACCTATTTAGGACAGCATTTAGTGGGTCCCTGTGATTCGTCCTTCACGTGCTTATGCGTGCTGACACTGTGCATGCTGCCACTAACCACATTTGCATGCTGACCCTGTGCATGTCACCCCTAACCATGTTATTCATGTTGTTTATCAAGCATGATATTACTCACCATTCAATCGCATTTCCCTTTGCAGCAAATGTAAAGCACCTAGAAAGAAATTTGAGTTCTCTGAGAGCGCTTTATCAAGTGCATTATTATTATTATAGTGTGACTGTGCTAGACCTTTGGCTGCAACTCTCGCTGTGGCTTTGCCCCTCACCACTTTGCCTGCTGCTGGCTTGGCTTGCCGCATCGATTCGGCACCTCTGCGAGGCTCGGATCGCCGCCTCTGCTCGTTCTGCGCCTGGTGGCGGCCTGCCTCTTCCCCTACTCCCTGCTGGCTGGCCCTCCTCTCCCTCTCTCGCTTGACGAGACAGCCGTGCTTTGCCGATGCTGACCGTGCTCCATCTCAAAGTGCAGTCGCCTTCTCGTCCTGGCCGCCCTCTCCGAAGTGGTCGCGCAAGCGCTCACTGCGTGCACGCCGACTGTGTCTCTGTCCTCTGCCCTTGGCTGCCATCGCATCTCCGGAGGTCTTCGGCCAATCGCGAGCGGCGCTGTTTGCATCCCCCCCATGCCGCTGCAGTCCTGCTTCCTCGTCGCTGAGCACTCGCGACTGCCGCTCTGCTCTGCCACGACTCGGTGCCGCTCGGTGCCGTTGCTTCTCCCTGTGCCATTGATTCTTTTCGCCCGTGTCATCGTCGGCATTATCGACGGCTCATCGTGGTCGATCGCCACGGTGGCAGCGAGGCACTGCATCCGCATGCAGCTTTGCCGGATCGTGTTGACAGATGCGTGCTTGTCGTCACCGTTCAGCCTCATCTGCATCATCTTGGAGAGCGGCGCCAGTCCCAACGAGCTGGAGGACGGCGTCAGTGCCATGCACATTGCTGCTGGCATGCATCCTAGGAGAGGCACGGACTTGCTAAGGCTTCTGCTGGAGTTCGGAGGTGATCCAAATGTAAGGTGAGCAGCTGCAGCCTTACTGCACCGTACGACTGGATTTGCAAAAAGGATTGAGGTTAGCCAGGTACTAATGATGTCGTCGTGTCCTTGACCCCTAGGCTGCAGCTCATTACCATTCCTCAGTTTTTGCCTGTGTGTGATATAGAGCTGTCAGCACTTATGAATGCATACTGTATTGTTTGTGATGAACCCGATGGAGTCAACGTGTGTTAGTGCATGGCCCTAAGCTGGCAAGATTTACTAGTTCAGTGGCTACAAAATTCAAGCTTCTTGGCAGGCTGACAGCTATTTTCCTCAGTAAAATAATGCATCTGCTGGCACGTGTCCAATCAGCGGCTAGCTGCACCCCAGAGGGATTCAGTACAATGGTTGCAGCGTTTTACAGCTGGCATTGCCAGGGCTGTCAATCATAGTAGAGTCAGTGAAGAGGTCATGACGCATGTTGCAGTGCAGTTATTGGCCTTGTGGAATAAATGCAGAAGAGGTAGCAAATCTGAACGCTGGGTTGAATGCACCTGAATAATAGCAATAATAATTGACTATAACTAATAATAAGAGCAATAGCCACACGTGACTCTGCAATTAATTTGACAAAGGTATGCCCATTAGATTCCTGCAACAGATCTTAGGGATGGGAGTGTTTATATCTATGCACATGGAGATGTGAGGTAAGGCACTGTGCTCTAGCACGGCTACATCCTCTTTTTCAGAAAGATAAGCCTTGCAACTGCACACAGACTGTGGCATTTTGGCCGGAAGCGCCACTTAGGGGTATATGATTCCATTAATAATGTATATTGTATATTATATAATGTATAATAGTTAATTTATAATTACAATAATCTATTAAGCCTTTAACTAGATGCCCACACCAGCTTCACAATCATTTAGCTACGTGAAATTGCAAAATATTTGGGCCTGCTTACACATCTAAGTGGCACCACATCCAAGTTAGTCCATTCATTAGCAACATCCCATATCGACTTCTGTAGCTCACTACTTGCAGGTAGTCCCACTTTTTGAAGAAGGCACTTGCAGTCTGGGCACAACTTGACAGCTAAGCTTGTGTGTCGTGATTTTGACAGTTGATAAATGACACTATATATATATATATATTAAGGTTTTGTAACTCACTTCTAGGGCTCCTACCGTTCTCTTGCTCCGCTTGCCTAAATATCCAAATTACTTCTCAAATCAGGCTGGGCATCGTGCCACCTGCACTTGTGATTCAAGTCGTTTAGCTGTGTCGAGAACCAACCTCAAATCCTGGAGGCCATGCCTTCAGTTCATATTCTTCCACAGCCTTGAACTCACTCGTGACTGTCGTCAAGGCATCTCCTGACTAACAGCATTTCAGAGAAGCTAGAGATACTTGTTTCTAATAGGATTTGCAGGGATCCCCGTGACCTTGTCCTTTGTGTGCTTATGCATGCTGACACTTTGCATGTTGGCACTAAGCAATTCGCATGCTTCTTTTGTAGCATGTGTAAATTGCCTATATAGAGACTTAGTTCTCTTAAGGCACTGTACAAATGTTTGATTAATGTTATTTTTATTATTCAAATGAACAGTTGATTAATGTTATTTTTATTATTCAAATGAACAGTCAAGCGGGTCACATGTATTTGAGGAATGGCTCGTGCACTGATGTCCTTAGGCCGCTGGCACAGCGCTGGTAACGGTGGTAGTCCTGGCCGGCGTGCAGCAAACACCGGCGGTGGAGCCGGAGCCAGTCGACTCGTGACTAGTGACTCGTGCATTGATTGGTGGACATTGGTGGAGCACCAATACCCACTGGTACGCTGATAATTGCGGAAGGGGCTGCAACAGAGACTGCCGTCACCTTGACATCGTAGCAAATCCATATCCGTAGCAAGAACAGTCTATTCAACAACCGCAGACGATTGCGTTGATGCGCGCCAGCCGTAGCTCACGTTGTCTGAATGGCCTAAAACCGAAAGCTCAGCTGACTATTACGTGACTTGCATTATTTTAAACTGCCTAACAATCAATTACGACATAGCTGCTTTCTGGTGTATATAATTCAGGAACCGTGAATAGTATCTCGGAAATCATAATCTGGCTGACGTAGCGGGCCAAGGTTTCACCCCCATAGCATCACCCCCGACCCATTACGTCATATGTCGGATATGAAGTGCATGTGTCAGAAGGAACTGCCTCTATGTAACCTGCCAACTGCAAGAGATTCACGAAGAATGTGTCTAAAAGATATCAAGCTGGCTATCAGCCAAATTTATGCCAAACTAGTGCCCTAAAGGGATATTGTAGTACTATAAAAAACAGAATGTGTGTCGTTCTCCCTAGTTACACGTACAACCTTTAAAAACCGAATGGCAAGAGTCATACAAAACCCACATGCATTTCAACAGCCTACTTGAAGATTAGGTTACACTACAGATTTTTCTTTCGAACGACGCCCATTCGAATTGGATATATCATATAGACCCGTGGAGCAGAGATAGCGCTGTTGACAGTGCCGACGAAGCAGAGAGTGCTTTTGTCCAAATCGGCGTGACTAACCAATAATTACTTTGGCTCGTTGGTCGGTGAGACTGCCCTCTAGTATAGATGTATGAGCATGTTCAAAAAACTTGAATCAATTTTTGCTCATCATGTACCTTCAATAAGCTTATTGAGCTGCACAACAACACTAATGCATCACCAAGGCTATTAGGGTGGCTGACCGTTCCATGTCAGTGTGTGTAACTGTATGAATCGTTGATCCTGTAGCAGCAAGCCTTGGCTCAGACTGTCTACAGAGGTTCTGTCTGTTTAAGACTGCTCTCAGCCTCGGCTGTCTGGAAGACAATTATTTCAGATTTTTGTTATATAGGCATGTAGATTATCTAAGCTCTCCTTGTTTTCGTAGCAGATAGTCTAGTCTGGGTGTTTAGTCTAGGATCTAGTCTTAGGATAGTCTAGATAGTCTGGGTGTTTTTTCTATCGGAATTCTTGGTATGCTAGCATCTGCCTAAGCCACTGCTTGCTTAACCTGCAGTTCTTTGTCTAAGCTTGCATTGTTCTCCCTGCTTGTTGGTTGATGGCAGTCTCTCTGCTTGCAGATCCGAGGATGGCACCACACCTGTGCACGTGGCCGTCATATGGGACAGATGCGAATCTCTGCTTCTGCTCCTGGCTAGCGGTGGCAACTGGCGACTCCGTGAAACCGTGGGTGCACACGTGCTGCATGCAAGCAAGTGTTTAATAGCAATATTGTCTATGGCAGGCTGATGTGGGTCAGAAGAGCATTTCTGCTAGCTGCTGCTGTGGCTTGATTGCACGTGGAGACACTGTTTGCACGTGCTCACCTAGATGCAGACGTGTTTGCCCTTGCACAAGACTTGGCCAACTTCAACTGTCCAAGTCTTGTGCAAGAGCAAATACATCTTAACACAACTTAAGTTAAGCATCAAATATAACATGGATAGGCAGGCCCCTGGGTCTTAGCTGCAGGCTAGCCCTCCTCCCACTTCATGATCCAGGTCGTGGGTTCGAGTCTTGTAGTAGGAAGTCCTTTATTGCCTACTGCAAATGGGGTGATGGTCACTAAGGTTTTTCTGCAGCTATATAAATGAGGCTTTTGAATCAGCCCATGTTTAATTTTTCAGCAAGCACTCACGATGATAGTGTTTACAGTGCACACATTCACAGCATGAGAATGTAAAGCCACGTCAACAATTAAGTGACATAAAAGAATTGAAATCGAACGGTTGACTGTAATCAGATTCGTATACTGTAGGCCAACTAGATCCCTGTATACCTCATTGACCATTCCATCGATGCCACTTTTGGCCGAAGGCTGTGCAGCTGGAAATGTCAGAGGACTTTTCTTTTTTATAGCTACAAAAGAAAACCAGGATATATTTCAGATATGCCGCTGCATAAAGATGAGAGAGACTCAGCCAGACATGAAAGAGATAGCAGTCTGAGAACAAATCAAAACAGACAGACAGGAAAGAAAGACGGTTGACAGCAAATATATATATATATATATATATATATATATATATATATATACACACACACACATACACGCTCGCACACACACACACACAGTCATATATATATATATATATATATATATATATATATATATATATATATGTGTGTATATATATATATATATATATATATATATATATATATATATATATATAGAGGGAGAGAGAGGGTGGGAGGGACCGAGAGACGTATAGTGTGAGGTAGAAAACACTGATGGGCTTAAGGGGGACGCATTATGGCAAACAACCAATACTGCGACCTCCATCTGGCCCTTAGGTAAACGCGATATGTGTTGTGGTGATCTTATTTTTACATCGCTGATATTATTTCTTCTTTAATGAAATTTTCAGTGGCTGTTTGCATAATTTGTTTACAGGAGAGCCAGTGTGATGCACTTGAACTGGCGTCCCTTCTTGAGCGGCAGCGGTGCTTGCAGATCCTGGTGCAGCACTATTCTGCTAGAGGTCACGAGTCGTCTGGTGCTGGTGAGTCTGGTTGCATTCGTTATGGATGCATATTTGTTTGCTCACTTAGCTTTCCGGTCGGGATTGGCTCAGATTTGAGAAATTAAACACGAGAAAGGTTCAGGTATTATATGACATTAGTCAGTAACCATGATAATAGACATGCAAACTTGAGCGGGTCAGTGTGGACTTGTAAGTGCACAGCATGTGCTAGCTGTGACATTAGGCTTGCCTATTTTGCATTTGACACGGTGTGCGAATTTATCGAACTCTTGCAAAGCAATCCGACGAGCTTTTACCTTGATCAATACTGTTGAACAAATGAGCAAATGAGAAGTTTTATGCACCGGTTTGCCAAATGGCACCTCTCAAATCAGGCAACTGTACCAGCTTTAAGTTGATTCATCTTGATGTTCCAATGAATGAGCCGGAGTTAGCCACAAGGAGCTGCACGCTTTGCTGGCATCGTGCCTACGCATGGCCTCCCGCATGCGTAGGCATTCGTGAGGCATTTAGGCCCCTTCGCTCGTGCCTCTGCATTAAAGGGTGCAAAAACTTGCTGATGCCACCGTGACCGTGGAACCCCTTGTCTTGGCTCATTGTGACTGCTAAAGGGCAGCTCGAAGGTGGCGGTAGATGGCGGAGTCCTTTGCACGTCCTAGCTTTGTCATTCTTGTCGCCCTCCGATTGTCTGGAAGCAGTTGCTGTGTCGTCAAGAGCCATCCGATAAAGCCAGCTCGGCCCCTCAGTTATCTTAAACACCCAGAGCATCTTAACCCCACCGGATCTTAGCCAAGTGGTGCGTTACTAGCCCCTCACGACTCAGGACGTGGGTCTGAGTCCTGCAATCCTGTATTGACCTCTGCATGCAGGGTGAAAGCTGCTGGGGCTTCTCTGTCAACGAGCAAATGGGGCTGCTGAAATAGTCAAATCTTTACTTTACGGGAGCAAATTGCAGCGGGTGACCAGACAGATGCAGAGCTTATCGTCTGTGCGGTTCCAACTGTAGGCACTCGATAACTTATTCTGAATTGATAACTCTCTTGGGGGAAAAGCTGGCCCCTCTTTCAGCTGTAACAAGTGACTGGAATTGTAGCAAGCATTTTCCTTTCTCTGGCATCTACTCACCCGTGGAGATACAATTATGTCTGAGCAAGGCACTGACAAATCTGGGACACCCATTAGCTTTGTCGGTGCACTTGGTTAGCTTAGGACAAGTGTTTGCACTTGGCTAAACCTATGCTTAGTGACACCCTAATCTTGAGCTTTATTTATGTGGTAGAATTTTGTATTACCACTAAAAAAAAACTAGTAAGATCATCAGAGGAAGTTGGCCACAAGCCTCATAGAGCATCACGTGCTTCGGAGGTGGTTAGCTGAGTGGGTCATTACAAAACTTCAAAAGTTTGACAATTTACAGAGTCTTACTGAGTAAACAAAAGTCAGAGTCTTACTGAGTAAACACAGCTTTAGCCACACTCAGGCTAGTTTAAGATAGGATTGGCATAATTTAGACTTAATATAGACGTGAAGTCGGTGACTAGGACAGATGGACTAACTAAACAACCTAGCTTATAGTAGAGGTGTATCTATATTGTATCTAGTGGCCATTTCAATGTGAAACCAGGGATACTCAAAAAAGCTATTACAATTTCAGGGCAACTGACCATCTGAGAATTCTTATGAGGATTATTAATCTAATAGTTATTACTCAATTGTTGTGCAGAGAGCTATCCAACTCCTCATAAGCGCTGACGATGTGTAAGCTTATGGAAACCGAGGGGGGAGGGATGGATAATAGTAACAGAGCTTGGCAGAGCAATCGATTGCACTAAATAACACGGACCGAACACAGGCACGAGTGGCCGAGGAGGGCACGAGAGCAGACACGGCGGCCTAGCTGCAGCCCGAGGCTGGTCAGCCACAGGGCAGAGGCGCAGCCACTGCTTCTTACGGCGGTAGTGGCTGCAGCTCTACGCAAAGCCGGATATATATATATATATATATATATGTGTGTATATATATATATATATATATATATATATATATATGTATATATATATATATATATATATATATATATATATATATATATATATATATATATAAAGATGGATAAGTGCTGAAGATGCGTCGGAGAAGATGCCACCAACATTATCTGTTAAGGTCCATTAACCGTTAGGACCGTGTTGTTAGGTAAGAAAGGTCAGCAGTTTGTGCCATGGAAGGTTTAGCTTATTTGAAAAGTATGTGTGAGCTGTGTCACCGTAGCCTAAACGGATCTATCTTACTAAGGTCGATTATAGATATTCTTTTGCAGTGACCGACATGCCGGTTTTTGTGTCTGACAGGTACCTGTACCAGGACTGGGCAATTAGTCATGACTGTCTCGTTTGGATCCATGACACCATCGATGTATACCGTAGTCATAGATTTTCTTGAGTTAGACATGCTGTTTCTCCCGGTTGTTTATGATTGTCTACCTTACGGTGGCCAATCACTCCTATGCTCTACACGAATTTGTGTTACAGCTGAGCTCTTTACGGAAGACGACAGCACGATCTGTAGCTCAGCTGATCATCGGATTGCCCGAGATGGCAACAAAACATTCGACTCATCCCACCTCTGGAGCCTCATGTCTCAACTGACCTTGTTGCAATCGTCTTCGCCACCCAGTGGCTCCGACAGTGAGGACAGCGACGACAGACAGCCGGACGAAAGACTCTCGCACGAGCTTCGAGTGACCGCACTCGTGTGCAACCCCGTGTCATATCCTCCTGCTGCTGTTCACAGCCCAGCCTGCACAGCAAAGCATAGCGGGTTGACACCGGCCGACCTGATTAGCTCGCCGCTTCGCATTCCGGCAGGGTAGGTTTAGTATTTGCACAGCATTCAGTTCTGATCGCACCCCCAGCCAGCTTGCTAGCTTGCGATCGTCACGGCGGCATTACCCAGAGCTTCACGCACACCTCGGGCGCATGCTTGTGTGGCTCTCGGCAGGCACGAGGGGGGAGGCACGCTTCGAGACGGATTCTCCTGCTCTTGTTTGCAAGCAACGAGCAACGACCTGCCACCTCGACGATCGACGGCCGCAGTCCGGTGCTGGACCAGCGCTGCGGCACCGACCTGGTCACCTGGCCACGTGCCAGCCGCAGCCGGAGCAGAGACGTTGAGCAGAGCGAGCGGCTGGCAGTCGACCTTGCAGCGTCGGCCGCCACTTCCGAGCGACATCGACTGATGGCTGGAAGCGAGGCTCCGTCCGTCACCAACTTTTCCGAGGCATGCCTCGCCGCCGCCACCGATTGCTCATCCCTGGCCTCTGACTCGTTTCGGACGTGTGCTAGCGCCATCGAGCGGATGAGCTGCGGCAGTAGCCGCAGGGGAGGCGGCCGCAGCGCATGCGATCTCGAGCCCGCAGCTCGTGTGAGCGACGTGGACCACCGGCACCTGCTCATAAGCGAGAGCGTGCTGAGTGCTGATGCAGAGCTCCTCCCTGACGCGGAGCTGACTTTGGACGAGTCGTCGCTGCACGTTTGCACTGTGGCAGAGCCCGCGGCTTTCAGAGACCGCTATGCGATTCGGTATTTCCCTCCACTGGAATCGTGCAGCAGCAGCAGTGGCACACGTCCACTGTCGTCCGTCTTCGCTCGTGCTGAATCGCCAGGTCGGCTAATGCCAACGATTCCGATAATGTCTAGTGAACCGACTTCAGCAAAAAGCGGGTTTTTCGACCAAATCTTGTTGGAGTCACACTCGCTTGTACGGAAGTACCCTTTTGACGAATCAGGTAGACTACAGAGTACCCTTGCTAATGAAAGGTGAGCCCTTGGACACTTCACGTCGCTTGGCACGAGCGTTCGTGCATGCATGCCTTCGCCCACACACGTGCTCTGTCTTACATGAGCATGTCACTTCTAGCCATATTGTCCTTGTTGACATTGCACGTACCATAATGATAATAATAGTAGTAATAATAAACCGTTTGATATAGCGCCCTTAGAGAACTCAATCTTTTTCTAGGCACTTTACATTTGCCGCAAAGGAAGCACGGTCGAATGGTTAGTGGTAGCATGCTCAATAAACGACAAGAATAACATGGTTAGGGGTGACATGCTCAGGCTCACATGCAGAGGTACAACGGAACATGCATAATCACATAAAGGGCAACTTACATGGACGAAGTTCATGCTGTGGGGAACAAAGTAATTTGTTTGTTTTGCTTTAAATTTTGTCGAGTCGGGGAATGTCGGAACGTCAACCAGCATAGAATTTTGCTTCATGTTAATAAAAACTGAAGGCACCGTTTTTAGAGATTAGATGGATCGACGGCATGGCTCGAGGACCAGCATTGTCGGTGGTGAATAGGTGGTGCAAGCGGACAACTATGAATTGAGTAGTTCCGATAGCTTAACCGATTGTCGAGAAGGGAGATACTGAAGAGCGAGTGACAAGACCTTGAAGTCGATGCCCTGCCTGATGGGCGAGACGGTGCAGGTCAGAGAGAAGTGGTGTTATGTCGTAGCTGCATAGTTCACAACAGAAAGGCCTAGATGCATATGCTTACACCATATGAATGTGTCGTGTTTCTCAGATAGGAACCTTGCAAGGAGTGAGTCAGAAAAATCTAGAAGCGATGCCAAAAATGCAGACTAATTTGGAAGAGCTGCCATTATCTAAGCGTACCTTTGTCTGGACAATGTCTAGCATTATTTGTACAATATTACTTCACTGCAAGTAGGCAGACTTGGCTGTTGAGCTGGTGTGGTCACTTAGCAAAAGGTCATTAGGAACAGACTGCCTAGATCTTGCTACAGGGTAGAGGATGGCTGAGCCAAAGTCGAGGCTAAGTTGGTCCATTTTCTGAGCGATGCTAGCCTTGCCCATTACTATGAGGTTGGCTTGGTCGTCATTCAATAAGTAAGTTAGCTGTCATCCGAGTGCGAACGTTGGCAACTTAGGTTGCAAGGAAATTGGGAGAGTCTAAGTTACTGGAAGGTAGAGAACGATCAACCAAAGTGTGGGCAGAGCTGAGTGTTAGTAGCATTACAATGAATGCCCTGATTGGCATTGGCCAAAGTTGTGATTGGTGACTTATCGGCAATATAGATTATGCAAATAAGAAGACTTAGAGCAGATCTCTCTGGCATCCTATAATTCAAAGGTTTACTGGGTGACTGGTGGCCATAGACTTATACTTTTATATACTTTTAATACTCGAAATCGGACCAAGACCCACTGCAGTTTAATGCTGGTGATGCCCAGGAGAAGCAACAGGCATCAAGAAGGATGCTGTGATCAATGGCATCGATGCCACCAGAGAGATCCAGCAGGGCTGACGGACATATTCTATACCTAAGTCAGCATTCCTTATACGTCTCTATATACATCAAGAGAAGTGCTGTCTGTGTGTGATGTGATTTGCTCTAAAAATTTGGACTGCAATTTTACGTTGTATGTATTATATACGTTGTATGTTACTATACAGATTTGGCTGTTCAGCATTCAGCTACAACTCGCTGGTGTGCTTTTAATACGAACGGTAGAAGTGAGAACATATGAAAATTAATAGTTTCTCCTATTCCAATATTGACTTCTTAACAAGTGGCCTAGTAACGGCCTACTTGATTGTATAGGAGCAGAATCTCATGCTAAGGACATATTTAGTATGTATACTTATTAGTTATATTTAGTATTTAGTATGTTTAGTGTAGTGAGTATCAGAAAATCTAGGCATCCTGTTAGATCAACATTAGATAGCTTGTCTACAGGCCTAGTAATCTTGTAGGCTGGAAGATGAACTTCGAGATACGGTCTTGTGGTCAGGCTCAATAGTTTATAAAAATCTAGATCGGGGAGTCGAAGGAGAAGTAGCCCTCGTTTGGCCCATAGATTAAGGTGCTTGCCTTTGATGACCGAGGTCGTGGGCTCGAGCGATGCAGCATATGTAAAGCACCTGGATAGAGGTCCAGTTCTCTTAGGGCGCTATGCAAATAAAGTTTATTTTTTTAAATTGGGGAGTCAGAAATAGTCTAGGGTAGTGGTAATGTTTCTAGAAATGGGGTGTCTTATCATGTCTGTCGTAATATGATAATAAGAATAATAATGTAATATAGTTTATTGGAAGCTTAAAACGCAGCTTCTTATGACAACATTTTGTGGGTCTTTGTGATTCGTCCTTCGTGCGTATGCACCTGCTTACGATATGCCTGCTGCTTGCGAATATGACCTCCAAACATTTGGTAATGTTTTATGTACAGCATATGTAAAGTGCCTAGAGATGGATTCAGCGCTGTGAGGTTACTATGCAAGTGCATTATTATTATTATTATTATTGGCATAGCACCCCAAAAGAAGTTAATCACTATCCAAGTGCTTCATATATGCCGCAGGGCTCAAGCCCACGACCTCGGTCATCAAATGCATTCTCCTTGATCTCATTATATAAAGGCAAGCACCTTAACTCCTGGGCCAAACCAGGGCGCTTACCTTTCCAAAAATTATATGTTACATGCAATGTTATTGCCATGAGGATCGCCACGTATGAGATTAACCTGGAGTGATTAAGGAGATAGTAGATGTTTCGTATCAATACTTTTGGGTTTTGCACCTGAGACTTTGTCCTTTTAGAAGCTAGACTTGACCGTAGCTATTTTGGACTGGCATTACCTGCTGTAGTCTTCATCTGCCAGCCGGTGGACAGTCAGTCCTGGTCTTGTAGCTAGCATGTCCTGTTGTAAGCTGGGAAATAAGCTTCCCAAAAATGTACTGGCAGCATGGCAGTAGTGGCCTAGTGGCTAGCATATCTCCGGTGGCCTCTGCATGCAGTCTGGGCATCCTATTACAAAATCACCTCTCACTAGATGACCACATCTGCTCCACTGTCAAGTCTGCCTACTTTCATATACGTAACACTGCAAAAATTCGAGCTGGCTTATGTTAGGATTTCACAGGCAAGCTGGTCTCTGCATTTGTTGCATCTCATCTAGATTTCTGTTACTCGCTACTTGCAGGTCTTCCAGTGTGTATGCAATGAGCCGCTTACAGTTGATGCACAACTCGGCAACCAGGTGTATCCATCGTAAACATTACAGCTGCCATTATTGCACCACTTCTTATGGTTCTGCACTGGTTCTCTACAAAACAGCATATCGACTTTAGCATTCTGTCGCCCACTGTTAAGTACCTTTAGAATCCTTTGGAGATCAGTCCTTCAGTTTGTACACTCTTAAAGCCTGGAACTAGCTATCGGCTGACATACCTGTAACATCATTTCCTGATTTGACAACCGTCTAAAAGAAGCTAAAACTCTACTTGTCTCTCGCGGCCTTTGCTTCGTCTGCATGAATAGTCCTTTTCGTCTTGTGTGTGCTGCAATTGTGCAAAAGTTCAAGCATGACTAGTTGACGTGCTACCTATTCAGCATATGTAAAGTACCTAGAAATAGATTTGGTTCGCATGTGGTGTACTATATAAATGTTTTATTATGTACTAGTGTTATTGCAGAGTCGTGGGTACATGCACGTATGTTACTGCTAAGGTATCTTCTTGGAGGTACGTGCAGCGATGCATGAGTTTGACTAAGAGAAATTCGGTTGGTAGGTCCAAAGATTCGGACAGCGGTGTCATCTCACTTTTTTCCATGTGCAAATTTCTCCTAGTTGCCACTTTCATCTCAGTCCGTTTGCACCTTTTCTCCCAAGACTCAACCTGGATAGTGTAGAATAGGCACGGCCAGCTTCTCAGCTGTGTGCTACCTGTCATGGCGACAGAGAAGATATCATTATGTTGCGCTGCTAAGCTCGAGAAGTTAAACTTTCGAGATATGCCAACGCGATGTTTCCGAGACAATTGATTCGATTCACTGCCATTTGCCTTGGCACCACGACAAGATAGTAAATGCAAATGAATTGCCTAAGGACGCTCCTATTCAGAATTAGCATTAATCTCGTGCTGAGTACTGAGTCTGTAGCCTAGCACTGTCATCTTCGTGAAGCCGTGTCTTCCTGCTTGGCAGCTCCACATCGGTGCAATCATTCGCAAGCAGATGCCGCTCGATTGCTAGTATCAAGTGCCGTCAAAACTGGATCCAACAAAAGGGTTTTCGATCTCGAGCAGCAGCGACTGCTGCTGTTTCTTTAGGTGCCTTGCTTTCGGCTCTCCTTGTTCACACTCTGGATTGTACCCTTGGCGCATCGGTGAGTCCCAATTGCTTGTGCTTTTAGCTCTCAGTCTGAAGTAGAGGTTGCCGACGAGATCCTGTGCCTCGGCGATGCCGAGCTTCGGAGCCGGCTTCTGCAAGCCGGCGAATGTCCTGGTCCCATCGTGCCGTCAACCAAGGCCTTATACATGAAGCACCTAGCGAAGATAGGGGCCAACCCCGACAAGCTTGTAGCAACACGGTCAATGAACGTGGCCAGTAAGTCTGCTGGCAAAGTAGCTCGAATGCCGTGATCACTCCATGTGTGCCTCCTTTTTCTCGTGAGTTAAACAGTGCCAGTCATTGCTGCTGGCTGTCTTTTGTAGTTGCACGCACACCTGTTCATCCTCACAGTGATTCTAGTAGTCGTTACAAATAAGGAAGCTTCATCACATCACCGTGTTGTATGCATATGGCCATCGCAGAGATGTTGATACTGTCAGATTTGGGTTGGCAAGGCATGTTAACCAGAGAGAACTTGTGAGCTAACTTTTTTAGGGTTTATGCTTACGCTCGTAACCTATCGCCTGGCTTCCCTAGGGTTCTCTCCTGAGCTAGAGAGAGTTTTGAGTGGCAGCGACCGGCTCGATGGCTTGGAGGATTTGGAAAGCACTGTGATGGCCGACTTCGACAGACAAGGACCCTGGCGTGAGGGAAACTCTAAGAATGCCTTCACATACTTGCTCATCGACTCGAGGATAACTGGAAACCTGCCTACCAGAGCCGGGAAGATGGGCAAGTCTTCCACAGACATGTTGTAGACTGTTGCTCTAAATTTTGGCCTTTCTGTGTATGCTGCTCAGCATCTTATAATCATAATAATAATCTTTATTGGTTGTTTGTATAGCACCGTAAGAGAACTTAATTCTCTATCCAGTCGCTGTTTAGTTTGTTGTAAGAGAATTAATAAGCAAGGATTAGTGACATGCACTGTATCAAGCAAACAAATACCATGCTTAGGCCAGCAAGTCAACATGAAGACACTTGTGGCCACCGGTTAGTAAGGCCTCTGGCTAGAAACATGCACTGAATCATGCATGCATCTTTAGCTGAGACTTAAAGGATGCAAGGTCATTGCAGGCAGTGACTGTACCCGGAAGCGAGTTCGGGACTTTTGGTGTGCCAAAAGATTTAAATTTAGTGCAAGGAACAGCAAGATGACTAAAAGCTAAAGAGCAGGTGCAGCAAGATAAATAAACGCTAAGGAGAAAGTGGTGCGAGAGTGCTCTGGAGAAGCATGAGGCTGGATAGGTGCAAGTGACTGATGTGACATGTAAGCCGGACAGAGGACCTTGAAATCGATGCGCTGCTCGATAGGGATACAGTGAACCTGAGACAGAACTGAGTTAATGAGGCAGCTATGCCAATGATGACAGACTAGCCTCTGAGTTTTGGGCCAGTTGCAGACGATTTAGGGCAGTGGCCGTAATCCTGAATAAAGGGAATTGCAAAAAGCTCGACGCGGTGTCATAAATGCATGAAGTTTTGTACTCTTATCCAGGTAGGCCCTGATTGTGGCAGTGTTTGTTAATTGAAAGTAGGGTATCTTGGAAGTGGAGGAAATTAGCTAATCTAATGACAATTCGTTTCAGAATAGTAGCCCCATAGTACAGGCATACATCATTAGAGTCATGCTAGCTGGGCGAATCTTGAGGGTTTTAGGCCTTCCAACTTTTGGTTGACACTAGATTTGCCGGTAATTATTAGTTTAGTTTTATTATCGTTAAACTTCAGTATGTTTGTAGCCATCCTAATGTCGTCGATGCAGGTGATAAGAGAATCAAGTGAGTCCGATGAGGAGCAAGGCTTAGAAGGGTCAACGGATAGGTAGACCTGGGTGTCATTATTCGTATCGTCATTTTGGTTCCATAATTTGCTACTATCTAATGAATCGCTAGTAAGATCGATTTACTGATCTTGGTAATGTTTGATTGTTCTAGGGGCATCTTCCTTAAAATTATCACTTTTTTACTTGACTTATTTTATCCCATGTCAATTTTAATTCTCTCTCAACCGTGCACCCATGAACCGAATGCTGTCACTGGTCTGTGGTTAAGTTTGTGAGTATGCCACTTTCACCCACATCCGTGTGAAGAAGATGTGGGCCGACAGTGATGAGTTGCATTCATTTCTTAGCTTCTTTCCAATCTTTTCGGATAAAAGCTACTGCACTTGTGCTATGCATATAGAGCACTCCCCAGCATGTTATACGCTAAGTCCTGTGTTACTCTGTCTAGTTACTGACTTTGCCTCAAAAGGCGCTTTGGCTAGAATTTCAGCTTGTCTTTTGAGACTCGAATCTGTGCAATCCGTATCATTTTTGGTTTCTGGTCATTCCATTCCCGTGATACAATTGAACGTAGGAAAGAAAGTATGTGGTTATAGAGACTGCTCACACCGTTTGTTTGCAAACGAGTTGTAAATATAAGGGGCAGTTTGTTGAGTCCCGATGCGGCAGAGCATGTGCAGAACCTAAGGTTGCAATGCTCACCGGACAGCACTTTTAGAGCAACACTTTAATTTCGACTTATTTTCCACTCTCGATACTGTTGTGCACAGAAGCGATCATCGATTGGGGGCATCGATCATCGATCGGGGGCATCCTTCCAAGCTTTGCTGTGTTTGATGTTGGGTTGGGTTAGCCCCCCCCCCACGCCGTCTTAAGCCCAGGGGTCAGGTGCTCGCTCTTTACGGCCCAGATTGTGGGTTCCAGAGCTGCAGACAGCTATTTTTTATTGCCCACTGCCAAGCGGTGGTGACAGGTGCTCTATTTCTGCTCTATAAATGAGTTTGCTAAAGCAGCTAAGCTTTTCTCATATGTGCATCGCTTTCATTGTCTGGCTTTCCATCGTGAGCTGCAGATTACATCCCTGATTTTCGGTTTCAGTTGCTATTTCTTTCTGCTAATTGAGCATTTAAAGTGATGCTTTATTTATAGTGTTACCAGCATAGATAAGAAACTGCACATTCCATAGATGTGGTTCAATGTATGGCTACTTGCTTTTCTAGACTATGCAAGTTTCTTATGATGAATATATGTAATTTACAGTCTGTCTTTTCCCATGCATGAATACACATCTTCTGTCGACGGGAATCACTCATTGCTACTTATGATAGAAAATGTGTATTAACTCTGGGGATTGATGGTCCAGAATTGATGACAAATACCTAAGTTTGAACTCTTACACTAAGCACCTTACAGTCGGACAGCTCCAATGCAGCTCCAGTAACTATTATCACGAATGAGCCGTAACTCACTTGACTTGCCTCGTGTTATTGTTTATATGTGACCATATGACACATAGGCTTGGCCAGGATTGGGTAGTTGTTTTATGGTAGCAAACCTTGGCCTTTTTTGGGGTAGCTAGCCTGCCATGTCCTTTGTGGATCGGTTCAAGGGGGCCATCAGTACGATTCTGACCCATCCGAAAGTGCATTTTATGTGAAGATCACGCTCATGATTGCTTGCAGAAGTTGTTGCTTTTACTTCTTACCCATTTGGTTCTGATGTGCATCTTTGAATCGAGCCATACTGTATGGCCTTACCAGATGTGTTCTGCTGTACGTTTCTAGTTCCGCTTGGCGTTTGCTGTGCCCCTACTAGCAATGTGCGAAGCCATCAGCGAGGCATTGTGAAACGAAACGTGTACATGGACAGGTTCAAATCTTGTAGCCGATGATCAAGCTTTCAGCATATTCCTCGCTGCTGTTTTCTACATTGGAAAAGGAAAAAAGGCGAGACCGTATCAGCACCTCATCGATGCCGCCAAGGTACTGTGCCCTGTTGTCTGCTACTGGTGATGCCTTTGTCCTGTCCACTGTGCTAGCGCTTTGAGTTTACTATTGAAGTAGTGATCACTTTAAAGTAGCTGTGGTTGGTGAAACCCTGCAAGCTTCGAGGCATACCAAAACGTCGGCTTGCTGCATCGGCCAAATAAGGATTGCCGAGATATTATTCGCGGTTCTTGAATCGTGATGAGCAAAAATGTGTTACATCATAATCCCAAGTCAGGCGGCATACAAAGCCTAAGTCATATAACAATTATCAGTCAGCTGCGCTCTAGGCTTCGAGGGAGGCAGTTGAGCCCATAGATAACAGAGGTTTGCTGTGCTCTAATGAGAGCTTTTCTACCTACGGCTGGTGCTGGACACCGGTATCCCTCTGTGGATGCTGAATAGACAGCTCTATGTTTTGGGATATGGGCTTTTTGTACCGTATTTTACCATGTGTAAGCCCCCCTTTTTTAAGCCCCTCTCCATTATTGAACCCCAAAATTTGGGGTCCGATAATGGTGAGGGGTTCATACGTGTGAGGTTACTTTTTTGATTTAATGTTGCGCTAAACAACGTTCCTGACGACAATGGTGATAACGGAGTTGTCACTAAATTTCAAGCTTGTGATATGAACGAGGAAGATGGAGATGGTGTCATCATTCCTGATGCAGAGGATAGTGAGAGTGACGTGAGTGATTATTATGAGTCTTGATATTGTTCAGTTCATTCAATTATTGAATAAAAATATTGTTTCCAATAATGTTTTGCAAATTTGGAGTGCTTCTTCATCGGCGGGGGGGGGGCTGGGCTTATACATGCTGAAATATGGTATTAAATTCCTTGCCATCTTCATAGCTGCTGCATTTCGTTGCTGCTGCGCTGAAAGGTACGGCCCTTAAATTCCTATCAGGGTGATGACGTTGGCATCCTGCTGTTTTTATGTCCTGCTGCCTTTGTGTAACACAGGAAGCTGCATGATGGCACACTAGGTAAGGCAGTTGCTTTTCCCGACCTCGTGAAAAGCAACCGCCCGAGTTCGTGGGCTCAAATCCTGCAGTGGGCGATCGATCCTCTATTGTCACTGCAAGCGGGGTGATAGTCGTAAAGGCTCTTCTGTCGCTGTACAAAAGAGGCTGTCAAATCAGCTAGTATTTTTCCAGGTGCACAGGTAATCGTTGGCTGATCTCAATGTATGACCTGCTGCACATTTCCCCGTGTCTTGCAGCTGCTGAGTTGTCACCACGTGCTTGTTGCAGTTTTGCTCTGTCTTGGATACTCATTTTGACATGCTCTGCACCAGTGACTGCACTGCAGTTGAAAGATGTGTAGTGGGAGGACTTGTATCGAGACTGTAAGGCTTGTTTTTAGGTTGTTAATTGCATGACATGCTGCCGATGGTTAGCTGAGCTTGGCTGCTCACAGGTTATATTTGCACCCCAAGGGGCAGCCTATGCAGGAAGCGAACCCAAGCGATTTTCAGTCTTGCATTAATCGTTGGCGTTAGCCTGATTTTGACGTTATCGTCGTCTTGCTATTGAATGTTTGCCCACTTTCGGGGCTTAATGTCCAAACGACTAGCATTAAAAAGTGCAGCAGCCCGTGGCTGCAGCTCTTGGGTGAGGGTTACGTGAGCGGGTGAGTAGAGCTTTGCTACAGTTAAACCGCCCAGATGTAGGACAGCTGTGAACTCCTGGGACCTGGCAGATAGTGCCGAAGGGTATTCATGCCTTTATGAGAGTGCTCGTGTGTAGTTCTGCTTCTGAGTGAAAAGGTTCTCGTTTGATAAGGGGTTGCCGTCTCACCTCATGACCCAGCCATTGATCAAAGCCATTGAGCTGGCAAAATGGCCCCGGGAAGAGACATCCGTTTCACTGTTGCACCAGTTTCAGCCTCCTCTTTTTTTCGCTTCACCAGTTTCAGCCTCATCCTGGCTTCAGGTCCTATATGGACAATAAATTAGCTATTCCATTCCTCTCTTTCAAGACCGTTGGCGATGGAAACTTCTGCTCCGCAGTCGTAAACTGTGGAACTCACTTCCACATTTCTTACCTATCATCTACTGTTCTGCTGCCGACTGTGACACATCCTTTCCAGCCGGCCTGAGCTGCTACTTTCATGTTACTCACTACCTTAACTGCCCCCCTGACCCAGCTATGCTTTTCACTTTCTCTTTGTAATGTGTGAAACGAAGTCTGTTGGCTACCGAATTCATGCTGCAAGTCGCTTGGGCTTGAGTGCTCTATAGAAAAATCTCCTGCGTAGCACCCACATAGTCTTTTTGGAGTTGCAGACGGTGATACATAATATTACAGAATATTACATTACCGATAACCGTCCCGGTTATGGCATTTGTTTTTGCATGCTGGTTGGGCTTAGTTCTGCAGGTAGGTTTTCTACCCTGAATCGCGTGATGGTTTATGAAATTGCCACCTGGCCGTGGCAATGGCTCCTACTGCTGATGCTAGTCGCTTATAAAAACGGGAAGCTTGCATTAGATAAATGCACGATTGGCTTTAATTAGTATGATAATCCCTCGAATGATGGGACAGCTACTTTCGTAGACGAGAGAAAGCAACCTGTTGGTTTATTACTGCTTTGTTTTATGGTCAGGGGTATGTACATAGGGAAGCAAGTCACAATCAAGTTTTAGCAAGTGATGATGCGCATGACCCAATTTTCGATTACTGGATGAAGTACTCCTCAGAGTTCATTTAATCGTTGCTGTGAGAATCTCAACGTACTGCAATGCACTTATCAACCTTCTTGTCTTATCAACCTTCTTGCCTCATTTACCGACATTTTTTGCATGAGTTTGGGTAGCTGGCCGTAGTTGCTTCAGTAAAATTCATCTATTAGATTATTAGCCTCTGTGTAGCTCATGCTTGCTTGCTTGCTGACAAGCTTACACTTCTCCGCGCAACAGAATGGCATAATTCTCTAATCAGTTTTCATGTTCTATTATCATAATAAACGTAGTATGGCATAGATTACTCTTATATTGCAGGATGCTTGACATACCGGTTAGTATTTCCTTGTGGTTCTTCTGCAGGGATCAAAAGTGAGTGAGAAAGCTTCTCGGATACAAAATATTTGGCACGATGGTTATGGTGTGGTCTCACTTCATGTCTTTCACAACGTTATCCCTGCCGAAGCTTTCACTCGTGAAGCATGCATGGTGGATTCAATAGGTAAGCAACAGTTGGTGAGCATTGTGTCCAGAAAAAAAGAAAAATTGTGTTCCCGGGGAACAATTCGCAGTCTTGCAGATTTTAGCTAATGTCTATTGCACACTATCGAGAGGCTAAGAACAAGGATGTGGCCAAGCTAGTTAAATGTACTTTAGTCTAATGACCCTGCAATGTAATCTTCTTGTAAAGCTAGTCCCCTCTAGCGGGAGGCAAACCCACTTCTCTGTGTTCGGTGCATGTGCTAATCGATTTGGCTACCGACAGGGCTTCTGTTTAGAACACATCTGTCCTTCACCAAGCATGACCGTGTTGAATTATTGAGATATCAAACCCTCCCAAACTCCCGGATATTTATGGATTTCTGTTTGTCTTGGAGAGAGCAGTGTGTGAATATTTTAGTGCAACTGAATCTGGAGCTGCTACTTATTATTTTTGGATACTCGATTTCATGTATTGGAGAAATATTCTCTAAGCAGGTATATTAATTGGCCTTCCGCTGTGCGTCATTTACCAAATCCCTTAAAGAAGCTGTTGTATTTTTGCAGTCTCACGATAGCACTTTTTTCGTCAAATGTGAGGCATTGCGTATCCCGATAGTTGGTCAGCCATGATGGCACACTAGGTAAGGCGGTTGCTTTTCATGACCTCAGCCACCAGGTCGTGGGTTCGAATCCTGCAGTGGGCGATCCATTATTGCTGCTGCAAATGGTGTTGATAGCCGTCAAGGCTCTCCTGTCGCTCGCTATACAAAAGAGGCTGTTAAATCAGGTAGTATTTTTTCTTAGCAACAATAGGATTTTGTTGCCGGATAGCTAGGCAATGAAGAGCAGCTAGGAAGAAGTCTTGGTACTAAGTGATACTAGTATGTCTGTGGTATCCTGTTGCCGTTGTTGAACCTTTAGATCGCCGGCAGGCTGCCAATCAAGATTTTGTAGGTATTTTATTGCCCTTTGTGCTCAAATTAAGACTTAGCCTATGAATTTGCAACCGAAACTCGTACTGCTAAACTTAGCCGTGGAGCCACCCTTTAGGACCGCCAATACAACAAATGAATAGGCAGACAGGTGCTGTCATTATAAGTTAAAACTTGTAGAGTTTGAGCAAACCTTCCCAAGACGGGAAGCCTGTAGCTGACACTTACCAAACTCCTTACGACTGCATTTGCTATAACTGCTAGTACTGCTAGCAGGTCTACCGGCTGCAACCAGGGTCACCAGGAGTCTGCCCAATTTTCCCACTGTGTTGTGGCATCAAGAGTATGTGGCACCATTTATTTTACAAATAACGTCTGCAAATGAAACACAAAGGGGTGTTAGCCATATTTAAAGGCACAGCACTACAGATTAGCTCTGCTAGCAGCTTAGTCTAGTATTGTTATCGTTTGGCACGTGCCCACAGGTGAGCGAAGTAATACTCCAGCCCAACCACCAAAATTCGGAACCACGGCCGACCATCGGTAACTGAGTTATCCGGTTGCCAAGGGGTCATCAACAAATATGCCTACTTTCGGGTTTCCTTAGGCTCAACGCTTCTAAGTCCTCCTGAGCAACAAGGTATAGACTAAAACACTGCTTATTAATAGCCAATGGCTTTTTAATGTTGGGCATTTATTTACAGTAGTTCCAAACTTTACCGGCTGAGGTACATCGACCATGCTCGCAGGAGGCCGAGTGCAGGAAAACGTATGTACGACGTATGTCAGATACGCTAGCTAGTGGTTGCTTAGCAGCCACTAGCGTACCTGATATGGCCATGCTGAAGTCATTGATTATCTATAATTGAATGTTAAAGCTGTGTTAATGAGTGTTGTTCGTTGCTGCTGCATTCAGCCACTCGTTTCTTGTCTGCCATATGCAGCCAGAGTGGGGCTTACAGAACTTAAACTGTATCGTCGGTACCGGTCCATGCTAGTCTGACATTAGGTGGGGGGGCACATCTACAACAGTCTGGTAGTGTTGTATTGATGCTTGATAAATAAGAAAGCCACAGTCTCACCACAAGTATGCTAATGTAATGTATCTCCGTCTGTAACTCCACAAGGTCATAAAGACCATGTGGGTGTTGCGCAGGAGAGTTTTGTAAAATAGCACACTCACAGCCTAAGCGGCTTTCGGTACGCATTCGGTAGCCAACTGACTTCGTCTCACGCAACAAAGAGAAAGTGGGAAGCATAGCAGAGTCAGGGGAGCAGTTGAGGTAGTGAGTAGCTTAGAAGTAGCAGCTCAGAACTGCTGAAAAGGATGAGCCATAGTCAGCAGTAGGAGAGTAGTTGTCGTTGCATAAGAATTGTGGAAGCGAGTTCCACAGTCTAGGACCTGCAGAGCTAAAGCTTCTGTCGCCAACGGTCTTTAAGCAGAGGAATGGTACAGCTAATTTATTGTCCACACAGGACCTGAGGGCGCAAACAGGCTGAAAATGATGCAGCAGTTCATCTAGGTACGAAGGAGCCAAGCCGTGGCGGGCCTTGTGGGTCAGCGTAAGAACTTTGCTCTGTATCCTTTGCTCAACCGGCAACCATCCTAGCTCTTTCAGCAGAGGTGACACGTGCTCAAACCTCTGGGACATGAAGACCAGCCTTGCAGCCGTATTCATAGTCAGCTGCATAATTGCTTTCTTTGCCAATCAGTCATCAAATTAACCACTTTTGCACATACGTCGTTAGGTAAAGCTTAACACTTTTCTATGCTCTCGAGTGGACCGACATTTGTTCGACCCCATGTGGCTGTATGTGTCGAGAGCAGGAGTCGAGAGTCGAGCAACTTACAATAGCAACTTATTTAGGCATTACCCAAAATTCATTTGTTCTAAATGAAATACCTCTCCGGGCTTTAAAGGGCTAGCCAAAATTATGCCTTTGATAAAGTCATGTCACTTATTTATCGATAGGAGCTATTTTATATTAGCAGTTGTTTATTTATTTGCTAAAATTAAGAAACGAATTGGTTCGATGGCCTCACATGACTCGACTCTTGTTTTTCAGCCTTTGTTTCCCAAAATATTATTTTTACTCCAAAGTTGGGTTGAGTTGCTTCATCAGTCACCCAACCCCTTGTCATTTGATTTTTGGGATTACTTGGATGTTTTGGTCAATATCGTGCCTCCTGCTCCTAACCGAATACTGGTCTCCAAACTTGTATGTAAAACATGCCATCCACTGTAGTCACATGTACCCGACGGTTTTGTTTAGGTTTGGACAATTTGACCAACATTAAGAAGTGTGATTACTACGGCATTGTGAGCACATGGACTGCAAGTCGTCGAAGACGGCTGGGTGCATTTTGGCTACGCAAAGCGTTCAGGATCTTCCTCCTTGAGGGAGAGAGACAGCTTCGTATGAGCAATGTTTGCTGCCGATGACGAGCCTATCTTGTGTCCCTGTCCTTAAGCTAACTACTGCCGTTCGGTGTCTACTTTGCATTTTACGACCAGACTGCACGGCGCATATACCAAAGCTGTGTGTGCAAAAGGTGGGCATCGCTGACTTTTTTAGTCCATTTCGGACATTACATACATTCTTGGAAATCTAGTAAAACTGGTATCCAATGACCTGAAGACTCAACATCGAATGAGTTTTAATAATGCGATTCTAAGGCAGCAAAAACCGAGCATCCTAATGTTCTGCTACATTTGTATTGGGGCAGTTCTACACTGTAAGCCATCGACGTCGTGCTTCGTGGCATTCTGTAAAAAGATGAATGAATTATCCCACCAGCAGCCCACATGGTGCCAACAAAACAACTCAATCGATGACCAATCACTCCAGTCATATTGCAGCAACTGCACGTCATGCTAGTCATCGTCACGAAGCGTCATGTATGTCGGAGCAGTTTGTGAATCCGATCTGCGGAGACAACCTGTAGAGCCACTGCACGGCCGCAGCTGCCGTACATTTCGGAGAACACTGCTTGGGCACCTTCTGTGCATGTATGAACAAACTGTACTGAAGCGCGTGCTGTGACCAAAGCAGAATTCCGTTTGGCCTATGCTTTGACTTGGTTAGATGCATACATAGTTTGCTGTGTGCTAGCAAAAGCAATGTATAAAGAGGATATCTGCTGTAAGTGCATGCTGAGAACCTAAGACATATTGATGGCTGCCAGCCTGCATTCCTGGAAAATCATAAACTGGCTTGCAGTTCTTAAGAGTAATCATTATTTTGAAACTAGGCAGCACACAATAACGACGTAATGGAGCTTACATGCACTGCCAAATCTTCAAATGCCAATCTGGTGTGTGCATTGTAATAAATGCAGGGCCAGCATATTTTTTGTTCGTGTGCATGATCTTGTACATTGATATTATGGCTTGATAAAGTATGGAGCAGGCTTATGTAGACAAATGCATGGCAGGGCATGGCATGCAAGGGATGCCTCAGGCTGCACGGACAGTGGTCTCTACAACTGGCCCCTCCGAATATTTTGACATTAGGCAGAAACTGGGATATCTCGAGCTTTATCTGTGATGCATTTACCGATGCAGGGTGAGCCGCCTCCCACGTTGTCCTGTTGGTCAGTCTCTTATTAGTGGTTTGCGTGTATCTTGTGGGTGACAAAGATAGTGTACTCTTATTGACAAAGTTCAGGCTGACAACGAAGAATGACACGTGGTATATCTAATTTGGAAGTTCCGCCAAGTCAGTTAGACCACTTGAGACGATCTGTTAGGCATGAAGATTTCGGGAATTTCGTTTAGTAAGATTGAGATATGTAGCCACCAATGATATAGACGGGTGTGCGTTTTTGTAAATCGGCTTACATAATCCGTTATGCAAATATGCTCACGAGACGTGAACACGAGTAAAGTTAAATATCTAAATCGGCTCCCCATTTGGCTGCTCGTGCCAACTCTGACGTGATATGGTCGTTTACCTACAGAGCTTCCGATGACACGCCGAGGCAATGATCAAATCACCAGTAGTTTGTTTATAGTGAGCACTAACATCTAAACGAGCATCGATCTCAAAAAGAAGGTACACAATTAAGTACACGTTGACTCTTGAGCGGCACCTCTAAAGCACTACCGCAGGAGCACTACATCCGACCTTTCAAGCATGCAATGTCATCATTTCCTTACTTGGACGCTGCTCAAGAGGAAAAGCAGCAGCTCCAGTCTGCTGCTGAACCCGTGCACGCTCTGAAGGGAACTAAATATCTGACTGAATCCATTCATGCAAGGCAACGCCAGAAGGAAACAAGACTAATTTATTGACTGAACAACAAATGCAGTGCATAACGGATAACTTGGACAAAGAAATAAACTGCTCAGTCATAACGACAGATCTGAGATGGCCCAGTGACAGGCAATTGCAAGTCTAAGATGGCTCTATGCAGACGCACCTACCCAAGGCTCTTTGCCGGCCAGCGGAGCCGCCTATGCTCTGGCTGGGACACAACGAATCCACCTTTTTCAGGTGGACAGCCAGACACCGGCGCAGCAGGTGGTGCCACTTTTGCTAGGGTTGCAGCAGGGCAGGCTCTAAAAATCTAGCGATCATGCTACCGAGAGTACCGTGTACACGCTATTGCGGAAGACGACACGAAAGTAAGGAGCCGGCTTTCTCATGACGACCTCGCAGGCGGGTGTATTGCCGGCATGCACCGGATCCTCGACGTCCCATATCTCGGGCATCGAGCAGCCAGGCCTGCAAGAGACAGCGGCGTGCGCGGATCCCACGGAGGCCGATCGCCAGCGCCCTGGGACGCGCAGCCGTGCTGGCACGCGAGCGTGCTCAGCGTTGCGCAGCTACCGGGAACGTGGGAGATGAACGCCTCGCCCTCCACTGGCAGGCGGCTCACCTTGACCGACGCGTGCACCAGGACTTTTCCAAAACGATGTAATCCGCCTGCAGGCCCTTCATTATGTCTCTCACTTCGGCTACGGGTTTTCGGCTATACATGGAATAGACTCTCAGCGTCCTCTCCCTGGGAAACACGTAACAGCTGCGAAGGAGACTGCTCCCACTGCAGTGGCAGCAACGTGCGCGCAATGTGCGTGCGCGCAGTGGCAGAAAAATGCGAAAGACCTCGTCACGCACGTCGGTGCACGAGGAATATTCTTTTTACCGAAACTCGAGAACTAAGCTATGCTTCAACAAATAGTTGCCACTCTGTAGTTGCCCCCTCCACGAGGAAATCGGTGGTGGCTGCGCCTCTCATCTCACGGCACGGCATGACTGTAAGACGCGTCGCACTCACCAGCGAAGCCGCCGCCGGATGTGTGTACCTGTGCGCGCGCGCGCATCAAGGGCTACGCGTAGCTCAGCAGGCGAACGAGAGCTTTTGACGGACCGATCTGTGCCAAAGCTCCGACGAGCTCCTTCTCTCTTACTTTGCTCGAGTCGCCAGCAAGGGCAACTGCCATCAATTGGACAGCACGGGTCACCGAGCGAGCAGTCTACAAGCTGGCGCAGCGGCGCCGGCCCTGCTGTACTGCTCAGGCAAGCACAGAGCGGGCCGCTGGCCTAGGCGATGGAGGCGAGACTTGAAAGACAAAGTAACGATAGCCGTACCGACGACGCAGACTCGTCGAGGCACAGTCCACGGCAGCCGCCGCCGGCTGTCCTTTGGAAGCGGTTCACCCACTCACCTCTGGCCTCACTTCCGGTGGCCTCGGGTTTAAATTCCGACGTAAGAGCGCGTGCGTCTCCTTTTCGCTTACGGTGCCCGGCGGCCCGGCCCGGACTTTTGTCATCGCCATGAGCGAGATGCGGGCAAGCAAGCGGTGGCAGATGGGGACCGGCTGCTCGCGAGGCCACCATGACCGCCACGCGCATAAGCCAGCCTCCTAGCTCAGAGCGTCAGTCACGCACGAGAAGCAAGCAGCTGAAGGCGCTGCCTGCGGACGATGTGCTTGGTGCAGCTGCCCGAGGCTAGCTCCGGGCTACCTGAGGTTTGCATCCTCGTAATGTGGGTGATTGACGACGGCACGCCCGGTCGAGAGCTTCAGGTTTGCCATGGTCGGCATTGGTCCAGCAAACACCGCGGCTGAAAAGCACGCGGCCAATGTGCGCATGCCAGCAGCAGAATAGAGAAAAAACAAGAAATAAGACGTGCAGAGTACTCGGGCGGGCTGGCGCCATTCGGTGGCACTATGACAGTGAACCAGAAGAAAATGTGTCGAGGCAATGGGCCAAGTGGCAATGCTGCAGTGGAAAAACCCACAGCTCCGTTAGGGATCGAGCTCACGACTCAAGTGTCTTAGGTATATAGTGTCATATACATCGTATGTATGCATGTGTATATATATATATATATATATATATATATATATATATATATATATGTATATATATATGTGTGTGTGTGTGTGTGTGTGTGTGTTTGTGTGTGTGTGTGTGTGTGTATGTATATGTATATATATATATATATATATATCGCGTGATATCTGGCTCATTCCAGCTATAATAATAATATAATGCACTTGATAAAGCACCCTCAGAGAACTCAAATCTCTTTCTAGGTGCTTTACATTTGCTGCAAAGGGAAATGCGATTGAATGGTGAGTAATATCATGCTTGATAAACAACATAAATAACATGGTTTGGGGTGACATGCACAGGGTCAGCATGCAAATGTGGTTAGTGGCAGCATGCACAATGTCAGCACGCATAAGCACATGAAGGACGAATCATAGGGACCCACTAAAAGTGCCTGAATAGAGATTAAGTTCTCTTAGGGTGCTATCAAATGAATTATATTTATGTTTATCCATGCCAATGACCGCACAATGAAGCTGTTAGCATGTATCCTTTTTCTATCTCACTGGTCCCGTGGCATTCGTTTTAAATGTGGTCAGGTCAGGGGATGTTCTGACGCAGGTCGGGAGGGAGTTCCAGGCTTTGGGAGCATACGAACTAAATACACGGTCTCCAAAGGATTTAAGGTTTGTACGGGGTATTTGTAGACTGCTGGATTCCGAAAAGCGGGTGGTACGATGCTTGGCCTGATGGGGTAGTATATCTGACAGATAGGCTGGAGCCAAAGAATGAAGGGACCTAAAAGTGAGCGACAAAACCTTGAAGTCAATCCGTTGCTTGACTGGTAGCCAGTGCAGGTCGGCGAGAAGTGGAGTAATGTGGCAACTGCGACGATCACGACATACAAGCCTAGCTGCAGAGTTTTGCACCAGCTGCAATCGTCTGATTGCACATGCCCGTAGGCCAGCAAGCAGTGAGTTACAGAAGTCGAGACGGGATGTCACGAATGCATGGACCAACTTAGACGTGGTATCCTTATCTAAACAAGCCTGAATTTTAGCAATGTTATGTAGCTGAAAGTAGACTTGACCGCGGAGCTAATGCGGTCGTCTAACGAGGGGTCACTTTGGAACATGACACCAGCTAAGCAATGCAGGTGATTCAAGCGTCTACTAGGTCTACTACCAGAGTCACTACGAGGTCGGGTGGACAGCACGACGGAAGTGTACACGATCCCTCCACCATCCCAGCGTGCCCTCCTGAGCCTGCAAATCAGTCTACGGGGCAAACGGCTACCTCACGTCCACTGACTGCTCCCACGTGCGCTGAGCGCTCCTCTTCCACATCCGGTAGCCATCATCATTCATTGGCAATCCAGAGACGAAACGCCTATCGTCGGCACGTTAACGCCTTCTAAATATGAAAATGCTGGGCTCAGACGACAGGATTGTGGTTGGAGAGGGTGGGCTATCACTTGCGAGAACTGATCACCCACTTGCAAGGGCCACATAGGCAAACGGCTTTAGGAGTAGAAACTCTACAAAGAATATCACCCAAATGCTACAAGCTGCTGGAATATTTGAGCCCTGATTTTCGGGTAAACAAAATTTCGCTTAAGCTGTTTGGCAAACAAATACTACCGTGGGCGACCGCCGGCGGCTATCAGCCACTGTCCATTGATAACCCCGGCAGAGCACGCCCTAGCCCCTGAGTCACCTCACGGCAACACTAAAGGAATTGGCAGTTAATATTCCACGAGTGGTGCGACCACCGAGCCAGCATATCTAAGTGGCGTGCTCCTGAGCGGCACAGAGCCGCCGTCACCCCTACTACATAAAGCTTTAAGTCTAAAACTCACTCCCGACTGACGTCACGACATTCACCGACTTAACGACGTTTAAACAGAAGCTGAAAACACGTCTGTTTACCACAGCATGTAGTCGATCCAAGTGATCCTCTGTGTTCTTATGCGTGTTTACATTCGGTGCAAATGAGCATGCCAATATGGTTAGCTATAATGTGCACAGTGTCAAGTGCCTAGAAAGAAATTTAGTTCTCCGAGGGTGCTACATAGTTATTGTTATTTTTATAGTGGCTGCAATGTCTAAGCACACAGTCCCGTACCGTCTCATACTTGCTCTCCAAATAAAGGAACGAAGAAGCTCAAGAGACTGGCATGCCAGCCAGGCCCACTAGTGGTGGCACCACACAGCCACAAGTCCGACCAAGCGCACTTGCAGCCACTGAGCAGTTTTCTCGTGTGCACACCACATCGCTCACTGTCTGCTTAGGCAGCAGCTCCTCATCTCGAATGCTGTCTCCACTGTTTGCCATGGATAATTGAGGCCATACTGCAGCAGGGGTGGTGGTGGTGGCAGGTCAGTACGGCTCACAATGGCTGATGACACGGGCCAAAGAAAAAGCTTCATTCCATGCACCTTAGCCATTCAAAGGCATCAAGATGAACTCGAGCCTCGACAATGGAACTCGAAGTTCGACATCTTCTGGCCCGAAATCAAAACGTGAAGGCCACACAGCTTACTTTGACTGAAGTCCCTCTGCATGGGTCAAGAAGGTTGCATAGCTTGCTAACCAGACGAAACTCACAATCTGCAATTGATGCCTCGGAGGCACTCGTGGGGCACCATAAGCTAAGCTACGCTGGCTTTAACTGGCCATGTATGGTCATGTCCTGCTACCCAGTGCAGCTGCCGACCGATTTATAGAGGGTCTGCATGAAGGGTGGCACGCAACGGGAAATATGCTCGGCTCTGAGCGTCTGCCGTCCTCCAAGCCGCGGCGGAGCCGCAGGAGCCATCGTAGGTCATAGGTCATAGAACCATCATCGCAGGTGTAGCATCGGCGAGCGGCCTCTCGCCGGTGCTACACCTGCGCGAGGGTCCAGCAGTCGGTGCAGGCGCCGATGCTGCTAGTGTATCGCCCGTGGCCCGTGAGTGCGTGAGTGCAGACCTGCAGGTCTTGGCCTGGCAGTGAGGGATCTTAGCCAGTGTGCTCCCGTTGCCTTGCCGCCTCCATATGTCCTGAGATTAGGTATCAAATCTCATGGCTCCCTACCTCGGGGGTCTTTGCCCAGGTTGAAGGTGCTCCTATTACACGACTCGTGGGCCATGGGTTCGAGTACGGCACAAGGCAGTTCTTTATTGCCTACTGCAAGCTGAGGGGTGATAACCATCAAGGCTCATCTGCCGATAAATAAACGAGGCTGTTGACTGGGTCGACCTTTAATTGTATTCAATTTTTTTAATGGTGCCCAAAACCGCAATGCACACAAACTGGTTAGGCCCAGGGGTTTAGGTGACCGAGGTCGGGAAGAATGCATTTGATGACCGAGATCGTGGGCTCGACCCCTGCGGCATGTGTGAAGCACCTGGATAGAGATTCAGTTCTCTTACGGCACTATACAAATGCATTACTTATGTAAGTGAAATAAATAAAATTTCAGAAGCCAGCAACTTGAAGCAAAGACACAAGACAAATTACAAAAGGCCAATGCTAAAGGAAAATACCGGTAATGCTATTATTCATAACATATTTGGTTGGCTTCTACACTTCAACCACTAGGCTATTCCTTGGCTGCAAGCTAAAGTTGTTTTACTTGCCGAGTTATGTGTGATGCGTTTACTTTAAGTTTCCATGCTTCGTTTAGCCTATGACGTGATACTGTAGCTTACTCGATCAGAAGCATCCGTGGTCCTTGAGCAAGTTTCATTAGAAGTGCCTGAACACCCATGAAAAAGTATTGCCCTGTCCACAACGTGCAAACCCAAAGTGAAATTTGGGGTATTGCATCCTGTAAACGGCAAATGGCAAAACTTCAAATTCCAGCCTTAAAGAGGACTAGTCGTCTCTCATCCTTCACGCACTGGAGCCCATCGACACAGCAATGGCTGGTTCATTTCCTCGATGGTGCCATATTACAAATTTTTAGGGAAAACGGCATTCAATTCCAAGGTATTTTCTTCGGTGGATGTCACAGATTGACGATTCCCTTAAACATTTAATTCAGAAATCAATCCTGTGTCACTATTGGGACGTTTAACTGGTCGTGTTACTTCTAGTACTGTGAGAACTCATAAGAAACATAAACGCTGGTGGTTTGGCATGATTATCTAGTTGGGTTGTATGCAGAGCTAGTGAAACCTGACCTCTTGAAGCCTGTCAAACCGACAAACTATGTCCTCCTTCCATGTCACAGCAGAAACCCTACCGAGGTGCCATTCATGGGCGGCAGTCACGTGCATGTGCAAGGACCAGGCAGCAGCATCGGGCCTCTGAAAAGAAAGCAAAGCGCCAACGATACACAGCAGGCAGCATCGCTCACTCACTGTCATGTGTATTTCCATTGACCCAATCGATCAGCTCTTCGAGAGGATAGTTGCTGAACTCGCCTTGGATGCTCCGCTGATGTTCGAGATTTGCCGAACCAGCAACAGCCATGACGGCCACCAGGATGGCGACCGCGCAGCCGTGTACTTTGCTGTTCGTGAACAACTTCCAAGATCCAAAGAGCTACAACGATCGGCAGCATACTCGGAGAACGAGCACGAGACAGATCTGGCCGATGGGCAACAGGTGGACTGCTGCTGCAAGCCAAGAAGTCATAACACTTACATCCCGTGAGGCAATAAGTGAAGCTACTATGCACAGATGAGGGGTCCAAAAGACTTTCAGTCTCATTATAATGATAGCCATCACCGAGAAGAATACCAGTTGGAGAAGATTGAAAACGACCTGCAAAGGTAAAACGTGAAAATCTAAACCATAACGAACATGCCGCAATGCACTCTGCGAAGAAGCAATGACCATCACTGGCAAAGACATTTTGATCAATTGTATATGTTTACAGAGGGCAATCAACAAGGATCAGAAGTTCATGCAACAAAAATCTTTGCCGGGGCTGCTAACACTGCCGGTAAAAACTTGATAGCATCAGCAACATCTAAACGTCACAATGCAGGTGCAGTAACACCAAAAATGCTAGAAGATAATGCAACATCAGAGCATTTTCGATGAAAGCACCTGGGAGACCGGCTCTTCATGTCGAGGGCCAAGCAGCACAGGCACGTGCACAGGCACATGGGGGAGGAGGACTATTGGCTGAAGCCCCCCCCCCCTACAAAGAGCACGAAGGCGCCAAGCTCCTAGAAGGAGTGTGAAGCATGGCACTCCCTTTAGCCCTTATTACCAGTAGCTAGTTTCAGCATCTATATAAGAACAACTAGCAGCAGAAGCAAGGCAGTTTAATGAAGCAAGTAGAACTGCAGGACGGCCGGACAGGATGAGCCAGAGTTGGTAGCAAAGGAGAAGATTTTGTCACACTAGAATTGTGGAAGTAGAAGCTGCATAGCCTAGGACAGACAAACACATACACACGCGCACGCACGCACACACGCACACGCACGCACACACACACGCAAACACAGTGCTTCTGTTAAAAAACGTCTACGTGAATGACTGGAACAGCTAGCATATCGTACTGGGAGGACATAAAGGCACGAGGAGGCTGTAATTGGTTCAGCAGTTCAGCTAGATATGAAGGAGCCAAGCCACGACAGACCTTGTGGGTCGGAGTAAAAATTGTACTCAGTATTTGTTGACCAGCAGGAAGCAACAGCAGTTCCTTCCGATAAGGAAACGTGTGGCTGAATTTCTTGAACGTGTTAACCAACCTTTCAGCTATATTCACCTCTTGACTATAGAGACCTAATGACTTTTCCGGTAGCCCTCGTGGTACTTACAGTAGTCCAATTTAGGCAGAACTGTGGAGCTAGTCAGATCCTTAGCAAGCCACTGTGAAACGTGAGTGGAATGGATAAAAATGAAGAGTATGACCAATGCAGTCCGTCTTAGCGATAGTGTCCGTCTGTGAGTCATTGTGGCTGTGCTCGGCACAGCTACACGCTTGCCGTCTGTAATCTTCGAATTGAATTTTCCTGCTGTATTTCGCGGACCTTCACCTGTGCTTTTCCATGGTAGACTGAGACTTATCCTCCGTACAAAGCGGCCCCAAGGAGGAATGGCTGGTCAAAACCCTCGCCTGAAATCGTTGCCACGTTTTTGCTACGATCGTCAAAGCAAGAAAGTCTCGAGTCCGAGTTCCAAGTCAGCGAGCAAGTCAAAGCTGCTCGCTCAATGTTAGGTTGCTAGGCTACTCATCATTACTCGCCAATGCTAATGGTTAATTAGGCGCTTGACTACTTGATTATTAAAGTTCATGCGTACTAAACAGGTAATACTTTTTATTATGCCTTCTCACCTAATGAGCATTTATTGTGAGGGTTGTTTGTGCTCACGCCTTTCGGCCGAGTAGGAAAGTATCTTCCCGAGCCATTCCTTGTCTGGTTGTATGTTGCATCGGTTTTAAACCATGAAACTCGGTCCTAACGACAAACTGCTGGTCGGTGAGTGTTTGATGCTGAGCCCGTGTCCAGCTACCGTATTTCTCCAAAAATAAGACCTAACCGAGAAATAAGCCACAGCACGATTTTTCAGGATGCTCGTAATACCCAAAAAAATACGCCCCGGTTAAAGAGGAACGTGAACAATCCGGATTATCTCCTCTGCCATTTGCATAAAATGTGCACAGATAGCAAACGAAAGGTGCAATCAGCGTGGAACTTGGTACAAGTCACATTGGCTTAACACTTGATTTAATTGAATATTTAAAGGGAATACAATTTTGACACCCAGACAAGGTTAGTACAAAAAGAAAGAGCTATTCCGTCGAGTACAAGGAAGGAATCGTGAAGGACTCTCGGGCGGGGCAGGAATCCTACGAAGCTTCCTGCAAAGAGGAGAAGTTGGATCTCCGAAAAATCCGAAAATGTCAAGCAGAGTATGTTAACCTCAGTCAACAGATAGTCGAGGGAAATGCTAAGAAGCGCAAGTGTGGATCAGGTAGGAAACCATTATTATTGCCTGAGCTTAATGACATCATCTGTTAATGGATTGCTGACAAGACAGCAAACGTTTTGGTTGTGCGCACGACTTATCTCCAAGCATTTGCCCTTACAATGGCATTATAGAAATATCCCTGAACAAATTCAAAGCATCACAACACTGGCTGGATGGCTTCTTCTAAAGATATGAACAGTCACTAAGAAGACCGACAACACAACATCAGCTGGAATATACTGAAGTTATTAAACATGCAGCTGAATTTAAATATTGTGTTTATGGCATCGACTTTTCTAAATATCAACTCTCCAACATGATTACTACGGATGAAACTGCAGTGTTTATAGATCACGTGTCTCAAACGCCAATTGATAAGAGGGGTGCCTTGCCAATCTACATCCCCTGCACTGGTAACAAAAAGTGCACTTGCTACCTGTAGTTTAGCGATTTTTTAGGATAGAAGGAAAGACCCAACTCTAATCACCACTACGGTCAAGAAAGATAAGGTTTAACGTATTTCGTGCATTTATACTCTGGAAACCGAAAAAAGCCTGGTGCACACAAGCAGCTATGAGACAGTGGGTCGATTCGATGCTGCCACTTGTTTTGCAAGATGGTAATGCACGGCATAGCATATAAAAACTGCCCGCCGATCATATAGGAAATGCACTTGTATGACCCAAGAGGAACATGTTCAGTTACCACGTCTACGTCTACGGTTACTATATATGGCTCAACCCGTACAGGCAGGAATCTGAAGATTCGTTGCAGGCAACTGGGAGCATGAATGCGATACAGTAATCAGTGGTACCTCAGCATGGTCTTTGCCTAGAAACTTCTTGTCCTCACTATATCGCCAACCAATAGTGGTGCTCCGTCTCCAGTTTTCCAAATCTCTCCAGGCTAACTGCAAAAGTATACAGGCACTATACAGTAACTGCCAAAATGACATTCAATAAACCCTGATAGATCATGAATGTGTGCTATTTGAACGAGCACATTTTTAAGTAAAAAACTGATGGTGTCAGGATACATGCTTCCAAAGGCAACATCACACCGAGACAATAAATTCGAAGGTCTTTAATCACAGTTTATGACACGTCGTGCATCTCTGTTTGTAACTCCACAAAGCCACAAAGACTATGTGGGTGCTACGCAGGAGAGTTTTGTATAGCGCACTCACAGCCTAAGCGGGTTTCGGTACACAGTCGGCAGCCAACAGACTTCGTCTCACGCAACATAGAGAAAGTGGGAAGCATAGCTGAGTCAGGAGGGCAGCTGAGGTGGTGAGTAGCATGGAAGTAGCAGCTCGGACGGCAGAAAAGGATGTGCTGCAGTTGGCAGCAGGAGATTAGATATCGTTTTGTAGGTTTTGTTGAAGTTGAATTCCACAGTTTACGACTTGCAGAGCTGAAATCTCTGTCACCAACGGTCTTAATGCCTAGAGAATATAGAACAGCTGTTTACGGTCCAATGAGGACCTCGGGGCACGAGAAGGCTGAGACTGGTGCAGCAGTTCAGCTACGTATGGAGCATAAGGATGCACATGCTAAGGCGGAATGCTTGCCAACATACATTCTATAAGAAATTATTCTTGATTGCTCTGCTTTGGTACAGAAGGTGACGTGGCCACACTCCCGTTCAGTTCATACCTCTTATTCGGGAGTCAGAAATTTAAGAATGGTCTTCAGCTGGCTGCTTATCAGCCGATCAAGTATTTGATTAAGGCACTTGAAGTCACTCATATTTTAACAGCTACCTGACCATATCCTGCAAAACGAATGCAAAATGCATAAAATTGCTCACTGGCAGTCTTATAATTAAACACTACTATTTCTACACGTCGGAGAATAACCAACATACTAATATAAGTGTACAGCAAAAGTCCGACATCAGGCTGCCCATTTGGGGCTCTAGTTAGGATTAGCAAATAAAACTATGGCTGTCTTACCTGATCCCAAGATATTCCGGATTGATTCAGCACATGTTTATTGGTAACAAGTCTCTACCCTTTGACTAAAAGACATTAGAACATACCAGCATAACATTTTTGGAAGTGGTTCCAGTGAATGCTGGGATCGGCATAGCACCATCCACAGCTGGTAACATTTCGCCTGCCTTTGACGGAAAAGCTGAGGGTGTGAGTCTTATTGCAGAACAATTCATACCACAATCCACGTTTCTTTGTTTCTAATAATAGTAATAATACATTGGCTATAGTGTCGCCAGAGAACTCAATCTCTTTATAGATGCTTTACATTTGCATTCACAACATATCGACAGATGACAGATAGACATGGTCCCGTCCCTGGAGCACAGCAATTTAAAGTTCCGGTTCTTAGAGCAAATGTTGAGAGCCTAGAAAGAGATCGAGTTCTCTGAGGACACTATACAAATGCATTATTATTATTATTATTATTATATTTATTAATTATAATTAATAGTATATATATATATATATATATATAATATAATATATATATATATATATATATAATATATAATAATTAATTATTATTATTATTATTATTACTATACAAATGCATTATTATTGTTAAAATTACACGAAGCAAAACGGTGCTAATCAACTTCTCAGGCACACATAACAAGAAGTACTACTCTGTTGCAGTGCTGTTACCCTATTGCACATGACAATATTTATCCCAGGGGCTTCGGAGGACTCCTCTGATTTATTACACTTAGGACATTCCTAAGTGTAATAAATCAGGAACGATAAAACAGGAACATTAATGCTAAATTGGTGGATGCTTCCATTCCTACCGGTAGAAATGGGAAAGAACAATCTTCCGACAGTGGTGTCAGTTTCTCCACTGCACCAAGTTCTTGATACGCCGCTGCGCTGCTTTGGCCCAATGGTTAAGGTGCTTGCCCCGACCAAGTTCTGGCCAACGTCTTGGGCTCGAGCCCCCTGGTATATGGAAAGCGCCTAAATAGAAATTAAATTCTCTTAGGGTGCAAATACAAATGAATTATATGTGACCAGGAGCCCAGTCAGCAGTCGGAGAGCCAAGCCTCAGAGTCAGCAAGTAAGGGCGGAAAGCCGTCTTCCTCAAGGCAAGAAGAACCTCGCTGAAACAAACCTACATTTTCCTTGTGGAAAGTTGCTTTTCACAAGATCAGAAATAATGATCGTGTCACTGCAATTGAATCCATGCTTTTCATTAGCATTTTCCCTCAATAGGTATATTCGGAGGTCTGCTTTTTCGTTTTACACGAACGTATGTGCACAATGAGAAAAGCATACCCAACATATTAGGATGGATTAACACACTTGTTCGATCGAACACGGGGTACAATATAGTCACAAATAACATCATAGCATGCCCAATGAGTAACCTCTTACGCATCAGTTGAGATCATGAAAATCTGTATATAACACACAAATGAAGGGAATCAATGTGATAACCAATAGTTGTCTTACTCATCTATGATATGTTGGCCATCCAATTAATAAATAATACCTTAACGAAGAGTTCTAGCCTGGAGAATTCATAACACGGCCGAAATTGCACATGGGAGATCGAACTCTGTGTTCAGAGAATAGCATGCTGTGTTCGGTCGTGATGTCAGTGACCATGAAATTCACTGCACCTACAACAATGCTGAAGCTCTTCCTCGCTACTAATCAGATGGAAGCGAATTATTGGTATCTTCCCGCTGGCAACAAGAATGCTTCAACTTCTCTAGAGATCATGCTCAATTGAGCAGCCAGCTATTGATGAAAGTTCGGAGTAGTTTGGAGCAAAGACTGTTGTGCAATTTCTTCTTTTACTTGAATACTTTTGAGGACAGTAGCTTTTGCTCTGCAGGTCCTAGACTGTGGAAATCAATTCCACAATCCTCACATAACGACAACTGCTTTCCGGCAGCATAGTCTTAGCTATATATTACTACATATTACTCATAGCTCTGGCGCATCCTTTCCAGCCACCCTAAACTGCTATTTACAAGATACTCACTCCCTTGACTGTACTCCTTACTCAGCTGTCCTTCTCACATTTTTTTTTGCTGCGAGAGATTAAGTCGTCTGACTACCATATATGTAACAAAAGCTTTGCATGCACTAAAAAAGATTATCCAGCATAACACCCACTTGGTCTGTTTGGCATTGTGGAGTTTGTATACAGATATACATACATACATACATACATACTTACATACATACCGAGGCTAGCGGCTGTCTACCTATACATCTCATAAAAAAAAGCACAAAACATTGCATTCTAGTGAGCACATTTAGACTGCTTTGAAAATACGGCAAGGAAATCATGTGAGTAGAATGCAGACAAAATCTATATCGGAATCTAATGAACATCCTAATGAACATCCATCCTTACCCATTCGGCAGCAGCTATTTTTATTGTTACTCAGTGGCATTCGTAAGGCTTTTGGAGTGATAGATGACTTAGTTGACACCGATGGTGAAGCACAGTTTAGAATAGCACTGATAGCTCTATCTTGCCACTGCTGCCACTTACTTGCATAGACATACCAGAACAGCACATAAGTGTGGCCTTCTTTTGCGGCTACACGAATGAGGTACATTGCTCAAAGCCAATGCACTTACCTTGACAACGAACCCTAAGCACACCCAGACTACTGTGGGTAGCAAGAGAGTATGAGTCAGCTTTTTCGGTGTTCCAAGCTCCATGAAGTCAAACTCCTTGGCACAAGTATACAGCATGGTGTGGAAGTTTTTGAAATTGCCAAACTTGCTTCGAAGGATATCGCTAATATGAGCCTAAAACACAAGCAGAGACCTGATTACCAACCCGAAAGCCCTAATAAGATATCTAGGAAAGCATCCAAATGCATTAAAAAGCTCATCACACCACTACAGTACCAGAAGAAGTGGCTAGATTACACATGCCTTTAGCAAGGGTGCATAGCCTGACAACATCTAGCTTCAAAGATTAAAAGGGCGCTATTCTAGTGCTAAAACATAAGCATACATATTAGAAATGTACCCCAGCACAAGAGATGATATAAGAGATGTGCAGCTGTCGAGAACAATGCAAAATTACCATCTGCCAGTAAATTAAGACTGGGTAATAATAACAATAATAAAAATAATGTACTTGATAAAGCGCCCTCAGAGAACTCAATCTCTTTCTAGGCGCTTTACATTTGCTGCAAAGTGATATGCAATAGAATAGTAAGTAAAATCATGCTTGAAAAACAAACAAAATGAATAACATGGTTAGGGGTTACATGCACTGGGTCAGCATGCAAATGTGGTTAGTGGCAGCATGCACAGTGTCAGCACGCATAAGCACGTGAAGGACGAATCACAGGGACCCACTGGCAGAAGCCATTCAAGGGGAAAAGTCAAGAAAATACCTCTAACATTTGTCCGACAATCGAATATGTGTTTATTGTACCTTTCGAAAGACAACTATGTTATAACTGGGAATCGGAAGTTCTGACGACTTCCGCATGAAAGGAAAAATTCGTTATGCAAACCACGCCTAACCCGGATGTAAACCGGAAGCAACAAATCTACAAATAAAAAATCTACCGGTCTCTGCATCATATGCGACTTATATCCCAACTTGTCGAACTTTGGTAGATCGCTATAGATTCTTGAAGCTTGTTGAGGTGCATACTTGTGACTTTTATCCAGCTTGATTTCCAGGGTTGGTTGGTGCCTTGTAAATTAAATAACTCAACTAATATTTCACGTATCGGAGTGAAATTTGAAATGTGAGTTCAGCTCTGCTTGTTTGACGCTGGTTTTTAATATATTTGATTTCGGTCTGATGCAATTGGTTTTATATGTCCACGATTATGCAAAATAAAGCTCCGGGACGTTTGATGACGTATACAGCCAAATGCATCAAACCAAAATAAAAAATATTAAAAACTAGGGTAAAAAAGGCAGAGCTGTAAGGGACAAGGAACTTTTTCTTTTATTTCTTCTAACAGAAGTCGCGAAATAGAAAATTAAGATAACGTCTGATGCTTGTTCAAGCACACTCTTAAGTAATCGTTTTCTAAGCTATTTAATCGTAATAATAATAAGAGATTCTTATAGCGCTCTAAGATAACCATATTTTTTACGGACTTTAAGCTAGGAGATAGCCGGTATAGCAAACAAACCACGGTTTGAATGAATGTCAGATAAGACATGAAACAAAAGAGTGACAGCCTTCCAACAGAAGTGTCATCATGATGTAAGGACTTGGGATAATTTCGAAACACTGATCTATTCATAAAAATCTGAAAATGTGTAGTTGCAAAAAATCCAGAGCAGCAACATATTGGATGAAGCATGCCGTTGTGTCATCCGACGTCTCCGAGTCACATTTATTGCTGCATGGGTATTTGGGAGAGCAAAATCCCTGGAGATGCGTGCAGATTTCAGAGACTTGGCAGGACCGGTGGCCGAAAGAAACATGGTGACATTTGTAGTGAACTGCAATATATGTGCATTAAACATATAGGTGACTACAGCACCCGTGAAACTGTACTTTAGAGTTGTGTTATTAGCACTAAATACTACTGGAAAAAAGAAAGCTTCCCAATATTCATCATCAACCGAGCACACACAAGGGCATTCAGTACACTTACATCATCTGCAACACCAAGCAACCAGGACAGCAGACTTTTCACACTAACCATCACGAAGATGAGAACAAAGCCTTGGAAAACCTGCAATAACATGTAAATAAGTCGGCATACACAACCAAAGCCTTTTGATGCCAGTTGCACAAGACAAATGGGAGCAAAGCACATGGAAACCTACAGGCGATGAAATAGGCTAGCAGCAAGCAGAACCTTTGATCTTTGTGCATAGCATACATTCATTGATCGTCATGTCCAAGAATGTCGGTCGAAACCGATGCTCACACTAGCCAACAGGTAAGCTTAAGAAAAAACTTCTTGTGTACATCCTAAAACTGTGCTTTGCGATTGCTAAACAATTGCTATATACAGACAGCAGCACAATGTGGCTTTCAAAGTTCTGATCAAACCAGAATTTGTGTTTCGACATTTTCGGTATACTGTTTTGTTTGAAAATACACAGCCCCAAGGCCGTGGGCTGAGTAGCAAAACCTCAAGCGAACCAGACAAGACCGACCCTCACTCATATCCTTGATTACCAGTCAAGAGATATAATCCTCCATCTAGCTTATCCCTATTAATGCAATGCATAGGACATGCTTTTACACATAAGGTAACCGATAATTCGGGCTTTCATACCTGAAGAATGTGGGACTCGTGAATTTGATGGAAATGCATGCGCATAAGTATCTATGCATTTACTAAATGCATATGAGTTAGGAATGTGTTGGGAAATCCTGAAAACACTGAGCCCGAAGTTTGTCGGCTCGGAGTGAACATCGTCAGTTTGCTAAGTGCTTAAACGGATAGATAAATAAGTGCAGATCAAACCCAATGTACGAAGTGAGAAGCCAAGCTCTGTACTGCTGATTCCAGCTAGGGCAAAACCAACCTAAAGAAACTCTATAGGCGACCTGTTGTTTTTTTCTGGTGAACCGAAGAAAACTATGTCGGAACATAGGCTGTTATGGCAGATAAGTTATTCCAGCTCTCCATTGGAGTTAATGCATTAGCCCAATAAATAGTGCATATCTTGTAGTGAAGGTAAAGGACTTGACAATTCTATCAATGTAAATTATTTATGGTATAAATATCAAATGCAATAACACAAATTCTTGTCGGCAATCATCAAGGTGATTGGTAGGTTTAGCCTTCAGTTAGTGCTCAAAGCAAACAGAGGGTCGGTCGTCTTAGACGACCCCCAGTGTTGTTTACATAAACTATTGAGAAGGCCAGCAGTGTCATCGCATTTTCCAAAGTTTGCATTGCAGCATACATCAAAGACTAGCAGAGCATAGACCATAGACTTGCCGTACCTATTAGGCAGCATAGCTAAACAAAACAGTTGAGCTTATAACTGCTCTAGTGAATTTTCGGAAAGACCCAGCATGCGATGGTTTGCAAGCAATTACAATAGATGCCTTTGTTGACAGCATGTTTAATCAGCTGTATGACATTAGGCACTATGCCACACAGGTTTGATCAAGCCCAGCTACTGCTTAGCTTTGAAGCTGTAAAGACCCGGCCATCTGCAGTTTATAACTTACCGTATCTGTATTAGACTGAAATCAGAAAAATCTAAATGCACGATCAGAAGGCCGACTCTCCCTGTACTACCCTAAGAATGATGATTATCAAGACCATATCTAAGCCCACACAGCACCCGACATGATACCTGGCTCGACATATGTGCATCAAATGTCCATTTCAAGCCAATACCTTCAAAAGGGCCGGGAATGCTAGCACCTCCAAAAACACATCGAACCATATACGACTAGATTTTTACCAACCCAGCCCTCTCGAGGTCGTACAGAGAAATCCGGAATATACACTATTTTGCTGATGATGCTTAATATTGAATCCGGCTATGTTTTAATTAAAAAAATCGACCACATGTTCAGTTTTGACATCTCTTATTGAACAGCTATGCTCATACCTCATTATGAGCACCAGAAAGCAGGTCTGCTATTGTTCACGCTTGCAAAGCACCTCTTCACCATCAACATACTGTGCAGATTCCTGGGAATCAGCCAGGTCATTGGAGGCCCAAGAATTCATCGAAGAATGCAGACTGTTGACTTTTGGGTAAACTAGTGCAGCCTGAGGCCGGAGCATACACGCCACATTGTTAGAAGCACTACAACTCAGGCTTAAAATGATCACAAAACGCGTTTTCTGCAGCATTGACCCTACACAAATATCTTAGCAACAAGTTCGTTGACTGCGATGGAAATTAAGTTTTTTCTGAACTCCAGCAGTAAGTAACACAAACCCGATCCCTTCACCGTGCAACTCGTAAGCTGAAGGAATGAGTTCACTAAACCCACTGCAGCAGACTCCTACCACCGATACTAATTGTGGTCAAGACTAGGAAACGAATATTTAAAAAAGCACCTACATAGCAACCCCTACCCCTGCCGCAGGCACTAAACAGTAAAGAAACGACAACGTACACGGTCCTATCTGTACAATAAGAGTGAAGAGACGGTGGACAGAAACCACACCGGCATCTTGACTTAGTGCTCGTAGGTCTGCCAAGGACACAGGGCAATATCAAAGTGTAGCGAATAATGCTTGCACAACCATCCAACAATGAAGCCGGTAAAGCAATGCCAACTAAACACAGCGGCACACAGTTCTGTGGCGTACGAAAGTTATCACAAGAAATGTCGCATACTGTACCAGAACAAGAATCCTATGACGTAGCTTATGCTCATGCACGGTGGCAAGCCAGACGTTGACCTGCAAAAAAAAAGAAAGGAAGAGGAAAATAAACACATCTACATATAACCGATCAAAAATGACAGCACGAGTTCTCACTCTATTTATAACACTGGCGGCTAGCTGGCTTTTTAGTCTGCCAACTCGACGACAACAATGTGCAAGGCCCTTGTGGTCCCTTCCTCTCCTGGATGCCCTGGATTCCAATATGCAATGCCTTTTAGTATGTGTATTGTATTTTGCATTCCCATTGGCCAACATGCCCATCAATCGTAAGACGGATGGCAAAAAAGCGTGCCAGCTACATTATTTGTAAATAATTTAATTAATAAGAACAACAAAGTATTTTAGCACCCCCTAATTCAAGAATGCAACCCCTTTGAGCATATGCGTTAGGTTTCCGCGCTTTCATTTGCCAACCTACTGTTCAATCATAAGACGAACAGCAAAAGGCAGTTCGGCTGTGTTGCTAGTCTGGTAGCAGCAGGGAAGTGTTCAAGCATATCATTGTTTGCCTTGAGGCAGGATACTTTGAGCTTCCAACGACGATCGTATGTGTGGCTTATTAAATTGCCAACTCGCCGATGGTACGGTGACCTTGTCAGATGCCTGTTTGCATGCTTTGCTCTTGATTAGACTCGTTAATATTTCCCTTCATACTGTGGGTTGTGATAGCCCAAGAGGTAAGGTGGTTGCTCTTCACAACCGAGGTTGCGGTTCGAATCCTGCAGTGGGCAACCCTTTATTGCCAACTGCAAGCGATGGTGATAGCCGTTAAGCTTATTCTGCCAATATACAAACGAGAATGTTAAATCAGAAAATATTATTATTATTATTCATATAGGTGAAGCGTTATTTCTACGAGTTGGTAATGGTGCTTGTACGAATGATCTCTTTATCTGTCACTGGTTTAAGGAAATTTGAGATTGACCATTCAATTGAATTTACGAATATTGATACTCATATAGACCCTACCATCAAAAAGAGTGTAGTCGTTAATCCAGTTTTGTAGGCATTTTTAGACATCCCAAAGCCTGATTCTCCAAAAGGCAGAAAACTGTGCAAGGCATTTCTATGTAAGTACCATAAGGTTGCAAGAGCATCAGCAGGCTCAAAAAAGAGATTGCTGTAAGTATGGTGGGCACAAAAGTAAGATCGGATGTCACGATCGTATTACCCTACCCAGAGGGCACTGTATTAATAAGAACAGAAATGCCCAACCTCCCACGAAACTAGTGAATATCTCCACATGTGCACATGCCCTTAGCGATAAGGAAAATTCATTGAGTTTCCCAGCTCAGGCATAAATGTCCATCAAAGTTCACCACAGGGTGACACCCACAAATATAAAAGAGCAGCCACACCCACAAATATAAACGAGCAGCCGTCTAAACCAAGCCAAGTGTCACGATCTAAGGCATTCACTGCCGAAGAAAGATCCTAATGGCCAATGGCCACGGTTCTTCTGAACTCACAGCTGAGCAAAGAAAGGTGTTGTTGCCACGGCAACAACGCCGACAGATATGATAGGCGATGTTTCCATGAGCAGACACCTGCTTCTCAAGGATGGCTTTTAGAAGAACTCAGGACTCATTGGAGGCATGCAGGACCCCAGTAAAGACAAACCATACTCAGAGAACTCATACGTAGACTGCTCCAAATGGCCTCACCTGGACAGCCACCAGAGCCGCGAAGTACCACGACGTCAGCAGCATTTCGTTCCCGAACAGCAGCAAGAAACTGGCACACAGGGCCACCTATACGTGCAGCCAATGGCAAGCAGCATCACTGACGTGAACCAGGACCCAGACCCTCTCAGGGAAGGCAGGACTGATGCAAATCCATGCGCTGCCACGTGCCACGTACCAGATGCCCATGCAAGATGCAAGACAACTTGCTGCCGTCGATGTAAAGCAACACGTAGCACCCGAATGCCGAAAGTATCTGCGTCATCAGCGTGAACTGCGCAAACTGGAGCCGACAACAAGCGCATTGGAACAATCAGTTGCATGGCCATGAGCGGCATGCACATGACACCACGGTGCAGAGGGCAGCAGTGGAAGGGTGAGAGATCACAGTGGAAGGGTGAGAAGCAGCTTGTCTGTCAGCTCTCACCTGCCACGGCAGTATGAAGCTCGTCGTGGTGAGCGCCACCAGTAGAGAGTGCATGCGACTCGCTTCACGCTGACTAAAAAACGGGTCACACGTCATCTTTCCAAGCGACCCGAGTAAGCACACTGGGCAAGCTAATAATGAAGTATGACTTGGAGATAATCTGCTCGATACTACAGAAACTTGCTTAGACTTACCGCAAAACGTAGGTCATTGCCAGCATTTGCAACACGAAGAATGGGTAAGCATGACTTTCTCTCAATGAAGTGGTCCACATCACGCGGGTACACTAAATAAAACGTAAGAGAAAAGAGGTGCCATCAGAGCGAGGGGCACGCCGATGCAATATACATAGACATGCACTAGACCCATGGTCACAGAAAAGAGCTCTATTTATTTGAGACGAAAGCAACCTCGCTTGATGTGCAAGCGAGGCATCACCTACCTCGCCGTGATTGAAAAAGAAGCTGGCTACAGACACGATGCCACCCAAGATGCTGCCACTGCATGAAAAAACGACAACGTCAGAGAAAGCCAACACAGAGTGCAAACACACTTCTCAGAAACGGACATCGTTAGGATTCACGCATTAACACTGGCGGCCAACCGTTGCAGAAGCCTCTTACTGTAAGTGGATTGCAGGCTGAGTTTTAGCCATGCTTTGTGACACAAAGTACCATGCCACAAACTGTAGCCACATGCTAACCGTGCCGACGTCCCTGGGGTGGCCTCATCTATGCCGTGCACACGTGTGTACACGATACATTAAATGTATCCACTCGATGTTTGTGCCCAATATAGTACATATACATTCCTTTATGCATTTATACTACGGCATAAATATAGTATATATACTGTATAAATCCTGTATTGTATATATATATATATATATATATATATATCTCCTTACATGCCGTATATATTCCATGTGTATATAAATATGTGAGGAAAAATTATACAGTAAACCCCATGTCAGACACGGGAAGCTACTGCAGGCCGTCCCATCAGCAGCTGAAGACCGAAGCTAGTAGAGAAGTCTTGCGTCCGGATCAAATACCACAAAAGCAAAAGCCAGAAACTGACAGATATATATCCAGGAGCTTATCTATTCTCATTACTAAGAGAAACCTGGCGCACATAGCAGTTAATAATAACAATAATAGTAATACATCTATACAAAACCCTCAGAGAACTTAATCTCTTTCTAGGCACTTTACACGTGCTGCATGGGAAGCATGATCAAATGATTAGTGGTAACAATGTGTGGCACAAAGTCAACAAGCATAACATTGTTAGAAGGGACATGTACAGTATCAAAATGCAGAATATGGTTTGTGATAGCATTCACACTGTCAGCACGCATAAGCACACAAAAGACGAATCACCAGGACCAAATAAATGCCGTGACTTAGGGGTGTTTTAAGCTTCAAATGTCGTAAAGTCAGGGGATGCCGTGACGTCAGTCGGTAGTAAGTTCCAAGCTATGGAGCATACGAACTAAAGGCACGGTCACCAAAGGATTTTTGTTTGAATAAGGTATATTTTCATTTGCATAACGATTTGGTATATTTTTGTTTGTAACGATTTGAGTGAGAAAATCTGGTCCGATGCAATGTACGACGTGGGGAGTAGTTCTGACATGTATGCAAGAGCTAGAAAATGGAGGGACCTAAAAGAGAGTGACAGAACCTTTAAGTCGATTTGATACCTAGCTGCAGACTTTTGCACCAACCGTAAGCACCTGATTGCACATAAAAAAGAAAGAAAATACTGGCTGATTTAACAGCCTTTTTTGTATAGCAACAGAAGAGCCTTTACGGCTTTCACTACCGCTTGCAGTAGCGATAAAGGATCGCCCACTGCAATATTCGAACCCATGACATTGGGACCGAGGTCGTGAAAACCAACCACCTTACCTAGTGTGCCATCACGGCTGCCGAGAGACCAGCAAGCAATGAGTTACAGGAGTCCTGACTGGATGTCACCAATGCATTACCAATTTGGATGTAGTATCCCTATCTAAAGAAGCCCACATTTTGGCAATTTTATGTAGCTGAAATTAGGCAGACTTGACTGTGGAGCTGATGTGGTCGTCTAATGAAAGGTCATTTTTGGAACAGGACACCTAGATTTCGTGCAGACGCAATAGCAGATATGCTGACTGGGCCGATTTTGTCATTCAATTTAAGAAAGTTTGCTGCCATCCATGTGCGGATGTTATCAATACATGCAGCACGGTGTGTAGAGAATTCGACGTGCTTGAGGGCTGGGGGATCAAAGCAAAGGTACAACTGAGTGTCATGTGCACAGAAGTGAAAGCCTAAATTGTGCCTGGCAATCACGTTGGCTAGAGGGAGAGTATAAACTGAAAAGAAGCAGATCGAACACAGAGCCCTAAGGTACCCCATATTTAAGTGGTTCCTCGAATGATCTTTGTCCAAATACTTTCGTCGGCCAAAGAAAAGGTAGAGTAAAAAAGGCAATCGTACCGCTAGACTACTTTAATTTCAATGTTCCTGTTTGACGAATGAAGTGCTTGATTGCTGGGGTATTCCGACTTCCGATGTTCGAACTATTCACTGAATCAAAAGACTATGCATAGGAACACAAAAGGATTATACATAGAAACATTGGCATTGTCGGAAAGATTGACTTGCCCTGTACCAGATCATAGGGAGACCAACGTTTGACAAACGGATAATGACCCAAAGCATAAAGCAAGGGAGAGAAATAAATCGTTGTACACTCAAGTGTTCGAGAAACTTGGCTTACCTAATCTGTTCTCAACTGTATTCACTTAGGGCCATGAAAGAGGGTCTGATTGTGTCCCGAGTAGCTTTTTGTCGGCTTAAGCAACCGAGGGACAACATAACTTCCTACCTTTGCCAAAAGCTGACCGAATAATTATCCCAGGGAATATAGAAAGACATAAAGAACAGAGGGGCCTACTTCCTATTGATGTGTATACTTCCTTATGCATGTATTCTTTGATAATGGAAAACATTAAAAAATGCCTCGCGCATATGCATTTGTTTAATGCTGACAGACAAAGGTTATGTCAGTTGGCTGACGGGGTAGCAGCCTCGATGGAAGGGGGGGTATTCGTCAGCCTTCATAACAGCCTGCATAGCTTTTGAATTGAGGTCCTAGACTGGGGAACTCACCTTCACAGTTTTTACAGAACGACATCTATTCTCCTGCTGAAGAGTGCAGCACATCCTTACAAGCCGTCCTAAGCTGCTACTTCTAAGCTACTCACTTCCTCGACTGCCCTCCTGACTGGGCTATAGTTCTCACTTTCTCTTTGCTATGGGAGATGAAGTCTGTTGGCTACTACATGCTTCCCGAAAGCCGCTTAGGCCTTTGAGTGTGCTATAGTAATTCTCCAGCATAACACTCGGTTAGTCTTATTGGCTTTGTGGAATTACTAACTGAGATACACTACATTACACTAGTAAACTTTCTTACAGGCAGTGCAGGTGTGTTTGTGTGTGTTTATGTGTGTGTTGTGTGTGTGCATGTGTCTGTGTATGTGTGTGTGTGTGTGTGTATCTGTGTGTGTGTATCTGTGTGTGTGTATCTGTGTGTGTGTATCTGTGTGTGTGTATCTGTGTGTGTGTGTGTGCGAGCAGGCGTGTGTGCGTGTGTGTGTGCATGTATGTGTGTCCGTGCCTGTGTATGCGTATGTGTGCCTGTGTTTTTGTGTGTGCATGTGTGTCTGTGTGTGTCTGTGTGTGAGTGTGTGTGAGTGTGTGTGTGTGTGTGTGTGTGTGTGTGTGTGTGTGTGTCTGTGTGTGCCTCTGTGTGTGTGTGTGTGTGTGTGTGTGTGTGTGTGTGTGTGTGTGTGTGTGTGTGTGTGTGTGTGTGTGTGTGTGTGCCTGTCTGTCTGTGTGTCTGTAGAGAGAGAGAGAGAGAGAGAGAGAGAGAGAGAGAGAGAGAGAGAGAGAGAGAGAGAGAGAGAGAGAGAGAGAGAGAGACAGAGAGAGAGACAGAGAGAGACAGAGAGAGAGACAGAGAGAGAGAGAGAGAGAGAGAGAGAGAGAGAGAGAGAGAGAGCGCGAGAGAGGGAGGGAGGGAGGAAGGGACAGAGACAGACAGAGGGAGTGACAGAGAGAAACAGACAGACAGAAAGGGAGAGAAACGCAGACAGAGAGAGACAAAAAGAGGGAGGGAGGAAGAGGTATGGAGAGAGACAAAGAGAGAGCTCCTAAATATTTTCTCAAGATCTGTCCTGAATATCTTATACAGCAAGTGTAATGAAGCAAGTGTAACGATTTTTTTAAATCCTATAGACAGTGAATTCACGTGGTTATACATTAGCATCCTGATGCTGCATGCAGTCGATGATTGTAAACTCATAGTGTATGAGTATGCTTATCTTTTAAAGTCACAGGCATCTGCTGATTGAATGAGACTGGGCTTGTGCAAAAGAAAAGTTCATCGGGGAGCATGCAGTGACTATGTTGGATGATCCACATCAGCCAAGGGAAGCACCACTATACCCAGATGGGGTCAAGCCTTGATCTGGGCTGATTGATCAACATGAAAAAAGGGGAAAATGTATGGCAGCAAACCAAGATACTTCCTACAATCCATAACAAAAAAGGGCAGCTTACCTTAAAAAAGTACCAAATAGAAAGACAGCCCCTAGCATGATGCCGTTGAGCAGAATAACGCCGTGTACATAGAAATACATCGGGTCTCCAATACCTACCAAATAAATTACCGTGAACAGCTACACATACTGTGTACCAAGCAAAGTACACATATAGCTAGGGCACATTTATCAAATGAAGATCCTTTTTCAGAAGCTATGTCAGTGGGCTGCAGACGAGAAAGTTCTTGCCGAACGATAGCAGCCAAAATATAAAGCAGTGTAGCAGGCAGTCAGATTCACTTCACCATAAACAGTAAACAGCTAGACTGCATAATTGTGCTTAAAAGGCTGTACCAGCACTGGAGAGCTGACTGAACAGTCAGAAAGGGAGGTGGTCAACGGTAAAATTATATTACAATACTTGTGGCGATGTAAATAAAAACAATCACAGCATGTGCTAAAGTGACAGCTCAGTGGCAGTGAGTACAGTATAGCAATGCAAATAGCTGCCTGTCGCTCGGCACAGAGGTCACTGTACCTTCGCAACTCATCACAGGTGCTTTGTCTTCACCACGATTCACTGACCAGCAGTCCTTGGTGTGAACCTTCATTGCTGTCGTCACCACGTCAAACACTCGGTACATGGCACCGAGCACTACCTGCAAAAATATACAGGAGGGGCTTGAAGCAAGACATTCTCAGAGGAAGTAAAGGCCAAGCATCTACATCAAAGCAAGTATTCGAATTTTGAATTTATTTTGATTTGATTGAATATGAACTGAAGCACAACTATCAAATCTTGATAACGATGCCAGCGAGTCTGCAAAGTTTAAGAGCAACAATATTGCTACTTTCTGTCTTTGCAGCAATTTTTAAAACTCGACTACCATACGTCAACGAATGTCTTTGGAGCATGGCAGGATTGCCGGTGGTGGGAGCAGCAGAGGGGCCTCTCATCCTTCCATCGTAACGGTGGGATTTGAAGTGAATTTTCACCTGCACTTCGGTAAATCAAGGTCATCATGCATCCGTCAGGGCAGTAGAGTTCCCACATTGGCTTCGCTCGTTAATAATAATAAAAAATAACACATTTGTATAGCACCCTCCGAGAACTTAATCTCTTTCTAGGCACTTTACACATGCTGCAAAGAATGGATGACCAAATGATGAGTGGTGACAGGCACGATGACAAAGGCTCGTTGGTGGTGAAATGCACGATGTCAACGGTGGCACAACATGGTTAGTGGTAGGTAATATGCGCAGTGTCAACATGCATAATATAGTTAGTGGTAACATGCACACATAAACAACTATAATTCATTTGCATAGTGCCCTAAGAGGACTTAATCTCTATTTAGGTGCTTCACAAATGCCACGGGGCTCGAGTCTACGACCTTGGTCATCAATTACATTAACCTTGACTTTGGTCGAGGCGAGCACCTAACCACTTAGCTAAACCAGCTCAGAACAAAAAACCAATAACAAGGACCCACCAAATGCTGGGAAAAACGGTGCGTTTTTTACTTCTTTGTAAATGCCTTCGAGTCAGGGTAGTCGTGACGTCAGTCGGGAGTGAGTTTTAGGCTTTGGGAGCATACAAACTGAAGGTATGGTCTTCGAAGGATTTGAGGTTATAATAATAATTCAGCAATCCCGATGCCCCTCCGATTGCTGTACAACTTCTAGTTGCAGGAGGGCCAAGGTACCGGATGCTTCCGGTACCGGCCGTCCCTGAATAAACGTGGTCTCTGCTATGCTCGTGCATTCTCACTCATCCGGCACTATTAACGTATGGCACATTAGAGAACTTAATATCTATTCAGGTGCTTTACATATGCCATCGGGCTCGAGCCCACGATCTCGGCCGTCAATTACATTCACCTTGACCTTGGTTCGAGGCAATCACTCTAAACACTGGGCCAAACCGGCGCTAGCTAAACGATTTGAGTCAGAAAGCAGGCGGTATGATGCTTAGCCTCGTGTGGGAGTAGTTCTGATAGGTGGGCTGGAGCTAGAGAATGAAGGGACCTAAACAGTGAGTGACAGAGCCTTGAAGTCGATACACTGGTTGATTGGTAGACAGTACAGGTCGGCAAGAAGTGGTGTGATGTGGCAACGGTGATGTTCACGACAGACAAGCCTAGCTACAGAATTTTGTACCAACTGTAAGTGCCTGACTGTATAGGCCGGTAGACCTGCAAGCAGTGAGTTGCAGAAGTCACGATGGGATGTCACATATGCATGGACCAACTTAGATTCGTATCCCTGACTTAGCAGGCCCAGCTTTTGCAACCTAACGTAGATGAAAGTTGGCAGACTTGACGGATGAGGTCGTCTAGTGAAAGATCTGTGGAATAGCACACCTAGATTTCGTGCAGATGCTAATGGTGATATGCTGGCAGAGCCGATTTTGAGTGCTAACCTTTCCAATATCTGAGTCACACTACGTTTACCCATAACTATCAAGTTGGTTTTATCGCCATTCAATTTAAGAAAGTTTGCTGCCCTCCATGAGAAAATGTCAGCAATACATGCAGCAAGGGAATTGAGAGAGTTTGACATACTTGAAGGCTTAGAGGGATCCAAGCATAAATACAGCTGTGTCATCGACTTAGAAGTGAAAGCCTAGATTGGGCTTGGCGATTGCATCAGCAAGAGGGAAGTATAAATTGAGAAAAGAAGTGGACCAAGCTCAAAGCCTCATTCTTAGCCGAAGCTCAGCTTCACTGATCGCACAACTGGTAACAAGTGGAACATGCAATCACCAATTGATTGCTGCCTTTTCAGCAGGAGCAGCCAGCAGAGTGGTCCCTTACTCTTCAAGTGCCCATGCGAACTGGACAAAACAAAGCAGCCTTAGCCATCTTCGATCAGCATATCGGCAGTAATCATTCGATCTCAACAAATCTTGTCGTTGAAAAACTGACACGCGACGGTGACAGCTGCTCAAATCGGTCTCACCCCTCTTCTTCTCCTCTTTACCAGCAGTCGGAGTGGACCATGACCACAATTCATGTCTGCAACTGCTGCTGACACACAATCAAGTAGTAGCAGCCACCTCCCCAATGAGGCAGCAGCTGCTGCTTGCTCCAGCTGCTGCTGCTGCTTTAGGCAGCAGCTACTGCAAGCAGATGATGCACTGAAGCGCTCTCTCCAGCATAATAGTAATAGTAATAATAATAAAACACTTGATAAAGCGCCCTCAGAGAACTCAATCTCTTTCTAGGTGCTTTACACTTAACAATCAGCTTACCCACTATAGCTAGGCCTAGCCGAGCAAAAACAGCATTTCAAACATCAGCTGCATCCACATTAGCTTATGGTTCACCCAGACCAAGCTCAGTGAAAAAGATTAAAAAAAAGTTCCCCTCTGCCTCTCTTATAACATGCCTTGCATACTCCTAGTTGTTTCACAAAGGACACGAGCACCAGCAATGCGTGCAATAGCAGTGTACAGTTGTTAAGTTCATGTTTTTGAGAATGTGCCAGTACCTCAATTTCAGCTTAAGTTCAGCAAATTCAAGAAATGAATTCAACATTAGATATGTACAGCCGTAGATGGATGAGGGAAAGAGAGCAGGAGCACGTACCTCGGGGTAGACGTTGAAGCGCTTCAGAGTGTTAATGACGTTGGGATACTCCGTTCTGTTGTCTTGCGTGATGGCTTGGAGACCAGTAATGAATGTGGGTGCTGTAACAATCGTCTTATAGTAGGAATAATAGAGACCCTAAAAATCCAAAGAATCACCCTCGTACCTAGTGCAATAGCAAATTTCACTATTGTAGCAAACAGCTTGTACCATAAGTGCTTGATTCTTACCTTATGAATACACATCAGATCTCAGTAGGAACGAACTGAGATCACGAGATGAAATAAAACACTGCTTAAAATAAAGCTTGACAAATAAAATAATGCCTAATAAAGTAGTGTGGCAGCTATTAACGAAAAATCTCCTTCCCTACTAAAATGAAATGCTAATCAATGCTACAACAGCAAAGACGAGAATGAAATGTAATGCAACGTGTCTCTGTCTGTAACAACACAAAGCCATATTCCTCGTTTACATCTCTTACATTACTTCAGCCTTTTGTGGATGGCCCTAGTATGATGAATATCTAGTGGTAACACTGTGAAAATGAAAGCATTTACAACAGAAAGCATCGTAAGCAGCATTCTGAGCCGAATGTAAGCAAGCTAACCAAACATAAGCAGACAGTCGAATGTTCTAGATGCCCATTAAAAAAACATAAGGCAGTCAGCCACTCAACTTTCTATCACTAGCTCAAAGCCTACTTTGAATAGAAAAAAAATTGCAAATGTCAAGCTAAAGTAAAAGAAAATTGTGTATGGCCTCAACCTTTCATCCCTATCCAGTTTCGTGATCCATTTGCCCACTCATCTTGGCAATGATTATCCTTCGAAATTTGTCAGACTTCTTCACACTATACTAATGCCTGCTCACTAATAACATATGCCGGTTCGAATTAAATGCTGATGGCCCATATTACGGATCTACTTCCGTTGTCTGGATGCTATTCAGATTTTCCACCATTTCAAATAAGTGCTTGGCCTCCTAATTTACTCTACCAGTTGGCCTCCTCCCTATGAGAACTCAAGTCTACAAGATTTCATCCAAGTGCTCTGCGTACAGTTATCTCGTGGCTCCTTCAGAGAGCATTGCCGATGAGAAACCGAACAAATTTCGAGCGATATTACACGTAAGGCAGCTATAGCTGATAGTTGGCACAGACAAGCGTTCCACTAGTGCAAGAGTTAATCATGCGAAGTAACTCATTGGGACAGGAACAGGAAACGATAAACTTGCCAAATGCTTAGGTCTAGAGCTAACCGGTAAGCAAGTTAGTCTGGCAAGAGCATAACTTCACAGTGGGACTCATTGCATTGTTGCACTTTAATCCTTCAGCCAACCTTCCCGCTCTACTGATGAGAACAACCTACATAAATGGTTCATATAGACCCGTGGGTTGTGTGTGTGTTTGCAAGTAAAATTTCTTCAGGATATTCTAGTCTACGACTGGCCAAACGCAATGAATGTAAGTCACTCTTTAAACCTTCGAAAATGGTGATGAATTCGTCCATCCATCAGAGGTCATGCACTCATTCGACTGGCTGCATTTGTTATATCGCTACGACATCAGATGCTGAATCCTGGTCATGTCACCTGACTCTGTCCGACTCTAAAGATGGCTGATAGTGAAAGATTCATGGCAAATACTTGGAAATCCGAAACTTAAATAAATACATGGTACCATAATTAGCAGAGCTCTCAATTGTCATTTAGGTGGGTACCCGTGAGCGACCGTTGCTAAAGCTCGCCGGCCCTGCCATCTACCTTTGGGTTTCTGAAAAACATTACTGGAAAAGAGCTGTTTACTGTTTCTAATTAAAAAAACAGCTGTTAACGGCTGTTTTTCTATTGTTTTACAAATAAAATTTTACAGTAAATTGCTTATTTTTGTGATGAACACCATTTTATTATATATCTTTCTTGACAAGTTCTAAATCAATACATTTTTATTTCTTATAATATTACTTTAAGAATATAAGTCATTTGAAACAGTCTTGCCCTCCGACTGCAATTGATGATCCATCTTTTTGAAGCAATCAATTCAATTCATCTTGAAGAGACAAGTTCAAACTCTCAGCATCATTTGATGACTGCTCGACGACAACTTCTACATCGCTGACTCCAAATAGACGAGACGCTAGATTTCCTGCAAAATGTAGCCTAGTTTTTGACGGGGCGATAGCTGGATCTTTGAGACTTCGCAAGAGGTTCATGACATCCTTGTTCAGTCGCTCTTCAATGTCACTTCAAATTTTCTATGAGCTTGGTACTAATGTTATTATTCAGATTAGAGAACTTGTTGAACACGAATTCCAGTGCAGCTTAACGTCAAGATGCAGCTCAATCTCGCGTCCGAAGTCAGCTTTTACTTTGGATTGAAAGACTTTATTTCGAACAGCTGATATGTTGATGAATTTGACTAGCTTTCGTGATTTCGTGAGCAGATCGTGGTAATCAACTCTCCTTCCAGTGTATTATCGCTGATCACTTCCAAGTCGGTACATGCTTCAAAATGGTCCATTTCATCACTATCGTCAATATCCGGGTTTAAATCGTCCATCTCAGTACTCTTCTTGTACAATGTATCACATACTTGAAGGTGCAGACCGTGGTTTAAGCAGAACTGTCCGTTGACATCGATGTGGCCAATGCATGTCTTATTTACTGCAGTGCCGTCCTGAATAGATCCCACCAAATCTCTCTCCGTTGCTATTCCAAAAACGCTCACATGCTGTTTTATTGATTCGACCATATCGAGAGTAGTGCACGAACCATACATGAGAAACAGACCCGTCTTGATTGTTGCTTTAATGCCACTATCATTAATCTTGACTCCGAAGAACCGACGTCCTCTCACGGTTGTGCATTCATTCACGGTCGTGCTAAACTTTACTCTTCTATCCGAGTTTTCCCTTGATGTCAGAACATCAACATTTGTTGATGCCACAAGATCAATTCAATTAATCTTACTTAATTTTTTTTATAAAATTACACTGTTATTTTAGTTTTTGGCCAATATAATAAAATCATCATATCAAATCAGGTATTTTTTGTTTAAAAATTTTCATTAGAAACAGTGAAACAGAAAAACCGCTGTTTACTGTTTACTTTTTTCATTTTGGGCGAAAAACAGTTGCTTTACTGGTACTGTTAAACTGTTACCAGAACCCTAACCCAAGCCCACCCATCGCCCAGAAGTTCGATCGTGGGCGGGACCAGCCATATCCATACCTATACTCAGATCGCCTTGTTCTTGCCATAGACGTTGTCTATGATTACATATGGAGGCGTCTCGCTGTCAGCCAGCTTCTTCTTCAGCTCGCACTCGATCGTGGTGGCATCGACTTTCATCTTGATTCGGACATTTTTTATATTCGGATATTTGGAATTTCAGCTTGAACTTTAAAATCCCGTCGTCCCGATGCCAATCTGACGCCCCAATCTGGCGTAACCGAAAGAATATTGGCCGAAAACTCTGCCTTTGACTCCGAAAGAACTTCGGGCAGACTCGGGCGTTGGAAGTCCACGTGAAATAACTGCAGGCAGATTCAAGCGTTTAAATTCCTAAAGGCACCCTTAATTGGGATTTTTACAAGACAAACCAATGCCCACCCATAAAATCACAGATGCCACCCCCCCCCCACCCAGTACCCGTGAGTATGGGTGGGCATGGGCGTGGGTATAGGCGTGGGTATAGGCGTAGGTATAGGCGTAGGTATAGGCGTGGGTGTATGGGTAAGGGTACCCAGTCGAGGGCTGTGACGCTTAGACAATCCGACATACACATGAAAGGCAAAGGCTTAGTTCAGCTCGGTCTTTAGTAAGCTGAGGGGTGCCATCACAACCTTTTCTCGATCAAAGCCATAAGCCTGCTTTACCGATCACATGGCTGTCTCATGATTGGTAAATTGTAAGCCAGTCACAGATGCCTCATTGTGTAAACCTATTTGGTGTCATCACTAATCCATTTCGAACCTTTTCATTGGAAAATTTAAGGGGCCTCTACCTCTCCTCCCTCCCTCCCCCCGGGCTAAGTCGCTTACCTGGATGGGCTATTTGCATACGCAAAGAATACTCAGCATTCTCTCAATCGACTCCGACCTTACTGACCTGACCTCGGCCCTGGGTCAATAATTGGCACAATCCAACCACGTCAGATTACTCACAAAACAAGAACTTGACACGACGGTCGATTTTCCCATTTTCTTCCTGGTGCTGAAAGCAGACGTAGCCTAACAACTAACCACCAATTAAATCCAGCATGGCCTGACTGACAGAATTTAGTAGAACTCAAGCAGCTTCACCATTTGACCGTTTGAGTGGCTTTCTTCGAAATGACATGCTGCTAGAATCAACAATGTGACAAAGTGACAGCTTCCGTGCTAGTTGACCTACCAACTGAAAATGACACAATCAATCGCTCCAGTCAACAGGTGGTGGCATGCTTATGAAACTGGGGAATTGGGGATAGCATAGTGAAATGCCTTCAGCTCTACCTATCCAGAAGGTCAGCCGACGTTGCTTACAGCACTCAGACAATCTCGGCGGTACATGCTCACGGTCATGCAAAATTGGCACGGTCAGTAGTACCGACCACCTTTGCATGCTCACCACTCTAAATCGTTCACAGGAACACCAGCAGGAAATGTGTGCATGTCACAGATGAACGACTATGTACAAGCAGGGGCAACAGCGAGTGCTCACCATTTCTGTCCTGAAGGACATTTCTCGCTCCAGCTCGGACAGATGTGAGAAGCGCTTGTCATTCTCGAACAGAGTGTGCAGATGCTTCCAATGCAAAGCTGAGCTTAGGAGACCTGCAAGATGGGAAAGACATCAATCAAAGCCGAATCTCCGGCAACAGTCTCGGCACCATAGGTAATTTACCAAGGCAACTTAGGGATGTGATTACTTAAGAAGCTACACGCTAACCCCGACCAAGGTCTGGCCGAGGACGTGGGCATGAGCCCCGTGGCATATGCGAATTGCCTGAATAGAAATTAAGTTCTCTTAGGGTGCTAAACAAAAGAATTAAATTTGTTTGCCCTGGCTGTGCCACGGGAAACCGGGTAGCATGTTGTTTGTCACATGTAATGTCAGCTTCGTGGAAGAGGTTGCCGATCGCAGCAGTCACGAAGGCTATGTATCACTCCTTTGGTCCTTTTCTTTAGCTCCCACACGCAAGCCTTCAGATGTCTGCATACGCAGATCAGACCGAAACGGCATGCCTGGCTACAAAGCCTGCTAGAGCCACAGTGTGTCTGCTGAAAAGCGATGCTTCTGTCTGCTTTCAGAACGAAATGGCTCGGCTCGAGAGATGAAAATGTTCACGGCTTCACCAACGATCTGAGCTGCAGTTGATCTCCTTCGGACACTCGTTCACTGCACAATGCTCAGCCACCCACAGCGGAACTCTGCAACAAGCGAACGGGAAATGTTTGTGTGCAATTTAGACGAGCAAACAAGCTTGTACAACAGGCAAATTTGATGCTACTTGTTGTACTCGGTCTTCAAGTTAGCTGGTTTGGCCCAGTGGTTAAGGTGCTCGCCCCGACCAAGGTCTGGCGCTGAGGTCGTGGGCTCGAGCCGCCCCGAGGCATATGTGAAGTGCCTGAATAGAGATTAAGTTCTCTTGGGGCGCTATACAAATGAATTAGATTTTTATTTATATTTTTATAATCCCTACAGAATAACCACAGGTACACGTGTGCGCATTTATGTACATGTGTGTTGGCAGCTTCGATGGCCCGCCCACAAACGGATTAGCTAAGGCCACCCGACCCTCCGGTCAGATGGGAGAATGTCAAGATTGGCTGATTTAACAGCCTCAGCTAGGTAGCGACAGCAGAACCTTAACGGCTATCACCACCTCTTGCCATCGGAAATAAAAGTATGAACCCTAGACCTGGATCGTGAAATGTGAGCGCACTAACCCTAAGCTAAGTAGCATGGACAGCTTGAGTTCAGGAAGGCAGCAGAATTCGAGGAGTTCAGGAAGGCAGCAGAATTCGAGGCTCAGTCCATTATCCGCCCCGTTGGGACGTTGGGCTGCTTAGGGCCTCGCCGGTCTGAATGCATCCACTGGCGACAGCTTTGACTGCGGTCCTTCTCGAGTAGCACCGAGGCCAAGGTCAAGACTTGCCTGACGAACACTAGATCTCTACAGACGTAGCAATCTTGCAGATGGCACATCGAGCTGGCACAGCTGGCAGTGCAGCCACTGTACATCCAAACGTGTCAGGATATCTGACTGCCCAACCTGCGGCTCCTCGAGTCGTCTGATTGTCCTCAGAGCTTGGTGGACAGCCACAGGAATGTCAGACTTTGGTTATCCCCTGTTGAACCTGGAAATTAAACCCTTTGCGTCCCTCGTGGCAAGCATTCTAACGGCTGTCCTACTCCCGTGTACCGTTGTAATAGGTGAGTTCTTAATTGCTTAAAATCATCAACAATCAATCACCAGTGCAGTCTTAGGATGTAAACAAAGACAGGTATGTACGCACTACACATCCAACCCTAACTCCCACACAGCCGAGAAGACTAGCAGATTTTCTACAGAACTTCTGCAACAATCCCAATAGCACTTATAGCAAGTAGCACTAATAACAAAGCTAATCGATATTTGCTACACTGTCGGTGGCTACACATGCCCAGACATGTCAGTCCACCTCACGAACGCTAAGCTATTCGATGCATGTGCTATTTTGAGCGCTATGCAAATCCGGCTGAATCTTCTTATAAGCTACATTTCCACTCCCGCTCATTTATTTTCAGTGCTTGCATCCGAAGCAAGAGAACGGCAGAAAAAAGCATGCAGAGAAGAAAAGTAGTTAAAGTACGGCTGGAAAAGGGTTTGGCCAGTTTGGCCAACTGGATGATAGGCAGAACTGCTGAGCCACTGTCTCGTCGACATTTAGTCCAGAGTCGGCGATCCACAAATCAAAGCCCCAGCTGCCGCCAGTCGGTAATACAATTGAATAGGCAGCTCACGCATCGTCTTGCAACCACTATGATGACACAAGGACCGGTGGTGAGCCTTGTATATCAATCAGCTTGCAAAGCTTGATTATAGGTAATCCAACTGAGAAGCATTGCAGTACCATCAACTGTAGTAACCTCACAGATTAAAGACTACCATGCCGGCCACATTCTAGGACAACGGATAAGGAAAAGCTGCAATCGTTAGCTTTGAATACAATGCCAGCAAATTCGAATAGTAATAATAATACTAATAACAATATAGCCTTTTACAGTAATTTAAGAGAACGAGAACTTTTCCCAGATACTTCACACAGGCTGAAAATAAAGTATATATAATGTCCTGATTGTGATAATGCATCCACAATCGTGGCATTCGTATACAAATTAAGAACTGTTATGCCGACGAAGCATTCGGTGTGTAGAGTGTGGGTTTTTAATGTCACTTTAAATATCGGCAAGCCAAGGGTTGTCGTGATGCCACAGTGCTGAGATTTCCAGGTTTTAGGTGCATAGAAACTGAAGGCAAGGTTAATTAGTGGCAAAGTTAAACGAACGAGTTGGTGAAATGCAGGTTCGAAGAGAGGCCTGGAGAAGAGGTTATATCAGACAGATGGGCCAGAGCTAGTGAATGGATGGACCTAAAATAAGTGACCTTGCAAGATCTTGAGGTCGACACACTCGTTGATGGGGAGCCACGATAAGAGAGAAGTGGTGTAATCTGGCAGTGCAACGTTTACGACAAATGCACCAAACTGTCGAGATTGGAATTATCGGTTAGCATCTTATTGCACAGGCAGGAAATCCTAGAAAAAGACAGCTGCAGTAGTTTAGATAGGATATCAAGATGCAAGACTAGTTTGCCGTGTTAGCTTTATCTAAGCATGCTCGATATGTTGCAGTGTTACTCAACTGCCGAGCTGGTTTGGCCCAGTGGTTAAGGTGCTTGCCCATACCAAGGTCAAGGCGATTGTATTAGACAAACCTATGTAATGTAATGTATCTCCGTCTGTGTCATAAAGTCAAAGTCATAAAGACCATGTGAGTGTTACGCATGAGAGTTTTGTATAGCGCACTCACAGCCTAAGCGGCTTTCGGTACGCATTCGGTACCCAACAGACTTCGTCTCACGCAACAAAGAGAATGTGGGAAGCATAGCAGAGTCAGGAGAGCAGTTGAGGTAGTGAGTAGCATAGAAGTAGCAGCTCGGGACCACTGAAAAGGATGAGCCATAGTCGGCAGTTGGAGAGTAGTTGTCGTTTCGTAAGAATCTGTGGAGGCGAGCTCCACAGTCTAGGACCTGCAGAGCTAAAGCTTTTGTCGCCAACGGTCTTTAAGCAGAGGAATGGGACAGATAACTTATTGTCCACACAGGACCTGAGGGCTCAAACAGGCTGAAACTGATGCAGCAGTTGCGCTAGGTATGAAGGAGCCAAGCCGTGGCGGGCCTTGTGGGTCAGCGTAAGAACTTTTCTCTGTAGCCTTTGCTCAACCGGCAACCATCCTAGCTCTTTCAGCAAAGGAGACACGTGCTCAAACCGCTGGGACTTGAAGACCAGCCTTGCAGCCATATTCATTGTCTGCTATAGTGGCATAATAGCTTTCTTCGGCAGCCCAGCCAAAAGAGAATTACAATAATCAAGCCGAGACAGAACTAAAGAGCTAGTTAAATTGTTTACAAGCCACTGTGGAAGACAGCTCCTAATCTTGGATAGGGATCGGATGTGGTGGCTAGCTGTAGAGGCAGTCTTCTGAATGAAGCTTTTGAAATTGAGGCAGCTGTCGAACACGACACCTAAATTTCGAGCACGCGGTGATGGTCTTACAATAGCATCACCTATTAGAAGAGCAAAGCCTTCTAATCCAGACACACGCTTAGGGTGTCCTATGAGCAGCAGTTCGGTTTTATCATCCTTTAATTTCAGGAGTTTTCTGCCATCCAGGATCGAATGTCGGCAAAGCAAGCATTCAGTTTCTCAGTTGCCGCAGCAGATTCCGACGATTTGAATGACAAATACAACTGAGTATCGTCAGCATAGAAGTGATATCTTATTCCATGTGCCTTAAACACTTTTCCCAGAGGTTGTGTATAAATGGAGAACAGCAAGGGACCGAGTACAGACCCTTGAGGGACTCCACAGGTGACCCTTCTCGTGTCTGAGACCTGACTCCCACACGACACGGATTGAACACGATCAGACAAGTATGATTTAAACGACGCCAGTGCTTCGTCTGCCAGACCGATCGTTGTTCTCAATCGTTCAAGCAGAACTTCGCGATCAATGGTATCGAAGGCAGCAGATAGATCTAGCAGAGCTAGGGCAGTGAACCTAGGTCGTGGTCTCAGCCCCGTGGCATATGTGAACTTGTATAGAGGTTAAGTTCTTTTAGGCTTCGGATGATATACAAATGAATTATTAATTTACTAGCTGAAAGTAAGCAGACTTTATTTTGGACCTGATATGATCATACAGCAAAAGGTAGGTCATCTTGTAACAGGTCCCCACATTCTATGCAGATGCTAAAAGGGAGATGCAGGCACAGTCAATTTGAAGGTGAAACGTTGCAGTTTGTGAGTGAATAGACTGTTTGCCCATTAACTATGATGTTGACCTTGTCGTCATCGATTTAGGGAAGTTAGCTGCCAGCCAAATGTGGGTGCCAGCAATAAAACCTGAGAGGGAGTTAAGAGAATCTGGGATACTGGAAGACAAGGAAGTATCAGTGCACTAGTAGAACTGAATGTCACCTTCCAAGAAATAAAATTGATCTTAAATATATCAATCTTAAGGCTTAGATAATAGCTGATTCAAAAGCCTAACTTATACAGCATAGCCTTAGGAGAGCCTTACCCTCTATCATCACCACTTTCAGTAGTAAATAAAGTATCGTTCACCTTTTCCGTGAAGAGAGAGCATGTTAGCCCTTAGCTGATTTAACAACCTGATTTATATAACGGCAGAAGAGCCTTGCCGGCTATCACCACCACTTGCAATTGCGAAATATAGGATCGCCCACTAGAGGAATCGAACCCACGACCTGGACCGTAAAGAGCGAGTACCTTAACCCTGGGCTAAGACCCAGGGGCTGCTTACCGGATGACCAAGTGGTCCGTGACATCTGAGCTGTAAAAAATATTTCCCCTAATATTGGACATGAACAAACGCAAAGCTACGCCAGTAATGCCAAACATTACAATGGGCGCGAATGAAAGGTTGCCGATCTATGTATGGTATAATTCATTCATTTGTATAGCGCCCTTAAGATCATTTCTATTCAGGTGCTTCACATTTCCCACGGAGTTCGAGCTCACGACCTCGGCCTGCCCTTGGGCGGGGCGAGCACCTTAACCGCTGCGCCAAACCAGCGCGGTGGTATCAAATGCCGACGAGAGATTCGGTAGAACTAGCCGAGAGAACAAACATTAATGCTGCCTCTGCGGAGTGGCTATCTCTAAATCTGACTGGAAACTCAGAGCATCACACATAATGCGGACTAACAAGTGCCTCCTGGTTGGCTACAAGATCCCGTGTTGTTAGGCATCGCCTAGCTGTGGAGCTGCGAAGACCGCGAGATGAGAGCTGCACCCAAAAACTTGCTCCTGCGAAATGAACGTAAACAAGTGCAGCTGAGGTGAGTGACAAGAGACAATCTTGCGGATTGGACGTCGAAAGGTACCCAGCGCACCTGATGACAACGGAAATACCGGCGCTTATTCTGCCGGGGCTTAACTCTCGTGTGAGGGTTTGAGGGGTGGAGACGCAGCAGGAAGGTGGTGCTCCAGCAAAGATTACGACAAAAATACCACAAAAAGACGCCCTCTACGTATCTAGCTCGCTTCGCGGAGCGATTGTATCGCTCCCAAACGAAAGCGAAGCGTGCAGCGTGAAGCACTCAGCGGGTGGTACGGCCCTCACCCGCAGCCAGGACGAGTAGCCAGAAGGCTGCCGACCGAGATTCACTCCAACGATCGTTGACAGATGCTCCTTCGAGCTTGCAGTCGAACCCCTGCCCCGTCACCGCCGAGTCACCGTCAGCGCGACCGGCTGCGGTCGCCGTTCGGCGTCTCCGGTACGCCGCCATTCATGCGGGTTAGAGAGCCGGCTGCGGTGCGGCGGACTGTCGGCGCTCCCACTGCGTAATCCCACCTCGATTAGGGGGATCCTGGCTAATTGATTAGTTTTTATAACAATGCGCGGCAATATTATTTTAAGACTAGAAACCCCCTCCCAGTCAAGGACTCGAGTGCCGGCGGTGCGAGCCCGAGGCTGTGGGGGAGGGGCTGAAGGCGGGCGTCATGACAACAGCCACCCGGCACCGACCGCCAGCCAGCCCCGGGTATCCTTAGCGAGACGACGTAGCGGCAGTCCGTAGGGGTGCGCAGCACTGTACAGAAATGGCAGAGGTTGTGTCTTTTCAGACCGCTCTGTCCGACTCGACGTTTAGGACGAGACCGAACTTTTCCACGTACCTGAAAGTCGAACCGAGCTCCGGCCTCAACGACGCGCAGGCCTTCGAGGAGCTGAGAAGCCGCCGGCGTACGAAGGTGCCCAGCACGGCGGGAGCAAAGGACGCTTCGAGATTTCAGGAGCCGCTAGACAGTCCGCATTTCAAGCGGTACAACGACGAGGGCGACCACCGGCCACTGGCTCCCTACAGGTTCCAGGACCAATTCGTCGACCCCGTGTCGGGTTTCCTGAGTCCCGGCGGCGACGTCGTGCGGGGCACCGGTGTGGCGAGGATTAAGGATTTTATTCACATCTCGGACACGCCGCAGTCGCAGACTCCGATGTCGGCCAGCTCGAGTCGCATGCATACGGCCGCGCCCTCCGAACTGCGTCGAGAGTCTCAGCGGGACCCCAGCGGCCCGTCGCTGTGGAGCAGCCGCAAAAACCTGGACATCGCGACGCGAGCTAGACTGGGCGGTGAGCAGTCTCTCTCTCCGCCCCTTTCTCTTTCTCTCTCTCTCTCTCTCTCTCTCTCTCTCTCTCTCTCGCTCTCTTCTCTTCTCTCTCTCTCTCTCTTCTCTTCTCTCTCTCTCTCTCTCTCTCTCTCTCTCTCTCTCTCTCTCTTCTCTTCTCTTTCTCTTATGATCGTAACTCGAGTGGGGCCGTTCCCTTTCGTGCGATAAAGCATACCGCCGCAGGCCTCTACCCTGGCGCCGTATCCGCGCAGGCCACTCGGCCTTTGTTTGTTGACCTAAAAGCAAGATATTTATTTGGCCCTATTTGGAATGCTAACAAGCCTGCCAGGTTAGGCAACAATTGATTAATTGTGTCGGCTCGTTCATCCAACGGACGGCTAGGGTGTATGGCGCGGTCTAGACAGTCGCGATAAGTCGAGCCACCGGCCTGTCTGTCTCCACGGCGAGAATCTGATTCAGTTGCATTCAACATTTTTTCCGCTATTCCTGCCTCGTGTTAAAGTAGATTTAATTTCGCTGCTGCTATTGACTCCTGTCTCCAGGTAAAGCATATTGATTGCCTTGCCGGCGGTCATTCGCCAACTGCTCGGCGACAAATCGTAGTTCTTTCGAACATCGTATATGGGAACCGATCAGGCGCTTACAGCTGGTGCAGAACTCTGCAGCTGGCCTTGTTTGTCGTGAGCGTCACATTTATAACTTCTCACCACTTCTCGCCGACCTGCACTGGCTACCAGTCAAGCAACGGATTGACTCTAAGATTTTGTCGCTCACTTTTAGGTCCCTTCATTCTTTGGCTTTAGCCTATCGCTCAGATCTACTCCCCCACCAGGCCAAGCATCGTACCACCCGCTTTTCGGAATCCAACAGTTTACCAATACCTCGTACAAACCTCAAATCCTTTGGAGACCGTGCATTTAGTTCGTATGCTCCCAAAGCCTGGAACTCCCTCCCGACCTGCGTCAGAACATCCCCTGACCTGACCACATTTAAAAGGAACTTAAAAACACACCTATTTATCAAAGCATTTAGTGGATCCCTGTGATTCGACCTCTATGTGCTTATGCATGTTGACCCTGTGCATGTCACCCCTAATCATGTTATGATCGTGCTTCCTTCGCAGCAGATGTAAAGCGCTTAGAAAGAGATTGAGTTCACCGAGGTTGCTAAATCAAATGCATTATTATTATTAACTACTCGGAGACACTGGCAAGTCGACCGCAGCTCGTTGGCGGCAGCTCAATTTGTGCCCGCCCGCATCAGCAAATAGCACACCCAAACATGAAGTCTCGCTCCGAACACGCTTACCCATGCGTCGCAGAAATAGCGTTTTGTGTGCTTCGAGAAATGGCGGGCGCAGGAAAGGTTCCCCCTCTCTCTTTCGAGGTCGTCGGCAACTGTTTACGGAGGCTACGCTAGAACGAGTGGCTGTTAAGGCGTGTGCCGTCGGGGCAGCAGGCTTGTGCATAACTACCGAGACCCCCCCTCTTAGTCTTGGCAGAGCGGTGAAGCGTATGAAACTCAAGAGCCGCTGATCGCAGATTCTAGTCTGCAAGAGGCAATCCTCCGTTGCTTTATACTCCCAGGTAAGTAGCAGCTAAAACTCTTCTGGTTAGAAGAGTTTTAAATTTATTTTAAATCTAATATCATTATTAATTTTAAATGCAACTGTTTAGTCAGCCGACTTTTACTTTTACATTATTTTCACCCAATGAGAATTTCTAAAATTGTTCGACCGTAAGTGCGGTGAAACCTGCAAGAAAGCCGTTTAGGCAACGCAAGTTCGATGCTGGCTTAACTAATGGCCCAATTGGTTTACGCTGTTTTTACTACCTTCGGCAGGAAAGCGCACTATGCCGACAACCAGCGCTCGAAAGCACTGCCTACGCAATAGGGCAGATACTATCGAAGTCCATAATGCTTTTAAGCTGCAACTGCGCGGGTGAGGTTACGAGACATTTCTTGCCTTTGACGTTGCACGAGGACAGATGGCTGCCCTAGGTCTTAGGTTAGGGTTAAGGTGCTCGCCGCACGGGTAGTGGGTTTTTACGTCCTGCAGCACGTAGCTCCTTATTGCCCTCTGTAAGATAGAGTGACAGCGACTGGGGCTACTTGCTGTCGCTACATTAGACTATTATATATAATATTAATATACTCGAGAAGAATCGCGTGAAACTTCAGCGTTACATTACACATCGGGGCTTGAGTATCTGCTGACCTAGTGACCTAGTGCACAGTCTAGCTGGTGAGCCAAGCTTGGCAAGCACTGGCAAGTCACCTGGATAGCACTGCCTGCGACGACCTAGGTCGTCAAATGCTCAAATCCCACCTGCGGTCTCCTTCCTCTTCTTCTTTTTTTACCTGAGCTTCGGCCGTGCGGTACCGAGTTGCTTCCTGTGTCGCTTATTTCTCTCACCGCTGTCTGCGATAAGGTGCGCTTACGTTCTGCTCGCTTTGCTACGTTTTGTTCTCGGTGCATTGGCGCGAGTACTCGCCGGTCCGAGTACAGCAGCGACGGGCGGAAACCGCAGCTTTGAGCCCGCACAGGCGAAAAATCCGGGCAAACTGCAACCTTTAAGCCCGGCAGTCGGCGGTGGGGTGGGCTCGCCAGCTAGGCGGAAGCCTTTCACCGCTGATTTCGGCTGCGAGCCGCTGCGCGTCCCTGTCCCCCCCCCCCCACTCTAACCGCACATCCGGTTAACGCTCGCGCAGCGCCATCTCGCGTCCCGAGCTCGCGGCTAGCCAGTGGAGCATCGAAGGCGCGCGTCCAGGAGGCACGCGTCCAGGGGCTCTGGAGCGGGAGGCGCCAAAATGGGCGCCATTTTATTCTCGGAAACTATCGAATAAATAAAGGGGCGCCATCTGCGCTGCTCGTCCCCGGGCGCGCGATATCCTAGAGATACCACTGCGTCAAACTCTCGAGCGGCGTCGACAGTCTTGCCACCTAGAAATGGCGCGAAGCGTGCGCGCCCGCTCTATCCTGTCGATGCCCGCGCGCTCTCCTTCCGCGAGCTTCTCGATCTGCGAAGCGCTGGCCCCCAACCATCCCCACTCCCCGCTCGCCGCTCGCTTGCTCCTACTAACTAAGTTGGCCTCGGATCTTTCAGGATGGACGAGCGACCAGCCTCCACTATCCAGCGACGAATCGTCGGATGCCGGCAAGCAGGTAACACTACTCAATAGCACGCGGTCAGAGATCGCGAAATTGTTCCAAGTCACCGACAGCTGTTGCTGAGAGGTGCAGGCGCTAGCGTACTCTGCCGTCCGATCGGCGACGTAAGGTTTGAGCAAATAGCCGGAGGTGCTCGCGTAATCCTATTACTCGGACGACTAACCAGCGCCGAAGTTTGGCGAAGCATTACTACTTCATTAGAGCTCGCAGCGCGTTTCCGCAACCTGTGCGAAGGCCGCACGCTCGCCTTCGGTCCGCTTTTATTTGCGCGAAGAAATGTCACTCGTCATTGCGAGGCTGGCCACCGAGTTAAAGCTCGAGCTTATTAGAGGACGCAATGCTGCACACCCCGATTCTGTGCACAGGAGCGGCCACTTTCCAAACCTTACCTGACTACACCTCAGCTGCTCACATCAGCGAAGTTCTGAACCAAATTTCACTTTCGATTTGTACAATGGGATGCCTGTATTCGTGCGCGAACCGGAAAGAGTAGCAGCCCCCTCCGCTTCACCACAAGTACCCCTTTGCCACCCTCCCCCGTCGGAATGAGGTTCATCGTTAGGGCTGCGTCCGAAAAGGCCGCAGCTAAGCAGCCCAACTCCAACTTTTCGATAAGCAGGCAAAGGGGTCGCAACCCCCACCCTCCCCCAGCTACCCTAGCTAGCTAGGCGACCCAGAAACGTATCGTCGAAGAGAATGCTGCCTTCGCCCCGCGAAAAGAGTATTAGAGTACACAATTTTTCATTTCCTGGGTAGCAAGTGTCATTCTCGAACTGCTTGTGCTTCGAAAGTGTCAAAAATGAAAAGTTCTCTCTACAAACTTTTCTTTTGTGACCCGGATAGTGATAAATTTGAAGCCTACCTTTTTGATAAATTTGAAACCTACCTTTTTGATAAATTTGAAGCCACTTTTTGTAGTGGGAACACGGGCGAATGCGCGTCTTTTTGCTCTTATTTCGTTGGATAAAAATACGAATTAAATTAGCATTCATTTATTATGAAATCATAAAAATGACCAAGAGTGAATAATTTTGTGAAACTCACAATCATACTGTAAATCACTATCGAGATGAGCGCCCAAATATAGTCTCCCGTCATGTTCTCGTTATCCTGGCCTTGGTTGAGCCGTTCAAAGTCAAGTGCCCCAAAGCAAGTTCGACTTGAATTTATCAACATGAGTATCAAGGATATGGATTTTGAAGGACATCGTGCAGCACATTGTGCCGTAGTTCTTCACGATAACATTAACGAGCTCTGCCCAGTTTTTAGACTGTCTTGCGAATGCGAAGGAAGCCGCGAACCACCGACCGTGACGACGGTGTTCCAAGCCACTTCCTCCTTTCTAGCTAGCTTCTTGGGGAACTCCTAGCACTCAACTATCTTCTTTGTCGTCGGTCTCACAGAGACGTGGATTTTGTCCTTCACCTCAGAGGGCTTAGCGGAGAAAATTTGAATGCACTCAAATGCTGCCGTCGCCTTATAATAATAATGTACTTGATAAGGCGCCCCCAGAGAACTCAATCTCTTTCTAGGCGCTTTACATTTGCTGCAAAGGGAAATGAAATTAAATGGTAAGTAAAATCATGCTTGAAAACAAACAAGATGAATAACATGGTTAGGGGATCTAGAGCTGTGACCCAATGTGTCCTAAGGCCCAATTTGATTGGCAGCGGTTGCATCAGCACCCTCTGGGCGTCTTCTAGATGTCCGCATTGGCCAGTCAGGCTGCGACAGTGCGCTCGGCGATCCCCGCTGTCTCAAAGGGAAAGATAGCAGGGCAACTTGGCAAACTCGCACACGGGAGACCCTGAAAAAATGCCACCATTGTAAGTCTCCGTAGAACTCCCAGCTGAACTCGTCGTACAAGACGTGGCGTCCAGCAAGGTCTTGACTTTGCTGTCATATTCTTTCTACTATTTTTCCATTTTGGAGCCGCACGGCTTTGAGGCTTTTGGGATGAGCTGTCAGCGAAGAAGCTCGTGTGCTTCTCATTCTAGCCAAAGGCGGTTCCTACGGCCTCGTGCAGACTGGTCGCATTGTGGAGGCAGAAGCAGAGTGCGTCTTCACGG
>WPIO01000017.1:2950000-3147500 GCA_009760855.2 Cristatella mucedo
TCCGAATTATTTTTATACGTCGTATTCTGCTGCTCAGTCTGACTCTGCAATTAAATATCAAAACACCCTAATGAAGCGTCGTGGACGTCTTAACCGTCATTTTCGGCAGCTGATGACTTCGTGAGCATTGATTGCCTGACAGCTGACGTTCGGTGACTTGGGGCTTCGGGAGACGTATAGTATCTACCCCCACTTAACTTAATAGCTGCGATCAAAGACGAAATCTCTTGAGGCCGCCTAATCTCTTCGATGCACCGCTAAGAACCGTTTTGACTATTGCTAGTGCCTTAACTGCGGCTTGGTTTGAACAAATTCAATACAAAATTGTCTTCTATATCTAAAGACAGTTTGATCTTTGAAGATCAATGCTGAGTTATACAGCGAGTATTCCTCTCATATTACCGAAAAATCTTTCATGGTACACAGAAATCTCTAGCATCGTATTTGTGCTTGTATATAGAATGTGCATATTGTTTAGCAATATAAAAGTCAAGTTGATAAATTCCTTCCCAACGGAGCAACTGACCGCCAACAATCGTGCAAGTCGTCTTGGAACCTCTCTGATAACGCTCGCTAATAACGCTGCCGATAAGTACTGGCCGAGTACGAGATGTGAAAGGCCAGTTGCAGCGCCCTGCTTCAAGCATGAAACAGCACTCAGTGACATCTTACCCTCTTGATGCTCAAGAAGCCATTACTGATTCTTTCTTGTCTGCTGAGGCTTAACCCGCAAATATTTGCCTATACCTGGAGCCAGAAAGTCGTTATGATGACGAGCCAAAACCAAACAATGACACTGTCTATAAAAAAAGGCGAGCTCAACTACCCGTGATGGCACATTAGGTAAGGCGGTTGCTTTCACGACCTCGGTCCCGAGGTCGTGGGTTCGATTCCTGCGGTGGGCGATCCTTTATCGCCACTGCACGAGGTGGTGATAGCCGTAAAGGCTCTTCTGTCGCTATGCAAAAAGAGGCAGATAAATCAGCTAGGATTTATTTTATTTATTTATTTAGTTAACGAAAAAGATGGTTAGCCTTGCAAAGCGCTGACGGTCAGTCTAAAGACTGCCAGTGCACCAGGTCAATCGGATGAGACGTAAGCGAACGCCTTAATGTTTTGCTTCTACTGAGATCGAGTCTTTGTTTTACTTCTTTTCACAGGTTTGGCTTTTAAAATTTTGTAAATTTGTAACGCAGGATTATTCGCCCAGCATCGTCGTTGTACAGCTCCAACATATAACGTGAGATCTTTGCCCAAAGCTTTCAGTTGCATCTCGTGATTCAGCGGAGCGGATCAGCTAAAGCCGCTGAATGTAAGCTAGCTGCAGATATTTCTCGAGGCTTTTTTTGGAATCAGTCACTGGGCCTGTGCTTCATCTTAGCCCGAATGTATCGCCCTACCGATTTGGAACGGTAAAAACGTACCGCAATCTCGTAATTCGCTGTAGTGGCTAATGTACAGAAAATAAGAACGATTAAGTAAGTACGGCATCAAAGGGCGGTAGATTTTTTAGCTAGCATGTATACAAATTTTGATTGGCTTTTGGGTTCCAACTTTATAAATAAAAAAAAAGTACTTAGCAGACGTCAGCCGATTCACACAGCACCATTTTGGCTACCAAAATTCGCTTAAGGTTTTGAGTGAGAGTGCTATAGAAAACCCTCATACGTAGCATCCACTCAGTCTTTGTGGCGTTACAGACAAAAGATGCATTACATTCCGTAGCGGTAGAAAAGGTTTAGCGGCTATCAGGTTTGGTTGCAGTGGGCAATAAGGAATTGCCGGCTACATGACTCGAGCTTACAGCCTCCGCCCTGAAGTACGAGCACTGTAACCCCTCGAATAAGAACCAGGGAAATTTTCACGTGCGTATACTATTCACTTTACCTTGCCAATTCTGGACGTGACTGCTTTTGGGAGCCGACACGCACTGCCACGCAGTGCCAACTCCCAGGCCCCCGGACTGCAGCAGCCTCAAGGATTTGAGGTTGTTTCGAGGCACAGCTAAACGACTTCCGTCAGACGCGCTGGTGGTACAATGCGTGGCCTGATTGGAAAGTAGTTTGTCTGGGAAGGCTGGAGCAAGAGAACGAGGAGACCTAAAAGTGAGCGACAAAACCTTGGTCAACATGCTGCTCGCCAGGAAGCCAGTGGAGGTCTCCGAGAGGTGGCGTAGTGTTCTCGCGTGAAATTCTGTAACAATTCGCACGCCGCTGTACACTGAGCCCAACTCGGCTGCCGAAGTGATGCACCAGTCTCAGAGCTGAACTTCCGTCTCGTTTCTATTGATATTGGAATTCCTTTATCGGCTTCAAATGGAACCTTACGTCAATTACAAAACTAACAAATATTTCCTACAATTCCAGCCAAGTGTACGCATGTAGCTATAGTCGTCCCTCGCCAGTTGGCGGCTTCACTTTAACGCGGTTTTTTCAAATACATTTATCAAAAAGTTTATCAAGATTGAAAAAATTTTAAAACAATACAGCGAGCGCTCGGTTGTCTGAATCAATTATACACCCATGTCTTACAACTAAAATTAAAAGTACGGTACTCGTGGGCTGACGGCCTATGTATACGAGCACCCCCGCAAATTCTTCGACGCCAGGTGCAGTCGCTTGACCACTCCTTGCGTGTGGGCGAGAGCTTTTTCCAAAAAAATTGGGTGCGGTGAAACCAAGCCAATCAGAGCGTGCTATTCACTGATGAGGCTAGCCTATCCTCTTTCTGTCCTGGCCACTGATTGGCTCAGCCTCGCGCGAGTTCGTTTCTTTCTCATACACACTTCTACATCGCTACAGGTTTTCTATGCTCTAACTACAATAATATTCGATTTATAAACAAAGAATCCTACTTTGCGGAAATTCCCTTATCGCGGTAGAGTATGGAACTGATTAATTGCGATAAACGCGGAACGATTGTATTTCTTCCATGCAGTTTTTGGCACGACAAAGCCACGCTGGGACTGAGAGTCTTCTAATGCGGAGTTCTTGAATGCGCCGTCGCTGCTTTAATAATGATGATAATAACGCACTTGATAAAGCGCACTCAGAGAACTCAATCTCTTTCTAGGCGCTGTAAATTTGCTGCAAAGGAAGCACAGTCGAATAGTGAGCGGTATCATGCTTGATAAACAACACGAATAACAAGTTCAGGGGTGACGTGCACAGGGTCAGCATGCAAGTGTGGTTAGTGGCAGCATGCACAGCGTCAGCACGCATAAATAAGCACATCAAGGACGAAGCACAGGGACCCACTAAATACTGTCATAAATAGGTGTGTTTTCAAGTTCCTTTTAAATGTGGTCAGGACAGGGGATGTTCTGACGCAGGTCGGGAGGGAGTTCCAGGCTGTGGGAGCATAGGAACTAAATGCACGGTCTCCAAAGGATTTAAGGTTTGTACGAGGTATTTCAAGACTGTTGGATTCCGAAAAGCGGGTGGTACGATGCTTGGCCTGATGGGGGAGTATATCTGAGAGATAGGCTGGAGCCAAAGAATGAAGTGACCTAAAAGTGAGCGACAAAAGACACGATAAACAGAGGCCGTAAAGGAGTTACCTTCGGCCAGCTCAAGCAGTGCCCAGCGGCTACTGCAGTTGTACGTCTTACACGCTACTACTGCAGTAGCTGGCGCTGCAGTATTGGGCGTGAGCAGTCAGGTTTCGACTAATAATAATAATAATAATAATGCACTTGATAAAGCGCCCTCAGAGAACTTAATCTCTTTCTAGGCGCTTTACATTTGCTGCAAAGTGAAATGCAATTGAATGGGGAGTAATATCATGCTTGATAAACAAACAAAATAAATAATATGGTTAGGGGTGTCATGCACAGGGTCAGCATGCAAATATGGTTAGTGGCAGCATGCACAGTGTCAGCACGCATAAGCACATCAAGGACGAATCACGGGGACCCACTAAATGCTGTCATAAATAGGTGTGTTTTTAAGTTCCTTTTAAATGTGGTCAGGACAGGGGATGTTCTGACGCAGGTCGGGAGGGAGTTCCAGGCTTTGGGAGCATACGAACTAAATGCACGGTCTCCAAAGGATTTAAGGTTTGTACGAGGTATTGGTATACTTGGATTCCGAAAAGCAGGTGGTACGATGCTTGGCCTGATGGGGTAGTATATCTGAGAGATAGGCTGGAGCCATAGAATGAAGGGACCTAAAAGTGAGCGACAAAACCTTGAAGTCAATCCGTTGCTTGACTGGTAGCCAGTGCAGGTCGGCGAGAAGTGGAGTACTGTGGCAACTGCGACGCTCACGACAGACAAGCCTAGCTGCAGAGTTTTGCACCAGCTGCAATCGCCTGATCGCACATGCTGGTAGGCCAGTAAGCAGTGAGTTGCAGAAGTCGAGACGGGATGTCACGAATGCATGGACCAACTTGGACGTGGTATCCTTATCTAAACAAGCCCAAATTTTAGCAATGTTATGAAGCTGAAAATAGGCAGATTTGACTGTGGAGCTGATGTAGTCGTCTAACGAGAGGTCACTTTGGAATAAGACACCTAGATTTCGAGCTGATTCAACTGGAGATATGCTGGCAGAGCCAATTTTGAGAGTCAGCCTTTCCAATCTCTGAATCAAACTGGGTTTGTCCATACTAGTAAGTTAGTTTTATCTTCATTTAATTTAGGAAAATTTGCTGCCATCCATGACCAGATGTTATCAATACACATAGCAAGAGAATTGAGAGAATTTGAGGTGCTCTAAGGCTGGGAGGGATCAAAGCAAAGGTACAGCTGAGTGTCATCCGCAAGAAGTGAAAGCCAAGATTGTGCTTGGCAATAACATCAGCAAGAGGCAGAGTATAAACCGTGAAAAGAACCTAGCACTGAGCCCTGAGGTACTTCATATTTCAGAGGTACTTCAGATGATCTTTGTCCATTCACGTCATTGCTCAGGAGTCTCCCACTGAGATAGGACCTGAACCACTGCAGAGCAGTGCCAGTGATGCCCAGGCGAGATGAGAGGCGCTCTAGAAGAACTTTGTGATCGATGGTATCAAAAGCTGCCGAAAGATCAAGCAAAAAAAGCAGAGACACTCTACCCATGTCTGCATTCCTAAGTAGGTCGTTGTATACCCGAAGCAATGCTGACTCTGTGGAGTGATTAGCTCTAAAACCAGACTGGAACTTACTAGCAAGGTGTGAGGTTTCGATATATGAGTTCAGCTGGTCTGCCACGACCCGTTCCAGTGTCTTTGATAGGAATGGTAGAAGGGAGACTGGGCGGTAGTTGCTCAAGTTCTCTTGGTCTAGTGTAGCTTTCTTGAGAAGTGGCCTGACTACAGCTTTTTTGAAAGGTGCTGGGGCATGACCTGAGGCTGCGTGAAACAGGACAGCCGCTGAAAGCGCGAAGCAAGCGTCTCTTGCCGAAGCGTCTTTTGTCACTCCTCTGTCAGAGCATTTTTTTTAGTACGCTTTTGGGCGCCCTTTTGTTTTCGTAGACAATCGTCACAAGAGTGTGCGTTCTTGCTTGCGGGCCAAAATCCAGAAGGGTCTTTAAATACTTCTATTATCAGGTGGTTTTAACGAGTTTAGGAAATTGCAGCGACTCTAAATACTAAGTTGATTGGTGCGCTCGTGAAAAGAATGTTGCCGAGGAGAGCGACCAGCAACGGCAAGTATTAAGTATTGTATACAGTATAGTATAGTATACTATCGGCGGAGAATGAAATTTTTGGAATCGCGATATTGTCATTTGCAGAGGGTGCGTCAGAAAAAGCGTCTTTGAGGTCGGAGGCTTTTTTCTATTTTCCTATTATTTCCTATTAGGAAACTGCCGTCGAGCATTTAGCTCTCAATTTACATACGTACATTAAGACGTGGAGGACTGAATCATATGGCGTTTACACATCGCGACCCAGGTTTTAGGTTAGAGTGAGGCAGAAGGCAACGGTTTTGTTGCCCGCTGCACGCGGGATTGAGAGCAGCAGTGCTCTGCTGCCGCTGTGTAAATGAGGCAATGTCCGATCAGACGATCTTCGCCGTTTTAATACCAAAATTTTGCCTTTGCGGGTCATTTTAAAGCACTATACTCAACCGATCAGTATTAAAATAAGTCAATACTTTTCTCTGGCCGCCTCGAGCTATTAATGATTGTTATCGCTTGGCCGCAGTGCATGCACCGTGTCTACTTACTCTTGCTGTTTGCATGTTACCGTCAGTGCGTTTGTGGGGGGCGGGAAGCCCCTGGCTATCCCCACGCGCAAGAAGGTGAGCGTGCCTGAAGCTGTTGATGGTGTATATGGACGAACAATAATCGAAGTAGAATGATATATTAACATGGGCGAAGCTTTGCTGCTCCTTTGGGTGTCAATAGCAGAGCTTCATTAGGGGAGGGCCATGGTTTCGTTGATTTTAGGAAAGGGTTGAAAACGATAGGTAACCGATGAGCGGTGACGGGAGGCCACGCCCCTTATCCGCTACTTGTTGCGCACGCGCCGTGCTGGTGGTAAGCGGCCGGCTATTTATACAGACGCGCACAGCTGATGTGACTTGGCTAGGAAGTGGGTGTCGTTTCAATCGGATCGGGCTATTTCGCATAGTCATAGGCTATTAACAAGTACAGCTGACGTCGCCTAGCAGGTAATTCACTTTCCTAGCAGATCAGTAGTAATCTCCCGGCTTCAAGTCACTGTCGTTGCACTGAAATGTCCCGCATGTCCGGCGCTTAGCGATGTCCCTAGTTTCCCATTTGCTAACTGTATAGCAAGAACTAGCACAAGTGCGCTATGCTTTAGAGGACTTTTTACAAGCAGGTTTCCAGATCTGTTTGCCTCGCGCACGTAAGGAACTGTCACTGTCGTGTGCCTACTAGCCTTGCCTCGATGATCGATGAACAGTTGTTCACCCCTGACTGCCGTTAGTGCGCCAGGGGATCTGTGCAAACCCTATGAACCATTGTTTACATTCGAATACTTCCGGGTACTGAGAAGTTTGTGTTTCTGGTCCAGTTAGCCTCCGACTTCGCGGTTGCTCGCGTGGCTTAGCCTAGGTCAGTTTCATCGTCGGTCTCGGCACTACTCTCTCTAGCCTCTGGCCATGGGGCTGCTGGTTGGGGCCCCTGTCGTTCCTAAGCTAGATTTTGTGCAATGAACCTTTTGCGGGATTTATAACGCTTGATAAGCTCTAAACACCTCAAAGGATACGGTATCACTAGACAGCAGAATCCCACTGAGAGTCTGTTAGAGATGCTTTCCCCTCATAATACCATATGTGAAATGTATGCTGATAGCAGTAAATTTTGACACTTATAATGGAAATTTCTTCTATGTCAACTAATTTGTATTGTTATGGCGTAGTGTCGATGAAGACGGGATGCCGATGTACTCGGACTTTGTTTGGTTACTCAACTTTTACAGAGGTCTGCTGGGGAGGTTGTGCTAGCCAATCGACAAGCCTCCGTTTTGTCTGCAGCCGAAAGTTAAGCCCTTAGCATGCTATCACTGGGTGAGGAGATTTTTGGCCTGGAAATCTGAAGACTGGTGTGCAGGTTGTGTCAGTCTGGATGAGCTGATGGAACCTCATACTTGAATGCACGCACCGATTCCTTGCCAAGAATCGTGCAACCAATTTTTAAAGGTGTTATACAATTATGCTTTCTTGTGCAACAATGCTGTCTTGCTCTCCTGCTACTGCAGTGGCACTACATTTCTAGCTCTCCTTCGGCAATATTTCCTTCCTACACGTGTACTCCTCGAGCCTGGGCTTGTTATACTGCTATGCTGCTCACTTTTTCTGTATTGTGATGAATGCTGTTGGATGCCATTGCATACTGAAAGTTGTTTATGCTTTATGTGCCTTGCAAGTTCTTATAGCTTCTTTAGTTTCAAATGGGCATACATACAGCGCAATGCTTCAGTTGGGAGCTTGGCCTTGGCAGGCAAGTTGTCCTGCTTGCATTGCCGAAGTCGAATCCTGTCTCTAAAAGACTCTCTGGTTGGCCGGCCACATCAACCTGGGTCTGGTAGATGTGGCCGAGGGGTTCCACGAATTACTTTGATCTACAACGATTGCCTATGATATGCAAGTAAAATTCTGAGCTGTGTGCAGCCGATTTCGTGCAGATCGCCTTAAGCAGTGATTCGTGCAAGCATGGCCACGTATGCATGCTGTTTTCGGGTGCATCGCATGGTGCGATACCAGCCTCACAGGGCTGCTCGCTTTAAATTCGACTGGCTTGAATTGAGCAGCCCGAGAAACACCAGGCTGTATGCCCCCCTTAAAGAGCCACTCAGCAGGCGTGTGTGTGTGTGTGTGTGTGTGTGTGTGTGTGTGTGTGTGTGTGTGTGTGTGTGTGTGTGTGTGTGTGTGTGTGTGTGTGTGTGTGTGTGTGTGTGTGTGTGTGTGTGTGTGTGTGTGTGTGTGTGTGTGTGTGTGTGTGTGTGTGTGTGTGTGGCTACACTGTCAGCTGGTACTGGAAAGTCTGTACCTGGCTAGTTAGTACCAGTCCGGCTAGTTATGCAGGCAGTCTGAATTAGGGTCTGCATTTGGCAGAGGGGGTCGACGCGTGCAGTTCTGGCACCGGGCAGCCGGCAGGGCTGCATGATTGGAACCGCTGCCAACTAGTGGTGCTAGTGCTATACTCGGATGTCCTGTGGCCTTAAGGAAGGGGGCTGGCTGTCTGGCTGTATAGTCTGCCCTCACAGCCGACCCAGAAGAAATCTGGGCAGCAGGCCCAGGTACAGCTTCCTCCTTGGAGAAACAAGTGCTGGCTACTCCAATTGCCTCACTCATTGCACAGTCGGCAGAGATCGGGAGCCCTCAGTGGAGCTGGGGAGCTGCTGCTGAGGGCTGGCTGCTGCTTGTTTCTGCAGCCTCCAACCGTCAGCCTGTCAGCCAGGCAGCTGCTGCCTCTGTCGTGCCCCCCCTGCGTGCAGCGATCGAGTGAGTACTGGAGGCATGTCAGACATGCCAAGTCGGCGGTTTGAAGTGTATCGGCGGAGTCGCTGCTGGCAGGCACTGCATCGGTCGGTGCCTGCGATCCTCCAATCATATTCCACTAGGAAATTGAACCACCGCAGGTTACCCTCCGTAGTTGGCGTCCCATGCGCCGTTCCTTGTCCTCGAGATACTGCTCTCGGCAGCCTCGTTCCCAAGTGGCAGACATGCGCAGTGGTTCGTATGTCTTAATTGGCCTCCGCCGCAGCTGCTGTTTCTGCTGCTGCTGCTGCAGTGCGCCACACCACGTGCCTGTCGCTCTGAGATGCCGTTCCACTTGTAGTAGCCTGTGGCGCCGTCTGCTGGTGGCTGCGTGGGGGACGTCTGTCACTGGCTGGCTGAGCCAGCAGCGTCTTTGCCTCGAGGCTGCGCCGACACTTGTGTACTGTCTTCCGGCTGTGGCGACTGGCAGTTGGACCCTGCCTGCGCTTCTCCTAATCCGGTGCGTGGCGCCTTCGCAATGGCTGCCGCTGTTGGCTTGGCCAGAGTGTCGGCCACCATCCCTCAGAGGTTTTACGATGGCGACATCTGCAAAGACAGCCAAGTCAGTCGAGACTTGCATGGTGAGTAGGGGCGCTCCGAAGCAGCGCGGTCCGAGATACGATGATGGCACCCGCCGAGTGATTGCCCTCAGCCGGGGCCGCCGTCGCCGTTCCCCTGCACCGCTATCCTCCCCGTCGTCGTCTGGCAGGTCTGCGCAAATAGCTGTGCGTGACGTGCGACTGTGTAAATGACGACTGCAAGCGGTAAGCCAAGAGCTGCTCACAAGTCACTCGGCTCGCGTGGTCGTGCTGCTGCTTCTGCTGCTGCTGCCATGTCGGTGATTCATTTGGCAGCGGTGGTGCGGTGCTATCGCCGAGAGCTGGTGCTTGCCTGCGCTTGCCTGCTGCTGCTGCTGCTGCTGCTGCCGAACGGAAGGCCCGCATCCTGCTTCCGCTGGTCTGGCTTGGCTGCCTGCTCAGCAGCAGCGGTGAGGGCTGCAGCCGCTGCAGTGGCAGCTGAAGGGCCGAGGAAGTGGCTCACTCCTCGGCCGGTCCGACCTGCTTGTCGCTGCTGTGTCAGCTGTAGCTAGCACTTCTGCTGGCTGCACCTAGTGGGCTGGAGATAGCTTTAGGCGAGAATGCTGCTGCTGCTGCTGCTGACCCAGACTCACCCTGCAAGCAGTTGTGGTACTGAGCTGCTGTCGTGGTCGGCCGTGCCCCTAGCAAATAAGCAGTGTCGTTGCCCTGCCGCGTACCCTGTGACAGTGCATCCTTTGGCTACTGCTGCTGCTGCTGCTCCAGTACTTGTGAACTGTGGAATGGGGAATGTGGACTGGGAATGGGTTCCAGGGCTTGTGGACTGGGGGAATGTGGTTACTTTACGGCGAATTTTAGTCGCCCTGGGATTTTTCGGCCAGACCATTTCGGCCTTGTTCGTTTCGACATCGAACGTTTTCGTGGTCGATATGGCAGCCCAATTTCCGAGGCTGAACATAAGAATGTGTAACCGCAAGACTATGATTACCCGATCGGATAAGTGTACATTTGTAAGTTCCTCAGGGCTCGGGGCTGAAATGTCTCATGGGAGGGGCCATGGCCTGCAAATAAATCATGCCGTCGCTTTGTTAGCTGATCTGCTGATTGAGCTTGATCTCCGGAGTCCAATGGGCATTTCAAGTTGATGCCTAGCAAGAAAGACGGTGGCCTTGGCCTGGAGAAGGCGGAGGAAGGGTCGCACTGGCAATCGGTGAATGAGCGCAAGGACAAGGGCGAGGGCGTGGCATGGCACGTGTGTGGAGGAAGCATCATTGGGTGGTGGAGCGAGGGAGGCTGGTGGAGAGAAGAGGCCCGACCGAGGCTGGTCGATGGATAGTGCCGCGATACAGAATGCAGGCAATCTGCAGGGGGTTTGCCGGGCTTACACGATCCCTCGTTGGATACGCTCGCTTGCAGGTCAGGTGTAAGGCTACGAGCCGTGTGGGCCTTTTTCTGCCAGGATCAGCGTTTAGTCCTCCTCCCTAGAAAGAAATGTCGACTGGTTGCTCGAGATGGACTGAGCCATGCAGCTGCGGCTCTGGTATCCTCCGCTGGCGACGAGGAAAAGAGAGCAGAGCGAGAGTATAGTGTGCCAGTGATTGCCGGTCGATTTTAGCATCAAGGGGGTGGGGCTGCTACCACTGTTCGCTTGTGAGGCAGCAAAGTGGCATAGGTCAGATGTAAGTGGCCGAGCCTACCAGGACCTTTAGTGGCACCAGGTGGTCGGTCATTTTGCCGGACGTTTGACTATCCAGGGATTAAGTTGTCTTAGGATGCTGTATAAATACATTACATATATATATATATATATATATATATATATATATATATATAATGTAGCATTTCTCTCGTATGCTGGAAGTCCATTCCGGAAAATAGGCTTCGCAGGCCGCTGGTGTGTGAAGCTAATGGCGTTTCAGCGCTTAACGGCTCACGTTGAAGGTAGCTTCATTTACTTGGCCACCGAGGCTCCGTGTTAATCTAAATCGTCCGACAAAAGTGGCATTCCCGGGAATAGTCGGTGATCACCTGACTCAAGATTTGAGAAGAGTTGCTAAGGAGACGTTCTATATGATCTTCCAGCTGCACCAATACTGCTGGCAAAATGTGCTAGCTCTACCAACCAGATGTTTTGGGTCATACCTCATTACAGAACTATCCTGAGGATTCTGCTTTGATGTTGTGTAACTAACCATATGCATTTTGTCCCATGAGCAATTCGGAATAATGACATCGATTTCTTTCAGGCTGACGTTATTTTCGGAACGGCGTCCGACTTTTTATATTTCGTGAGGGCGTAATTGAGCTCATATTTGTATTCACGGAAACTTGCCATACAAACTTATGATGATGGTGCTAGCATAAAATTGGCTTGACTGTCGTACTTCCCCCCCCCCGAAGGTTTTGATTAATCTTTGCTTCAGGCATGCTCATAAACAGATTAAACATAATTAATTTGCACAGTCTCGTTAGAGAACTTAATCTCTATTCAGGTGCTTCACATATGCCACGGGGCTCGAGCCCACGACCTCGGTCATGAAATACAGTGACCCTGACCTTGGTCGAGCCAAGCACCTTACACCATGTCGACCGGGACCCACGGGCTTATAACTTTCTCTCATAAGATTGTCGCTGAGGCTTGTTGTGTGGCCTGCTTAAGAAATCAGAGGCCACTCATGCATTCTTGCGAACCAGCTAGACTGTTTGGCAGGTTTTCGAATTCTTCCTAGCCTGCACTAATTGAAGAAGCACGTGACCTCGAGCTGAGGTCAGACCCTGTATTGGCTGCTTGCTAATGCATTCCAGCAGCTGTGCTGTGCTGGCTCTGCTATTATGGCAAACATTCCAGCTAATCCAAGTCTGTCAGTTACAGATGATGGATGATACATTCTAAGCTTTGATAAGACTCTGCATTAACTTCCCTGTCGAATCCTGACCCTGTATTGTCTGTTGAAGGCTTAGTTTCGAGCAAACCATGTTCCCATTGTTCCGCTGGTGTGCCTACCACAGGGCTCAGTAAGCTCAACAACGAATGGAGCATTTCGCTTTTCTTTCTAACATCAAGTACTAACAGCTAGGCTCGAAGTGATCTACTTGGTGGAGTATCTTTGGTTCGGGTGCTCGCAGAGGTTGGAGGCATCAGGATGGCTGAGTTTTTAGCTGCCTGCTGTTCGAATTTTGTGAGGATGATCAAGTGTCTTTTAGGAGGTTGAAAGCCAATCGCACTAGTCTCACTGGTAGACTTGCTGCCGTGGCAGCTGTGTCCAGCTTTGCGGCTGTATTGAAGCTGTGTCGGGGGGGGGGGGGCCACATGGCCAGCGATGGTGAGACATAGTGTTGTCGAACTGGTTGATTGTAGACATGCCTGCTTCCTTTCCAACGTATGCAAAGTGTTAAGAAGAAGATTTAGTTCTCTTAGGGCACTATACAAATTTAATTATTGCCTAGCTGGTTTAGCCCAGTGGTTAAGGTGCTCGCCCCGACCAATGTTGCCGAGGTCGCGGGCTCGAGCCCTGTGGCATATGTGAAGCGCCTGAATATAGATGAAGTTCACTTAGGGCGCTATGCAAATGAACAATATTATTATTATTTATACATGCCCTGGTCCTAAGCTGTTAGTTCTGGCAGATTGCCAGTTTTGGTAATATCTGACCAGGGTTGGCTGCTAAATGCTAGCTAGCACTTGATGGAATTATCGTGCCATTTTGGTGCAGGCCTAATTAATTCAACAGAGAAGCAGAGTTTGTGGTAGTTTCTCATCGTGTGTTGCTAACGTGGTAGCAGCAGAATGAAGCCTATTTTGCTCTCTCTTCCTCCTCTCTCTCTCTCTCTCTCTCTCTCGTCTTTTCTTTCTACTGTCCTCTCATTTCTCTCTTCTCTTCGTTTTTCTCTTCGTCTTGTTTTTTCCTCTCTTTTCGTAAGCTCTCATATATTCTCTCATCTACTCATCTCCTCTTCATCTTCTGTCTCCTCTTTTTTCTCATCTTTCGCCCCTCCTCTCCTCCTGGTGTCTCCTCTCTCTTCTTTCACACTGGGTCATTCAATGGGAAGGCCTTGGTCATTCCCTGTGGGAATCTGTATTTATCGATGTAATGTAGCTGCATCAATCGTCTGGTGCCTGGGATTGGTCACTGAGCAAGGGGTCTGCTAGGAGTCGGTTGAATGCATCAGAAGCCCAGCCAGTGCATAAAGCAGTCAATACTAGTGGGGTCAAGGTCACTGCAGGTGTGATCCCACCTGAGCTTAAAAGGTATTTTTACCCAAACAAAGGGCGTCTGCTTCCTGCTGGCTGGCCTGACAGGCTACTGTGAACCGACTGTGAACTCGCTAACCTGATTGACTGAGCCGGCTTGTTTTCTGGCAAATGAGCTGCAGTCGGCAGCTCTTGCTGAGTCAACAAAAAACAAAACCCGAACCTGCGGCAGCTCGACTCAAGACGGCCTAAGGGTAATTGTAACAACTGCTCACTCACCTTGCTGTTCTAATTACTCATTTGTGCAGTCAGAGGCCTCTGGGCAGCGATCTGCCCCCCATGCTAGATGGGAACCAGAGGCAAAAGATTAAGCTCCCTGCCCAAGGCTTATTTCATCTTTCGGTGAACCATTTTGGGGAATATTAGCTTCCTGCTATAGTGCTTGCCACCGGGTGCATTCTGGCAGGGCTTGCATTTTGCCGCCAGGCAGGCCGGCAGAGCATTTCTGCCCGGTAGCCGGCTAACGTGCATAATTACCTGCTCTCTCTCTCTCTCTCTCTCTCTCTCTCTCTCTCTCTCTCTCTCTCTCTCTCTCTCTCTCTCTCTCTCTCTCCTTCGAGTCAGCCACTGAGTTTGGTGCCGGTTTGGCTGAGGCTGCCTGATGAGGCTGCTCAAAAAGAATTAGCTGACTTAGCTGCCTCTTTTTGTATAGCGGCAGAAGAGCCTTAAAGGCTATCACCACCGCTTATATCTCGGCAATAAAGAACTGGTCGCCGAAAGATTTGATTCTACGACATTGGAGACGAGGTCGTGAAAAGCAACTGCCTTACGACGGACCGTCACGCTTCGCTTTAGTGGAACTCTCGAGGTGCTGATGCACTTGTTCGGGTTGTGCCTGGGCGTGCCGAGATCCGTGTGAAATGCCGGCCGGCAGCATGTGTGTCGTGTCCCTTCAGCTGTTTGGATTTGGGTAAAGGCTTGGATTTCTGTTAGCTTTGGAGCTCACCCCTTCCAACAACTTCCCCACTCGATGTAGCGAGGTAGCCGGTCTAGCAGTGACGCTTGACCGGCTATGTCGCTACATCGAAGTACATCTGTCCCATCTCCGGAGATGTGGGACGACGACGTCGAAAACGTGATGGTAATTGCTGTGCTAGGCAACACTGCCAACAGCAGCCAACGGAGCAGGTCTGATGTGGGCATTCGCCCGAGCAAGCTGAATGCTGCTTGGCAGGCCAGCTGGTGAGACCTGCCTTTGGTGAGCCGTGATGGCACACTAGGTAAGGTGGTTGCTTTTCACGACCTCGGTCCCGAGGTCGTGGGTTCGAATCCTGCGGTGGGCGATCCTTTATTGCTGCTGCAAGTGGTGGTGACAGCCGTACGGGCTCTTCTGTCGCTATACAAAAGAATCTATTGAATCAACTAGTACTTTCTTATTTTCTTTTTTTGGTTCTACTCTAGGTTTGGCTCACTGAACGTGAGCGGCAGTAGTGGTGTCACAAGTCCATGCGACCTTCTCAATCTGTATCTTCAAAACTGGGGTGTGAAGAGCTTAAGATCATTGCATCTAACCACATTGATCTCAAATATAAAAAAATAAAAAATATGATTCATTTGTATAGTGCCCTAAGAGAACTTAATCTTTATTCAGGCACTTCACATATGCTACAGGAGTCGAGCCCACGACCTCGGCCAAATTCTGAATCGACTCCAGCAGCTGCAGCTCATCAGCTGTAGCTCGACCGTGTTGCAAGACACCGGCGACTTAACTCGTACAGATTTATTCATCTCCTTTGCCACTCCAGCATCCAGCATCTCTCTTATCCCACACCAGCCCTGGAGCTTGGCCAAGCACTGCCTTGAGCAGTGCATGCGTCCCTGAATGCTGGTAGCATTTATCAAATGAACTAAGCCAAGATAATAAAATAGCATCATGATCGGAAGAAATTCGCCGAGTTGGTCATAGGAAATTTGGACATGCAAACGTGGCTTTACAGCAGTGGAGTGTTTTCTATAGTATGTTTAAAAAGCTTTTGGCATGCATAGGGTTGCCAACAGACGTGCATCAAAGAACAACCAAGAAGCAGGAAGCTGAGTCAGGCAGGCAGTCAGTGGAGTAAGTACTCGTATAAGGGTGCAGCCTAGGACGGCTGGTGGCTGATACAAAGCATAGTATAGCAAAGCGTCAGCTTGGCATGACGGAGTTATGCCTTAAGGTGCCTTTTGGGTTAGAGTAAGATTCTCGGTTTGCCTCACCTGTTCAATGGAGAGTGGGGTTGGGTTTAGGCAGAGAGGGGGGGCACCACAGTTACTTGAACTTCAGGAACGGAATTTCACTGATCTAATGCCTTACTCTGCCACCATACTTACTTCCATGTGTGGAGGCATAACAGCATTTTGCCTCAGCCCGGCCAGTAACGAGTTACAGTAGTCTAGCATAGAGGGAATTAAGAAGCTTGTAATTGCTGTAAGTAGCCCGTAGTCCAGGACAAAGGCAGATCGAGTATGATGACATGCTGCTGAGGCGTTCTTTGGAATATAACTCGCGAATGTCAGGCTGTCGTGGAAGAAGACATCAACTTGGCAAGTACTCGACAATAGTCTGTGGGGCACCCCTAATAGCGCAGGAGTGAGATGCTCGCCTTTAACGACCAATTTCATGGGCCCGAGTCCTGCCGGCTTATGTAAAACGCCTTGATAATAATAATATTATTATTATTATTAACACTTGATAAAGCGCTTCAGAGAACTCGATCTATTTCTAGGCACTTTCTTTACATTTGCTGCAAAGGAAACACGATCGAATGAAAAAGATCAAGTTCTCTGAGGGTGGTATTCAAATAAATTATAGTATTTATACTTATGATATTTTGCCCTGCTTGCTGGCAAGCAGCGCAGCAGCGCTGTTCAGACTCAGCTGAGCACTGCTGCTGCTTCGCACAACGGGCCAATGTCTGGTGTCTGGCCTGGCAGCTCTGCAGGCTAGCTGATTCAACAGCCTCTTTTGTATAGCAACAGAAGAGCCTTTACGGCTATCTCTTTTCTCTAGTGAGCCATGATGGCACTCTAGGTAAGGCGGTTACTTTTCACGACCTCGGTCCCGAGGTCATGGGTTCGAATCCTGTGGTGGGCGATCCTGTATGGCTGCTGCAAGCGATGGTGACAGCCGTCAAGGCTCTTGTGTTGCTATACAAAAGAGGCTATTAAATCAGCTGGTATTTATTTATTTTTTCTCGGCCACCCAGCCAGCAGGGAATGGCTGATTATGCAATCGGATATAGGAGTCGCGCGGTTGTTACGCGTTCGGCCCTCTATCCGGTATGTGCGAAGTGATCGACGTGCTGGCTGCGTGCTGGCACCAGCCTCTCGAGGCTGAGGTTTAGAGCTGAGCGTAGCAGCTTGCAGCCTGTAGCAAAGACCTCGTGTAGCACGCGAAGCTTCGAGGGTTTCCTAGCCTGGCAAGCATTTGGCATCATGTCTGCGTACCACCTGCGGCCAGCCATCTTCCGGTGTTTGGCCGCTCCCTGCCGAAGCCGACGCTGCCTGTGCCACTGCTGCTGTCGCCACTGCCGGGCTTGCCTTCGTCCATGCTTTGATAGCTCTCAGCCAATGTGCTCTCCTTCCTCTGACTTTTGAAACCTGGCAGTGGGTAATGGGAGTGAATGCCGTCGTGTAAGACCGGCGAGAACTGTGCTGACAGGCAATAGTAAACCTCTGGGAGCACTGGCTTGATCAGGTATCCTGTACAGAAATATGGAATTACCATTGGGCAGTTTTTACAGTTTGTGAATTCTGTCAAAATTTGTGAAAGACGAAGAAACAGCTGCCACTTCACGGAGTAAAAACTTGAATTGGCTTACTTTGTAACCCGTCAGTGTTAGAGCGTATGTGAATACCGATACAAACAAGCTGCTGAACGTGGCCGTTTACCGTGAGCTCAGCTTAGCCCACTTAATGGGTGCTAGTCCTTTCAGGTTCGTAACAGATACTGGTAAAGCAGTGCACCTAGACACACTGCTAATGAGGGGTAGAAGTCTCTCTGGTACGACCTGACAGGAGAGTGCGCCGACGATAGCAGAGCTCGACAGCAATCAAGAGCCTCATACCTTGATAACATGACTCCCCCTCCTTGTGGAAAGCATATCGAAATGGACACCATCCGCAGAGGGACTGCTTGTACAAAGCACCAGCCACAGCCGAAGTCTGACTAACTATCGCTTTGGATCGCTGTTTTTAAGGTGTAAACCGTAGATTATGACACCCGGTTCCTAATTATTATATTTGAGGAACTGCTAATAATCTCTAGCAAATATCATAATTTGACAAATTTAGCATGCCAACGTCTCAGTACATTATGTGTATGTTAATGTCTGCTTCCTCCACAGTGTAGTGGTTCTAGGGTGGCGCATGTAGCACGCCTCGTGGTTAAAAACCATGTTTGCCGATGACATGGAAAGCATGTGTTATGAGTGCAGCCGCTATGTCCATTCAGTGTGAAGGTTCGGAAAACTGGTTCCTGAAGCCTGAAGCCAAGTTGTGGTTAACCTTTCAGTTCAGTTCCAAAACCATTTTTCACATTTTGGAAGTAGAACATGCATACTCCTGGTGCTTGCTAAGGTTGCTGCTGGTTGGCACTGTGGCGTGCCAGGCAACCGTATACAACGAAGTAAACGTCGGTCCCACGGAGCAGAGCCTGAAATCCCCGATGCACATGTGACGTGGAATATAGTCCTTGAGCCCAGCCTGTCTCGATTGATCAGCAGCAGAGTTCTTTTGCCATCTAAATGTGCGCTTTTCATCCATCGCTGGTCGTCGTGTGTCGGTTTTGGTCGTCGTCGTGTCGGTTTTGGTCTTCGATACCATGCTGTCGTAGCAGAAAGGGCAGCAGCAGACTCCATGTAGTTGCATGAAGGTATGCTTGTGCTTAAACGAATCTCTCTCTCTCTCTCTCTCTCTCTGGCTCTGTCTCTCTCTGTCTCTGTCTCTCTCTGTCTCTGTCTGTCTGTCTGTCTGTCTGTCTGTCTCTGTCTCTCTCTCTCTCTCTCTCTCTCTCTCTCTAATCTGTCTGTCTTCCTCCCTCTCTCTCTCTCTCTCTCTCTCTCTCTCTCTGTCTCTCTCTCTCTCTCTCTCTCTCTCTCTCTCTCTCTCTCTCTCTCTCTCTCTCTCTCTCTCTCTCTCTCTCTCTCTCTCTCTCTCTCTCTCTCTCTCTCTCTCTCTCTCTCTCTCTCTCTCTCTCTCTCTCTCTCTCTCTCTCTCTCTCTCTCTCTCTCTGTCTCTCTCTCTCTGTCTCTGTCTCTCTCTGTCTCTCTGTCTCTCTCTGTCTGTCTTCCTCCCTCTCTCTCTCTCTCTCTCCCTCCCTCCCTCCCTCTCCCTCTCTGTCTGAATGTATGCGGGTTTCACAGCTTTGGATGGTATACATTTAGGGCAATAACAGCTGTGGTATCACAAGAGTGTAAAGGCATTTCGATTGGTATGGCTGCTTTGCCAGTAGCTGGTGAGAAACAGGCCTGATCGCCACGACTTACTTCAATGAGTCAGCTCATCCCAACCGTGTTACTGGTCCTGGACTTACTGCTATGGCGATCTGATTGCGCTAGCAGGTTCAGTACTGGTGTGCAGCTGTGATGCTGCAGTTGAAGGTGAAGGTACCAATTTTCAGGGTGTTACATTTTCAAGGAATTGAGTTAAGCGAATTTATTTTGCACTTGCAATCTGCACCGAGCGGGCCTGACAGCCGCTTGGTCCACAGCTGTATATATAATAACGCCGTGCAAGTGTCTGAGAAGTCTATCATAAAAGCTCTGCATAGAGCTTGAGAAACACCTTAGTATCGTCAGAGGGGGGAAACGCCATTGCTTAGGGGTATGGAGATCTTACATTGAGATCCAGGTCGTGGTGAAAAGTCCTGCAGCAGACACAAGCTCTTCTGGCACTGTATACATGAAGCTGTGGGATCAGGCTGCCTTAATTTGTTTTTGGCACGCAGGCCGTGACTTGCCATAGTTGTTCTTCGAAGCGAAACCGATCGCTGTGCACTGCACACTTACTGTCTATAAGGAAATCGATTCAATCCCGATGTTTTGGCCTGACATTTCTGTGCGTCCCTGACATTAGTTATCCTTTTTGTTTGGCTGCTCTCTGTATGCTACATGCAAATCTTGTTTCCCTTGTTTTGAAGCATTTGCATGGCCAACTGGCTCTTCAGTTGAGCTGTTTCATAGGCTTTGTTTAGCAAAAGTTAAGGTTTACCCATCAGTGCATCCCTGAGCTGCGCAAGTGCCCATCGCCCGTGACGTGGTGAGGAACGCCTGCTGCATTGCTTGGGCGTCTGCTGTTCCTGGTGTAATGCACATATTGTCTGTCATTGTTGCTCTATGGATAAGCCGTATGCTAAAGCAAATGAGCTGTGCATTGTTAGACTCCTAACAACAAAGCAATCAAAGCATTCATGTGTGCCCGGCAAGGAGCGGTGCACTTGTGCCGATCACCGGCTGTTATGTGGCAGGATGTAAGTGCTGTTGTTGCAGACCCATTTCCAGCCTTGCAGAGGTAGAGGTAGAGCTGCGATGTATCCATCGAAAGCATCGAAAGCTTCTGGCTTTAGCGAAGCCTTTAGCACTGGCAGCTTAATCCAGCAGTGGCTGGCTGCTCTGCTGAGGCTGCTGAGCCTATGGTGTCGTTTGCGTTGGAATCTGACGGAATACAGCCAATGAGTGCCCATGCACTGCAGGCGTGGCTGGACACATCTGCTTGCAAAAACTGGCATGCGTGTACCTATGTGTGTATGTTTGTGTGTGTGTGAGTTTGAGTATGAGCGGGTGCATGTCTGAGTGTGTGTGTGTGAATGTGTTTGTGTGTGTGTGTGTGTGTTTGTGTGTGTGTGTGTGTGTGAGAGTGTGTGTGTGAGTGTGTGTGCGTGTGTGCGTGTGTGTGTGTGTGTGTGTGTGTGTGTCTATGTGTATTTGTGTGTGTGCGTGTGTGCACGTGTTTGTGTGTGTGCGCACACCTGTGCGTGAGTTTTTCGATCAACATTAAGGACATATGCTCTCGAATTTAGCTTGGTGCTGCGGTTCGCCTGTGTGTGCTCACCGAGTTCCCATATTTATTAAGTGGACGGTGGACAGCCTGACCCACTCAAGATGACCAATTGCATCCTGTTTGGTTTGAATGCTCTCATGGACACATGGTCGCTTCGGTCCGAAGTTAGTTTCTTGACTGCTGGTAACTGATGTGGTTCACTTGTCTAGATAAATTACGTAGAAGTGCTACCTGTGCCAGCCCTTGGTTTGGAAGTCATTATTCAGTTCAGCAAGATTTGAGACATTCGGAGCCCATGTTCCAACAGTCTATTTGCCTGTCACAGCAATGTATTTCCCTGACTTCTGAAACTTGTACCTTGAATTTACACTCATAGACTGCTTGCTGCCAATTGTTTTGGGATGTGCCAGCCAAGAATTCACGATCATTATAATTTAAACCAAACCTTGGCCAAAAATCTGCAGTCCATGCCTGGCATTTTCTTTGTATTGCTCACCTTACCCTATAGCTGTTCTCTCCTTTCCCCCCACTTCTGTAGTGCGTATTCACGTACTGTCGTGTGCAATCACTGCTAGAGCTTTTGCTTTGACCTGTCTCTGTCATTCTTTGCTTTGTCAAACCCCTCTGGGCCCTCTACCTTACTTGTTTGCTAGCATTTAGTGGGTCTTGTAATTCATCGTTCGTGTGCTTGTGCTTGCTTACACTGTGCCTGCTGCTTGTGGATGTTCCCACCTACCATTTGATAATGCTTTCTATACAGCATCTGTAAAGTGCCTAGAAAGAGATTCAGTTCTCCGACGGGTGCTATACAAATATATTATTATTACTAATAATGGTTATCTTGTTCTCTTTAGCTGCATTCTGTCAGCCTATTCTTGGCCAGTGTTCCACACCTCATCTCTCGCTGTAGCTCCACTCTCAGTCTCTCGATCTCTGTCTCTCCATGCCGGATCCTGTGCCTGGCTCTCCACCTGCTTCTATTCGCCTGGCTCTCCACCTGCTTCTATCTCTGCCTATGTTTCTCTTTTTGTTTGTGCTTGTCTATCTGTCTCTCTCATCTCTGTGTCTCTAGCTCAGCTAATAGGGCTTTGTTTATTCATAGTGCCAGCTCACTTCCTGCTATGGACACAGTTTAGCAGGTGGCTAAACATGGTTGCCAGCATCTGTTTATATTTACGATAAGTAAACACGTTTGGAAATATTTTTTCTGCTCAGATTTTCTCTACAAAACCTTAACACTAAGCGCTAAAACCTAAACCCTAAACCTCACTGCCAAAATCATAAATCGCAATACGTTGATATAACGTAGAAATAAGCAGAGGCTGTATACCACCTTTAACAGCCTGTTACGGGTATTTTGACCATAGCAGAAAGTGAGCTAGCTCTATCAGCAAACGACATTAGCTGTCTAGCTTAGCCAGCGACTCGGTCTCTGTATTCCTGCCTTTCCCTCTCCTCCCCTCACTGTTCTTCCTTGCACCCACCTCTGTCACCTTGCATCAGCTTCACTCCCTCCTCTATCTCTCTCTCCCCTCCCCTCTCTCACTCCCCCTCTCTCACTCTCCCGCTCTCTCTCTCTCTCTCTCGTTTCTTCTTTGGCCTGCTTTGGTCTCACCGTTTTCATCACTACTTCTGCTGTGCTTGGTGCAATCGCTGCTTGCATTGGCTGCCTCTGAAGTACTCGCTCCAGTCTCACCTCACCTCACTGTTTGATCTTGAACACTTGCGGCCTGCTAATTTGGCTGACCAGGCTAGCAGCCAGATATTTCTTGCTCCCCCAGTGCCCCGATAAGATTTTCCAAATGGGAGAAGTGAGCGTATGGAGCACATCTTATTGGCCTCGTGAGATCGACGTGGACACTGTGCTGCCCTATGCAGCAAATGTCACGGGCACTTGCTGGTGCAGCGCTGCCGCTGTGAGGAGGCCACACAGATGGCAAGTTTCCATTAACAGAGTCAGCAGTTTCGTGGCCGACAGCAGCAGTGAATAAGAGGAGGCTTGCACAAGGCCACCCCTTCCCCGGAATGATAGCGTCTTTGTTGTCAAACAGCCAGTCGCTCAGTAGTATTCAGTGGGCTTTAGTTCTCTCTCAAGAAGATACCGATCGTCGGCCACCAGTGGCAGCTAGTGGTTAGGCTACGCCTCCTGCCCCCTAGTAGTAACTATCGAGGCTGCACTTCGTGCAGGCCACTGGCAAATTAGTGGGTCTCCTCTGTTACCTTGTAAACTTGACTTTGCGGTCAAGTCGCCCTGTTGGAAGCCGGCCGGACATCTAGGCTTTGCTGGCTGTAGGCTGCAGTACTTTTCTGTGCACCTGCCTGGGTCCGTGGCCTCCTTCCTACCGTTACCGTTTTCTATCGCAAGGGCAGGAAGGAGACTCTCGGATGAGTGCTAATTAGGGATCGGTGTGCAGTTGTTGACATTAATCTGTAGGCATGGTAGCAGCTGTGGCTGCACCACTGCTGGGCGTGTGGTCGAAGTGGGGGCGTGGCAGCAGTCCGAGGAAGCAGGAAGGAGAACTGGCGCCCTCATTTTGGTCACTACCTGCCAGCAGCTTTCATTTGCTATCGCGCTGCTTCGATCCCTTCGATCCGGCTCCGGGGGGGGGGGGCAGTCAGTCAGTCGTACTGGCAGCTCAGCTCAGTCAGTCAGTGGTACTGGCAGCTGGAGCTGCTGCTGATAAGACTTGGTTTCCAAAGAGAGGGAGAGGGAGGGAGAAAACGAGAAGAAGGGGTGGAGAGAGAGAGAGAGACAGAGAGAGACAGAGAGACAGAGAAAAAGAGAGAGAGGGCGAGCTCATTAGTTTTAGAGGTAAAGAGCCAGCTTATTTCGAGGGAAGCAGCAGTGTTGCTGCTGGAAGCCAAGGTGCTAGACGGCTCCTGTCAGAACGAGGCAGGTAAGTCAGACGTCTGGCTTGGCTGGGTTGCCTGTCTCGCTCACTTTGAAGTTGGCGTGGCATGCTTGGATTATCAGTTTCCCATTGCTGTGTGGAGTCTGTGCAGGATGGCCAGCAAGGTGCTCACGGACTGCTCTACTGCTGCTCCATTCGACCGTGCACACGTGGCTGCATGAGCCAGGTGGTGCTTTTCTGTGGCCCTCTGTTAATGACCACTGACGGATTTCCTTTTTTAGGCTCGAGGTGCCACGTGGTCCCTAGGCCCCCTCCATTGTGAAGGCCCACCCTTCACAATGGGGGTGGGGGAGGTCCCACCCATAAGCAGCTGACTCTGACCTAAGCAAATGCTGCAGCCGTCCTAACCTCGGCTGGCCAATTTTAAGAGCGCTTGCCCTTGGCCGATGCCTGACATTCAGCTGCTGTGAGTCCTCGGTTGCCAGCACCAGTAGTAGGATCGGTTCGGGTTCGGGTGGATGCGTCCGTGTCAGCCTGCTGCTGCCCCCTGTGGCTGCTGGAAGGTGCCTGCGGCTTTGGTAAGCAGCAGCAGCTCAGCTGCTCGAGTTATATCTGTTTAAGATTACAACTGTCTTGCCATGCAGCCGATACCTCCACCTTCGATACCTCAGGTAGCACCCGCTCTCGAATCGGTGGCCTTCAGCAGTGGCGGCTCTAGTAGCTAGCGCTCATGCGGCGCCACCTCACGTGGCCACCTCGCGCTGTGAAAGACCGTGTCTGTGGGATCGCGTCGAGGCAGCTCTTGACTTGAGCGCTGCTGCAGAGCGCTCTCTGCTGCCTCACCGAGATTGCCGCTACCGTTCCTTGCTGCTCTCCTCACCATCCCTGCCTTGCCACCGCAGCTCGTGGTCGTCACGTGCTGTCTCTTGGCTCGGGAGGCAGAGGTCGTGCAGTGTGACGCGTAGCCAGCTGGCAGCATTATCTGTATTTACTAATCGGATAGCAAACTTAAGTCTGTCTGCCCTTCTTCCTATGCAATATGCCGGTTTCTTGTGGCAGTTGCCTCGTTGCTGCGAGTTCCGTTGCACGTTAGACCGGCCGACGCCATGGTGCCGCAGGCCACGAGTGCTCGTCCATGCGCCCAGGCGCAGTCCTCGAACACACGCGTCTGGAAGCCTACAACTGTGCTAAGGCAATGGCAACTGCTGCTATCCTAAAACGACAACATTTTTACATACTCGTACACTCCACCTTTGAGAAATATCTGCATGCCTGCTCGTCTCTTAGGAGACTGCGTAGTAAGGCCGCCGGCACAATTTCTTCTCTTCCCCGGATTTGACTTTTGTTGCTCATCGTCTGGCTGCATGTCGAGTTTAGTTCTTTTCTCCATTTTGCTTCATCCGGTTACTGTTTCTCGGCATGGGCCACGGTCTACGGTAGCAATTGCTCGGGCTGTCTTGTTTACCGTGGTCGCCCGGTGGTAATGAGACCCTGGCCATAGGGAGAACTAAGCCAACGAAAGGCAACCTCTTGACCTTGCTTGCTTGAGGCAGCCACTCATTAGATAGCTGGTGGCTCGGCATCCTATGGGGCACGCCCCTTCGGTTTGGCTCAAGAGGAGCAGCCGACCAGTTGGCCTCCCTCAATTGGCAATGCAAATGACCGCACGAGTGGTGCTTGCAGAAACCTTCTGCACTCCTTCACATGTGACTCGCAATGTAATTTAATGTAATGTATCTCCGTCTGTAACTCCACAAAGTCATAAAGACCATGTGGGTGTTACACAGGAGAGTTTTGTATAGCGAACTCACAGCCTAAGCGGCTTTCGGTACGCATTCGGTACCCAACAGACTTCGTCTCACGCAACAAAGAGAAAGTGGGAAGCATAGCAGAGTCAGGAGAGCAGTTGAGGTATTGAGTAGCATGGAAGTAGCAGCTCAAGACCGCTGAAAAGAATGTGCCATAGCTGGCAGTTGGAGAGTAGTTGTCGTTTCGTAAGAATTGTGGAAGCGAGTTCCACAGTCTAGGACCTGCAGAGCTAAAGCTTTTGTCGCCAACGGTCTTTAAGCGGAGGAATGGAACAGCTAATTTATTGTCCACACAGGACCTGAGGGCTCGAACAGGCTTAAGCAGTTCAGCTAGGTACGAAGGAGCCAAGCCGTGGCGGGCCTTGTGGGTCAGTGTAAGAACTTTTCTCTGTATCCGTTGCTCAACCGGCAACCATCCTAGCTCTTTCAGCAAAGGAGACACGTGCTCAAACCTCTGGGACTTGAAGACTAGCCTTGCAGCCATATTCATTGTCTGCTGTAGTGGCATAATAGCTTTCTTCGGCAGCCCAGCCAAAAGAGAATTACAATAATCAAGCCGAGACAGAACTAAAGAGCTAGTTAAATTGTTTACAAGCCACTGTGGAAGACAGCTCCTAATCTTGGATAGGGATCGGATGTGATGGCTAGCTGTAGAGGCAGTCTTCTGAATGAAGCTTTTGAAATTGAGGCAGCTGTCGAAAACGATACCTAAATTTCGAGCACGCGGTGATGGTCTTACAATAGCATCACCTATTAGAACAGCAAAGCCTTCTAATCCAGCCACACGCTTAGGGTGTCCTATGAGCAGCAGTTCGGTTTTATCATCATTTAATTTCAGGAAGTTTTCCGACGTCCAGGATCGAATATCGGCAAGGCAAGCATTCAGTTTCTCAATTGCCGCAGCAGATTCCGACGGTTTGAATGACAAATACAACTGAGTATCGTCAGCATAGAAGTGATATCCTATTCCATGTGCCTTAATCACTTTTCCCAGAGGTTGTATATAAATGGAGAACAGTAAGGGACCGAGCACAGACCCTTGAGGGACTCCAGGTGACCCTTCTCGTGTGTGAGACCTGACCCCACACACGACACGGGTTGAACACGATCAGACAAGTATGACTTAAACCACGCCAGTGCTTCGTCTGCCAGACCGATCGTTGTTCTCAATCGTTCAAGCAGAACTGCTGCCTTCGACACCATTGATCACTCGCAGCCCATGTAATACCAACAAATGAGTTGCCTTCAGCACGTCTTAGCCTTTCCATCTCTAGACGTTGAACTTAACTATCTTATCTTACTAGTTTGTAAGTAAAAGACGTAGTTGCCCTCGTGCCTTAAGAGTATTACCTCAGCACAGACCATGTTCAGTGTTACCTCAGCACCGACCATGTTCAGCACAACTCGAGTATTGATTAACCTGTGCCGAATTCTCCGCTATAACCTCCTTGTTCAACACCTCGGAAGAATGGATTTTCAAGCTAGACCAGGCCTTTTAAGAAGGATCTAGTTTGAGGGATCATCCGAGTTTACGAGTTCATGAAATGCTCTGCTCCCGAGGAGTTGTAGGTTTGTTCATCGTGAGAATCAGCAGGTTTTTGTCTTTTGCCAAGCCACATCCGACTGAGATTCAAGATTGTCGGTGCACCTTCTTGCTGCTTGGCAGTTATAGATTTAGCGATGCTGTTATGGTCCTGGTTGGGTCGTGAATGACCTTTCGCCATTCGATGCACTCACTCCTTTCCTTCCTGCTGCATTCTAGAATTACAGTGCTGGCACACACAATTTTCGGAACCTGAGATAGCCTCAAATAGTTCAGCATTTTATGGACTGCTGGCCAACAGAATTTATTTCACCAAAACACGTGGTTCACGTGAACTAGTGATGATTTATAACTAATCGCCATGCTTGGTTCTCTTACCAGGTGCAAAAACATGCAAAGTTACCCGGTTTTTGCCATTTCTGATGTCATTTACTGCTTCCAACTAAGTCGCCCCTTTCGAAGGATATTATTTTGTTGCTCTGCATAGTAAGGTTTACTGGCTGCATCAAGTAAACCCTTTCAGAGAAATATATCTCAACAACCGTGTTAGGCATAATCTCAGCAATCGTCGAAGGTTTTAGTCCTAACATGTAGACTATTTCTTAGGACTTAGCTCTCCCGGTTTGCCTAATTCGTATACAAAATTGAACTATCTACTCAGAGTGTCCATGGAAACTTGTTCATACAAGCAGATCACCCTGGTTATGGCTTCTCAGTTTTGGCATCTCATTACGGTGTTTGCCAAGACTTCTGTAGGAGTTTTGTATGGTCCCACAGCTCTTTTTTCACCAGGAAGCCTAGTTAGCCGAGTTCGTGCTCTAACTGCCATGTCTATTTCTCGAATAATCTAGAAACGATCTGGCCTATATTTTTGCACACACAGACCGTGATATCACAAACTCTGACCATGATTGAAGACGTGCCCAATACAGTCGTTGAGATACATTTTCGAAATGGTAATACTTCGCCCATCCAAAAATTCTCACTTCACCATTTTCTGACCGTCTGCTACCAAATACTGTCTTTCGAAAGTCCCAACTGTTTCAAAACCCACTTAAAACCGAAAGACATGTACATTGGCTTGCTAATCCCATCTAGTAGGCTAATCAAGGTGGCAGTGTGCATAATATACATTTACTGTTTCCTTTGTCGTATTAATCCTACCTTGTGGCAGTATTATTTCTTCTTCACTTTTAAAAGAAATTGCTTGAGAATTGTGTTCATTCCCGGGGTCCTCATAGTTTTCGTGCCTTCCCCCAGCTCAGCACTTTTTAGACCTGTCTCTTGTTCTCTTACCAAGCTTAATGCTTAGTCGAAAGTAGGGAGCTGAGTTTAGCAAGGGGCAGCCAGCGTTTCAGTGAGAGCAGATCAGCACAGAGGACTCTGCATCTCGCATTTGCTTGCTTCGACTGGGCTGGCATCGGCGGGCCACTCACGGAGTCGTCACTCATCGAAGCGCTGAAAAACAAGTGCAAGAACCGGTGCTGCAAGAACCGGTCTTGGAACCGGAACTTGGCTGCAAGAACCGATCGCTGCTGCACTTTCCTGGCAGACTTTTCTGCCGTGAGCGATTGCTGCCTTTCTCGCCTTTTGCCTTCGCTGATCGCGGAGCGATTCGACCGGCGCTAGGTGGCGAGAATAAAAAAAACAAACCCGATATTCTAGAGCCGCAAGTTGAACCTCTTGAGACGGTCGTTGAGTGTGCAAAGACGGTCAGCAGTGACGTGGCGTTGCAGTGGAGAGCAGAGCGGCAGCAGAGTGGCAGACTATGATGCTGAAGTATGAGAGCGGGTGGAGATAAAATCCCCACCGACCACGGAGAGGGGGAGCAATCATCCTTGGCTGGCCGCTGCTCTAAGTAGCCCCCCCAGCCAGTTATCCTTGACAGTGATCAAGCTTGGTTTTTGGCTGTGGGTGCTGTCGTCTGAATAAAGCCGTTAAACACTCAGGCAGGTTGTCGGAGGGCGTTCGCGAAACTCGGTGAGCACCAGTCGATGACGTCGCCGGACGACGCCTGGCACCTACGATTTAGAGCGACAAGTCACCTGTTTCGAACACGCAAGCAAGCAGCGTTCCATTTCACATTTCTGCAATGGCAGGCATATCTGGCAATGCCCATCGGCATGTGCCATTTAACCCTGCAAAATGCGCTTTTGATTCATGGATGGGGGCTGCCAAAATGTCTACCCTAAATAGCAATGCACGTCAGGCTGCCTATATGCTCTTTCTGCCTCACATATTACTATAATAAAAATAAGGCATCTGTATAGTGCCCTACGAGAACTAAATCTCTTTCTGGGAATTGTACTTACCCTTCAAAGGAAGCTGGTCAGTTGATTATGTGGGCTCGACTAATTTAGAGGCCTCGAGAAAGACTGCTATTGCTATGAAGTGATCTCATTCGTGTCTACCGCTGCTGTCGTAGATGAAAGGACTGAAGTAGAAAATATGACAATAACTACTGCATTTGTTTTCCACGATCCTGACCAGTAAATGTCGTCTGGGACCCGTTTAAATCACCCTTTTTTTGTAAGGTCTAAGAACCACAGGGTCGAGACAGCTTCTATAACCGCCGGCACTCTGGAAAGATCACGGCATGGGCACCGGCAGTCGGCAGTAGGCATCCCCTGTTACTTCACCCCGACGACATACCGTTAGGTGCCTCTCCCCTGGTCTACCCTCACTTCGTGGATGCCATGGCGTATTAGATATCGAGGGAGTCGCGATATAAGACAATCGACTAGCTAATAACCACTCCAATTTTTCTTCACATGACTTTAAGTGGTACCGATCGTCAGGCAGCTAAGGTGTTGGTCATTTGTTTTTGCCAGTTTTGCTATCACCCTATGGGGGGGGGGAAGCTGCTGTGGCTCATTGCGGGGTCATTTTACCAGCTGCACAAGTACAGGTTTGCTTGAGGTAGTCGGCTGCACGTCAATGATCGATCGGCCCTTGATTTGCTGGCTGAGCTGAGCTTGCCTGATCTTGGCCGTGATGCAGCAACACCCATCTCGGGCACCGGGTGAGGGGAACAGGGATAGGACTCGAAGGGGTAAGGATGAGACCACGAGCATGATTGATGCGCCAGATTGATGGACTGGTTCCAACCAGTTCCGGTGTCACTGGCTCGACTGAATGCTGCTTCTGTCACAGTGCCCAGGCGTTCGGCCCAGCCCAGCCCAGCCCAGATCATTCATCAAGCTTTCAGGCTGCCCTGTGCTTCGGTTTTAGCAGTGCCACCGACACCTGTACAGCAGCCTGCTGCTCGGACGGTGGCAGACCGTGTTCGTTCGGCTTGGCCTGCCGCCCGAGAGGCAGCTGCGCTCGAATTCGTTTCGGCTGGAGTGGTGACCGTTGTTGCTTAGAAATGCTGCTCACGTCGCCTCTAGGTCGCCAGTACGATCACGTGCAAGCCTGGGTGAACAGCCTACCACAGCCGCCTGCTCCTCCTCAGCATTCGCTGCAGCAGAAGCAGCTGCTGCAGCTGCAGCAGCAAAGGCCAGAGGCTGCGGAGGCCGCATCATTTGCCAGGTAAGCACGTTCCGTCTGCAATCGCAATTGGAAGCATCAGCAGCTGCAGCAGTTGCAAAGGACGTAGTGCAGTACAGCAGTCGCAGCAGTAGGAAGCAGCTGGAACTCCTGCTCCGGCTTCACTTTCTGCTGCTGCTGCTGCTCTGGCTGGCAGCACGGCATCTGGCTCTCTTTCTTCTTATTTCTCCGAGTACGTACCGGCGAGATTGTTTTCTGTCCGACCTTCCGAACTTTATGTGTGCCTGTCGCCGCCGCCGCGTGTGCATGCATCTGAGTGTGCACGCGCACGTGTGTGGCGAGCGCACGTGTGTGCTCGTGCGCTCGTGTGTGGCGAGCGCACGTGTGTGCTCGTGCGAGCAGTGTTCTGCGAGTGCGTGCATGCGCATCTGTGCTGATGTGCTGGCCTAGCGCTGCTGCTGCGTTAGCTTCTTGGCCAAGTTATGTCCAGGCTATGTTGCTTTTTGGCCCAATGCCTCGCTGTTTTTGGTTCAATGCCTGCCGTGCCCTCGACATTTATGCTTTTCTCGGCTGTTCGATTGCATCTCTGCTAGCTTTGTGAAAATTCTTCGTGGGTGTGAATGTGCCTCGTGCCAGGCCTGATCTGTCAACGGAGCAGGCTGAACGATATAGAACTTCACATAGTGCTGTGAACCATCGATGGCCAAGCACCCTCGACAGAAAAATGGCCCCTCGGCTCGGAGCTTGTTATGTCGTTCGTGCCTCCGATTCTTAAAGAACTAGCTAAGCGTAGGCCTGCCAAACGGTCGGTTTGCTTTGCATGGCCGAGGGAGAGGGGCACGATCGCTACCCCTGTGCCTGCATGCCAGCATGCCCTTGCAAGCAAGCCACCAACGGCTGTCTAACCAGCGGGCTCGGCGTTCAAGGTGACTGCTGCTACAATTGAGGATCTTGCTGGTTTCCTGTTTCTTGCTCTGCTAGTGGTAGTTATAGTTTGCCATCTGCTGGCTACTTGTATTGTAGCATTTCAGATGCACGACTGCCCAATCGCTGCTGCTTTCGAAAATGGTCCGGGCCTGCTTCCAGTTGGTCAGCTTTTGGGGCGCCTCTATCTGTGGCACCATTGTCCCTGAATGATCTGACCGGCGTGTTTGTGCCACACAGCGTGAAATGCAACCAGCGATCTGACCCGAGTGGACTGCTACCCCGAGGCAGTGTGTAGGCCGCCTTAGTCCAGGCACTATGCAGCTGGTAAGGATAGACCCGCATCCCTTTCGAGCTGTCCATCGGGATCTGCACCTCTGTTCCAAGCTGTCGGCCGTTGGAGGAGTGCTGCTGCTTTCCAGGGGCTAACGAGCTGGCGTCGAGCCGAAAGCCACCCTGGAGCATCACAGCAGAGAGGGCTGCAGCCTGTGAAAGTAGGATGATCTGCCTGAAGGTCCCCGAGGGCGGTACGCGAAAGCGTGGAAGCAAGAATCGCAGGCATGCTTACGCGATTCGACCTTTTGCCTGGTTGCCTCGTCGAACTCATCGCATCACAGTGCAGCAGGTTCCCGATGGATGGTTAGCAGGATTTGAGCATTCTCAAAATGCTTATGGTTGTAGCGGATGAATTTAATGGAGTGAAAACAAGTGCAGTGACCGTATTAAGACCGTGTTAAGACTGGAGCCAACAAGGAGAAAGATTCTGTTGACGAATCTGCTTTCGTACTGACCGACCGCGACTGAGTTTATGTAGCGCTTCAGGCCGAGTAGAGTTGAGTTCACCCCGATAGCGCATTTCAGCCGATGACGTTTCGGTCAGGCCATTTTACATAGGCAGCCTTCTATCTCGAAATATCCCAGACTTCAGCCTCCTGGTTGGGGCTGCAGCTTTGTTTTGTTTGTAAGTTTGCACACTGGTGCCATCCGTGTGTGTTCGGCTGGGTTAAACGTTGAATTCTGGCAGAGTGTGTCCTGTATAGTTCCTCTCTATTTCTTAATTTTAGGAAGATTGCTTCGATAGCCTCTATTGCTATTGCTTGGCTACGTAGGTTTTGCTGCTTTGTAACACCACATTAACGTGTATGTAGTCAGTGCACGGTGCCTGATGTCGCAAGCAAGGTGAGGCACTTCGATTGGCAGTCTGCCTGGTCTTCTTGCCTTTTATTGTCATGCTGACTTACCTGCGAACGTACTCGTCATGTTGACCCTCGATTGTAGCTGCTGCGGCTGTCAGTGCACTTACATGCCGCATACCAGCTTCTTACTGTCAGCAAGTTGCTTTGGTAGACCCTCTCGGGTCGAACATCTGCTTACAGAATACTTACTCTATTACGGATTTGTTTAGGTGATCCATATACTGCTGTCACATTGTACCTTCTCAGGAGCTGGATAGGGAATGTCCAGTCTTCGAATGAATGTATCTCAGCCGATAATTCTCGAACACTGCTGGTACTAATGGGCTATTTTGCTAGATCGCTCTTGTTGTATGTCCTCTTAAAGCTTTGGATGCATATTTCGGTGGCCAGCCACGTAAGCCAAAGTCACGGTACGCACCAAAGCAGAAACTGGAAGAAGCATAATCGAGGCAGGAGAGCACTGGAGTGAGTAAGTGAAGAGGGAGGGTGAAGGTCTAAAATATGGGCAACAAGAATACCCAATATCGGTATGTAAGAATCGTAGATGTTTATTGAGGACTTGCCGAGCACAGAGGTCTGCCGGCCAACTGTATTTATGCTTAAAGGAGCTTTAAATTTATCGTCCTGAGGAGCATGTCAGCCAAATATGGTTGAGCTGAGCCATGTTGGGCCTTGTCGGCCTGAGTGAGAATTTTTGCTGGATTTGCCATACTCCGATTTAGTCAAGATAACGTGCAACCACCTCCCTGGATGTACAAGCCTATCATAGTGGTATGATTTGATGACTTGCTCTAAAGATTGATGGCATTGACGGCACCCATGCTAATTCCGATTTGTAGTGGTCGAACCTAGCTACAGCCATGGAGCTGTTAAGATCCTTCAATAGCCATAAACTTTAGTGCAGTCTAAGGTTTTGGTCAGCATACCGTCTGATGGCTGATCATGCCTGCCAGCCTTTTTTAACAAACGTGTCAAATATTAATGCATGTCAAATATTAGTGTGTCACCAAAGCAAACACCCAGCCTACAAGCACTTCCTGGTGGCCTCACTGCTACATCACGGATTAGCAGCAGGAAGTTGCTTTTTCCAGCTATCCATATCCAGGGCTTCTTTTGAGATGCTGTGCTTTATCATGACTTACATGAAGTTTGCTACCTCGAATCTAATGCTTGCTGGCTAAGAATTTTGTTTCTCCTGGATGTTATCTTTGCCGTCATAAACAATATTGTGGTCAGGCTTTTGATAAATTCTGAAAATCATCTCTCCTACTCATATTATTGCTGCATTTCGTCAATTAGAAGCACTAACCTTTCTTTTCCAAGCCTTCCCTCACAGCTGGTGAGCCTTCTCTACTGTAATGTAATGTAATGTATCTCCGTCAGTAACTCCACAAAGTCATAAAGACCATGTGGGTGTTACGCAGGAGAGTTTTGTATAGCGCACTCACAGCCTAAGCGGCTTTCGGTACGCATTCGGTAGCCAACAGACTTCGTCTCACGCAACAAAGAGAAAGTGGGAAGCATACCAGAGTTAGGAGAGCAGTTGAGGTAGTGAGTAGCATAGAAGTAGCAGTTCAGGACCGCTGAAAAAGATGTGCCATAGTCGGCAGTTGGAGAGTAGATGAACAAGTTCTCTACTGATGACCAATCTCGCAGTTCTTTCTTGATTTAGCCAAACCTTTATGGCAAGAAAAATAAAAAAAATGATTCAAAATGTGAAAGCATGTCGTTCCCAGGCTTATTCAGTCTCTTGCTGTTGCTACGTTTGACGACAGTCACACTATTGCTGAGTTTCGGCAGTATGGTACTGAGTGGCTCTTACTGTTGTTATGTCTTCCTCGGTTCTGCAGTAGATGCATATACTGCATGCGCCTTGCTCTTTATTGTTCCGGATCCATGGCTTATGGCTTGGTTTATTTTCCCACTTTTGGTCTGGTTAAAATGAAATGTAATTTTCAGCTATACAATACATTTTCTTGTTTTGTGTTCGTGCTCTCTTCCCAATGGTCAGTGGCGGCTAGGAAATCAGCATCGACTTTCATTTATAGGACAAACACTGGGTGTACATTCAAGGTTATATAGTTTGATAAAGCCAAGTCTGTCTGTACTGTGCAAAGAGAGAAGCAAGGAGCCGTGGCCCCTGATAGAAAGCATTCTCTCACTAGATGTAGGCACCCAGTGGTGGTGAACAATGCAACCACTAGCTTACAGTGTGACTATCTGTCGAAGCCAGAAGACAGCGGCAAGCATGTTGAAAAGAATCTAATTTGTCACAGATCATCAGAAGTGGACCATTCCAAGCAGCGAACAAAGTCGAGATATCTGCCGTTCTGAGCATCAGCATGTGTAGTGGCATCGCAATGGTGCAGACCTTGGGCATGCCACTCGCTGGTGAAGACGCTTTCCTGGCGATCATCTGGTTTTGTTATGCCATTTTTCGTTATGCTACTTATGTAAACTAGCTCACTCCTGGCTAGAAGATCCTTTAGTGAGCCTTGATGAGTATCGATTGTTATCGATTGGACTGCACACCCGTGTGGGAATGCCGTGAGTAAGGTCAGTTAAGTTACACCGGGTCACATTCATTGCTAGTGACGTCTTGAAGGATTTTGACCGAGACTATGCAGACCAGCCGTTATGTAAAGACACGTCAATGTCTGGAAGATGGGACGTGCCCAGCAGGTTGGTCTGCCTTCGGCGGCTCGATACCTTTAAAAAGACCGGTAGCTGCTGAGATGCTGCCGCATGACTAGGTCATTTGCGGGACTCTAAAATTGTGCTGTCTGTATGGTGCTCGTCGGTGCCGTTCAGGCGCAGTGCAAGAAGTCGACATGGTCTGTGCTGTCAGCTTGAACCCACCGGCGCGCCACTCCAGGTTGGCCGTAGCTATGGCACCGTAGCTGTGGCACCATGCAGTGCATGTGGTTGGGGGTGGGCGGGTTCATCTGGGGTGGCTTCTTTGAATTCCTCCATTAACTGAAGCCATTTAAGTACTGTCGGATGGGGCCGCCCGGCACCCAATGTTCTCAGTGCAGATCTGCATCTCTGCACTGGGATGCTTGAAATGTGTACTAGCTGGCCCATTGAGTCATCATTCGGCTCCTGATTCTGATAGCCACATAAAATTCGCCTGGAAAGCATGCCAGCCTGATGAGTACTAGATGTGGGGTAGGAGGTTGAAAACTACATTTGACGTCATCATAGCCCGAAATGTTGCTGCCACAAGCGTGATTATGAACAAGTATCGCTGGATGTAAAAGCAGTATGGTATTAATAACTTAAAATTTGATTACTCTGTTCCTGCCCGGCCGGTATGCTGTGCCAAGATGCAATCTGCAAGTGTACCATTTCTTGAGCACCAGCAGCTCTTCAACGTCCGAATTGATCGAAGCCCAATTTTGCCAGTGATCTTGGTCCTTGTATTGGCCAGACTAGTCTACATCAGGTGGGGGTGGGGGCCTTGTGCTGCTATTGCCTTTGCCACACCGAAGCAGGAAGCAATTATCTGTCGATGCTGCTGCCGTTGCTGTTGCTTAGAGTGTGGCCAAAGCAGAGGCTGCCATTGTAAATGTGCTATGTTAGGCTATGACTGACAGATGTGCTTTTCTTGCAGCCGACCTCAAGCACCTTCCGAGCGGGGTACTCAGCCTTGCCAAAAACCAGGTGAGCCTTGCTCCTTATACGAGTTGTTGTCTGTGTTTCTTTCTCTTCTGGATCTTGCGGTCTTGAAATTTGTCTGAAGCCACAGCAGTGGTACGTGTGCTCGTGCTCTCCTCATACCCAGCCGTTTTGTCTCGGCTGTCGTTTCGGGTCTTAGTCTGGTACCGCCGAGTTTTGTTGCTATCAATCCTTGCTAGGTTGAAGCTTTACTATTGTGTGGCAGTTCGCGATGACAGATTACTCGGTTCGTAGGAACTCGTGTCCTGAAGACCCGTTAGTATTTCATATCTGGTTTTATTGGCAGACAAACGCAGTCCAGCCGTAACTGAGATTTGTAGTGCTTCTCTGGAAAGACGGCTTGTATCCAAGTCCTTCAAATCATCCATCGTAAAACCGATACTTAGAAGGCCAGGTTGGATTTAATGGTCACATAGCTAGCAGGGGTGGTGGTGGTGGTGGTGATGGCTAGATCAGGGCAGAAGATCTCTGGAGGAGCCGGCTTTGCTGCATTATATAGCAGGTTTTCTCACGATACGCTGTCGCCGACGCTTTGTGCGGCTCCGGGAGAGTCACTGAATCAGAACACTGATGCTTGATGTTTGTTTTATGTCAGTGAAAGCCGCAAGCTAGGAAGTTGAACATGATTTGTTCCTTGAAGGTAAATTTTAAGAAAAAACTTAGAGGACTGTCACAACCATAAAATTGTTATTGTTATAAACTAATAAACACTGTACGTTTTGAACTTCCGTCTAATTATCGATGCTATTCCCGTTAGCGAAAACTAGCAGGAAAACCGTTACTTCACAGAGCCGGCTAGGCGGCTAGGTGAAACGCCATTTCGCGACCGTTGACCCTCTGCTATGGACGTGCTCTCTTATCAACAATCTGCCGCCTGTAGCCAGGGTGAGTAGCAGCAGCACTAGGGCAGCGTGCGGCCAACTCTTGTCTGTCACAGTTCTCATTTGCAATGGGTTTGACAAGACTCGTCTTCTGTTCAGTGCTCGCTGTGCATCGCTGGCTTGAAAGCCCTAAAGCCTAACAGACAGACAGATGTATAGAGAGTGTCTCTGTGGCCTGACAGACCGGTCAATGGCGACCGTGGGCAGGCACCGATGCCTCGTCTCTCGACTGCCAGTGCTACATGTCGTTGTACGCTGATGCAACTTCTCGGTTTCCTCTGCTCATGGCAACCTCGTTACTGTAATGGTAATCCCGCCACCCAATAAGCATGCTCACGGTGAGCTGTTACAGTGCTCTTTATTCAGAATTTGGAGCTGGTTCAAGCATGCAGTAAGGGCGCCTTCAGTGTGTGCTCATGCCCACCAGCTTTATAAAAAAAGCCCCCAAATCTGGTCCCAAATAGGTTTACTCATGTCTGTACTGCTGTTGCCAGAACGAACTGCAGAAGCATCTGTTATGATAAAAAAGCATATAGTGGCTTCCACTTTCGGCTGGAGGTTTAGTTACTCCTTTTGTTGCTGAAGCTGCCTCAGCTGTTCCTAAACCCTGTAGGCTATTCTGGAGTGTCTCTGCATTCAAGGTAGGCCATTTGCCATTTGCTACAAGTCCGCGGAATTCGGTGTCAAAGGAAAAATAGCCCAATGCCTGTAACACTTGAACCTGATGTAGCTTCACTGCCCGAGCAGTTGAAGCCATTAATGCAGGTACTTGAACAGATTGCTACTTGTTTCTTTTCTATAAAGACGGCACATGCATGGCCTGTGCAATGCACAGTCGTTCAAAACAATGGCTTAGCTCCCAGCAACATTCATCCACACCATGCTGAATCGAAGCAAGGGGTTTGGCAAGTATGCCTATGATCAAATATTTGCAATGCTGACATCAAAATTTAGACTCGTGATTTAATCATTATTAAGTGCTGCAGTAATGCTGTGTGTTATTCATGAAGTAATTTAGCAAATAAAAGGCATAGCTAAGTGGTTTTCATGTAAAATAAACCACGATAGCCAGTAATGGATTTTAGCAAATCCGACAATACGTACACACACACACACACACACACACACACACACACACACACACACACACACACACACACACACACACACATACACTACCACATGCGTACATTCGGAGTAAGATGCATTTTTTTATATGAGATGACATATACTACGATATTGAACATATTATGACATAGACTACGATATAGCCCCTGGTTCTTAGCCCAGAGGTAGGTGCTCACACTTTATAATCCTGGCGGTGGCTTTAAGTCCTTTAGCAGGTAAAGCTTTATTGTATATGCAAAGTGCCTATAAAGAGAGTTCTCTTAGGTGTTATATAAACGTCTATTTCTTCTTCTTATTAGTAGTAGTAGTAGTTGTAGTAGTCTCATATTGGGGTGGCTACTCCTGGAGAGTGGCTTCTCCAGATGCATCCCTGTTTCCATCCTACTTGACCGATTGAGAACAGCGATCGGTCTGGCAGTCGAGGCCCCTGTGTGGTTCAAATCGTACTTGTCCGATCGCGTTCAATCCGTGTAGTGTGATGGTCAAGTTTCATCCAGCAGATCAGTCGCCTTTTGGAGTACCACAAGGATTGATTATCTGTCCTTTGCTGTTATCCATTTATACAGAGTTGTCTGGAAAAGTGATTTGGGATGGAGTCGGCTATCACTTCGGCGCTGCCGACACCCTGTTTTATTTGTCATTTAAACGGTCACAATCAGTTGCGTCGACTGATACACCGAATGCTTGCCTTTGCAGACGTCTGATCCTGGATGTCAGGCAATTTTCTCAAGTGATGGCAATTCCTACTCCTGCTCACAGGACACGAAGCGTGCTGATAGACTAAGAGGCTTTGCACTTCCAATATGTGCTGCTGTAGTGCGACTGTCATCGTGTGCTTGTAATTTAGATGTCCTATTTGATAATTAACAATAGTGTAACCACTCCGATTTGCTTCCGATTTGCTGGCCACTTCTCTCCAGGGTGTGAAGCCGTGCACTGGCGGCTGGCAGCCGTTGGCACGTCCCTCGGCGGATTGGGGCCGGATTGCAGGGAGCCGGCTGCTCCCTTCTCTTCCCCGCCGCCTGACGAGCCAGTAGTTGGAACCTCGACACGACACCGCCCTCTGGCCAGGTGTCCCGTATGCCTGACCGGCCAGTTCCCCCATTGTGATGTGGCCTGTCCTTGCGTTTAGATGTCACCTGGTCGTAGCCGATGGGCCACACGTGAACAAAAGCCGCTGGTCGCCAGCGTTGCCCAATCCCTTCGTCCGAAATCTAACCCTGGCCTCGGTGAGCTGTCGTGGGCGGGTCACGAGTTAGGTTGCACTCTCCCCTTTGTTGTAATCCATCCTGTTGCTTAGGAGTTGCCCAACAAAGGAGAAAGTGCTTACCAGGGATTAGCTGCCTTTGAGTGGACATACTGTAGCAGAAGCACTCTTTCGTGGAACTCCTCCCTCTTTGCTGCTATTTCTTTCAACCGGATGGAAATTCCGTAGGATGTGTTCATTCTGTTAAAAATATGATGCCGCTTTACCTGCACGAGCCTTAAGTAGTCTGAACTAATGTCCTTAAGCTGTGAACACCTTCCTCATAACGGTGCTAGTACTAACCCGGGCATGACAAATAGTGGTTAAGCCCTGAGCCTTGGGGCACGGCTGACTACTGTGTAGGTGCAGCAGCAAATGCACGCAAGTCATGCCGTCAGTAGCAGAACACAGAACACACGAAGATTGCTCATAGCTCGAAATAACAAGTCTATATCTGTAACGTAGAGAAGTCTATTCGACATGACTGAGGTTTTTCAGGCGTTCAGCAGCGACCATGACATGCCACGCCGCTCGTTCGGTGCCCCCAAAGCAACACTGAACTGCCTACCTTCGAAATGGCTCCTGGCTTGCAAATTTCACGTGGCTGACAGCATAGAATGAATTATATAGAGCGTGACACTTGCGTGGCTCAGTGACTAAAGTACAACTGACTGCCAATTATATGTCTGAGGCTTCACTTTTCTTCGATAGAATCATCATAGTGGGAGTATGCTCAGCGTATGCTCTGCGTATGCTCTGCATGCCGTGTAATAGTGAAAGAGCTGCAAAAGGATTGTTTACTTACAGTAAAGATCGCCTGAATAAAGCAGCCTTATTTATACAGCTTCAGAAGAATCTTAGCAGTTTTCTCTCTGCTTCTAGTGCACAACAATGAATTTCCAGCTGCAGAACTCGAACCCACGGCCTTGGTCGTGGACCGTTGTTGTTAAATGTTATTATTAAGTTTTTTACCGTCTTACCACTGGACCAAGACTTCTTGGCATTAGGACTTCACCTTCTTTTCCAGACTGTATGCTACTCCCCTAGTACTTTGCAGCTACAAATATCGTCGAACGGTGTCCCTTGCTTGCTATGCCTGACAAACTGTCACGGAGCCTGAGCCTGAGAGCACATTGAAATTTGATGCCTTTGTTAAGTTGCACCATTTGTAGGCTCTACTTTTGTTTTCTGTTTTTATTTTAGCCGGGTTAGATTATGTTCAAGCCGGTCTTCAGAGGGACAGAAACTTACGTGGCAGGTATGCGAAGGCCAAAATCGTTGCTGTAATTTTTGGTCGCAGTGGTATAGCCGGCTCCATGACCTCATAACTGCATGCATCGTATGCTTCCGTCGGATGGAGAGTCGTCCTCCTACCAAGCTGCTACCGTTGCTTGTCTGAATGCCTGCCAACCGACTGCATCTATGAATAATCTAGTTTGCTTACTTAGTTCCAGCTCGAGACGCTCGAGGTAAGGGAACGGAGCAGGAAGAGGAATGCACTGCCCTTGCACTGATTACATATACTGACGGCTTTGCTCCTTGGATTATTGCTTTTCTATTCTATTTTTCTATTTACATGATTTCGTCGTGGCCTCCATGTGGCATGCTGTACCACCGAACTACCTTGCGGCCAAGCACTTAACTGTTTGGCTAGGACTGCTCAGACTCTCAGACTCTATGGTCGTCGGCCCCTTTGTGTGCCCGCATGCGCACCTCTTGCATGTGTATGTGCACTCGTGGGTGTGAGCATAGCGCACATGAGCGCACGAATAAGTTGAGTGTGTGTGCGTGTATGTGTGTGCGTGCATGCGTGCGCGCGTGCATGCGTGTGTGTGTTTGTGTGTGTGTGTGTGTGTGTGTGTGTGTGTGTGTGTGTGTGTGTGTTTGTGTGCAGCAGTCACACGCAAGCAGACGGCAAGATGGCATGGTTAAAAGCGCTTTCGATTTCGTGGCACCGTGGCCCGTGCGGCTGTGGCTGCGTCGAATGGGGGGATGGGGTGGTGGTGGTGCGAACGATCGGCACCTCTGCCAGATCTAGGCTTGCTCCTTGCTTAATAATTAATAATAATAATGTACTTGATAAAGCGCCCTCAGAGAACTCAATCTCTTTCTAGGCGCCTCACACCCGCTGCAAAGGGAAATGCAATTAAATCGTAAGTAAAATCATGCATGAAAAACAAACAAAATGAATAACATGGTTAGGGGTGACATGCACAGGGTCAGCATGCAAATGTGGTTAGTGGCAGCATGCACAGTGTCAGCACGCATAAGCACGTGAAGGACGAATCACAGGGACCCACTAAATGCTGTCCTAAATAGGTGTGTTTTTAAGTTCCTTTTAAATGTGGTCAGGTCAGGGGATGTTCTGACGCAGGTCGGGAGGGAGTTCCAGGCTTTGGGAGCATATGAACTAAATGCACGGTCTCCAAAGGATTTAAGGTTTATACGAGGTATTAGTAGACTGTTGGATTCCGAAAAGCGGGTGGTACAATGCTTGGCCTGATGGGGGAGTATGTCGGAGAGATAGGCTGGAGCCATAGAATGAAGGGACCTAAAAGTGAGCAACAAAACCTTAAAGTCAATCCGTTGCTTGACTGGTAGCCAGTGCAGGTCGGCGAGAAGTGGAGTAATGTGGCAACTGCGACGCTCACGGCAGACAGTCTAGCTGCCGAGTTTTGCACCAGCTGCAATCGCCTGATCGCACATGCTGGTAGGCCAATAAGCAGTGAGTTGCAGAAGTCGAGACGGGATGTCACGAATGCATGGACCAACTTGGACGTGGTATCTTTATCTAAACAAGCCCGAATTTTAGCAATGTTATGAAGCTGAAAATAGGCGGATTTGACTGTGGAGCTGATATGGTCGTCTAACGAGAGGTCGCTTTGGAATATGACACCTAGATTACCCATTGCAGCTTGATGGGGTGGGGTAGACCGATGTGGCGTGAGTGGACTGCAACGTGCACAGCAGCCTTAAGAGCAGAAGCACGAGTGGTTGGTGGCTGCCGAGGCACACGGCCACAGCAGCGCAGCACTAGCAGGCAGGACCAGCCAGCCGGCCAGAGCTGTCTTGGGCCTACCTGACAGGCGATGATTGTGGCTGGAGACGATTGTGGCTGAGCTGGCAGCCTGTCGCTGCCGACGATGGCCTCTATCCAGGTGCAGGGGTGCCGACTGATCGCCTACATAAAATAGACAGGCAGCCAAAGCCTATGCAGCGCCCTGTCCAACTCAGCATGCGGGTTTCGATTAGTGCACTCAGCTGTAGGTGCACGATGTAGCTAGAATCTTCGTGAGTGCAGCTGTCTTTCATGTACAATAAAGGCCCGACCACCGATCCTGCTCGTTCGGCAGCGCATCCAGATCTCAGAACTTCAGCCATGCATCTCCTCTACTGAAAGAGCTGCGATGGCTCAGCTGTCGATCAGCAGATCTCTGAGCAAAACTCTTATTACACTGACCCGCAAGCTCCGCCGAGGCTCAACTGTTGAGTTCCTAACCACGCAGCTGAACTGTTTCACCAGTTTCAGCCTCCTCCTCGGGTATTCTACAGACTATATTAGCTGTTTTATTACGTTAGAAGTTATTTCTCTGAAGGTCCTAGACTGTAGAGCCCATGCCCACGATTCTTACGAAACACGACACATTTTCTTCTGCTGGCGACTGTTGCTCACCATGTAGTCCATGGGTTACCGTGCGTGCACCTTTGACGACCGAGGTTGCCGCCTTGAGCCCTATGGCATATGTGAATAGCCTGGATAGAGATTAAGTTCTCTCTGGTTGCTATGCAAGTGAATTTTGTTTATTTATTCCTTGCTAGCTGTCCTGAGCTGCTACTGGCATGCCACTCACTTCATGGACTGCCCTTCTGACTCAGCTCTGCTTCTCACTTCATCCTTGTTGCATGAGATTAAGTAAGTTGGCTACCGGATGTGCGCAGAAAGCAGCTTAGGCTTTGGGTGGGCTATAGAAAACTCTCCTGCATAGCAACCACTTAGTCCTAGTGGCTGTATGTAGTTACCGTTGGAGGTGCATTTCATTGCATCCGGGTTGTGCTCACAGCAGGTATCCGGGTTAATGGGCCCTGGTGACCCCCTCCTCCCCCCACAGCTGCCTCGGCATGTTTGTGCCTGGCTCTTGACACATCGGTCGGCCGCCAGAGGGAGTGACTGGCGCCAGATGCTGCCAAACTCTCCAGATGCTGCCGTCTCCAGCAGCAGCCGCTCCACGCCGCGAGTGGCCTCTTCTGAGGAAGGGGCCACTCGTGTGGCTGGCGCTACCATTTGTAACGTCAGAGGTCATGCCTGCAGCCCCGGGGCCGTGTGTGGCCGACTGAGGCACGCGCAGCGCCGCGAGGCGTCTCTTGTGGAGCCGGCGGCTCTAGCGGCACCTCCACTGCAATCCTTCGGTTGGAGGCGTTCGTTGTTCGGCCGATGCTGCCGCCCGGTGAGCTGCCCCAGTTCTGACTCTTTGGTGCTACCCTTTGTTCGGCATTAATGCCTCTTTGCTTTCAGCTTTTGCACCCCGGCTAGCTGTCTCCATACTGACTCTTTGGTGCGACCCTTGTTCGGCATTAATGCCTCTTTGCTTTCAGCTTTCGCAGCCAGCGGGCGTACTGCTGCACTTGGATTCAGCTGTGTTAGTGCGAGCTGGTAGGAATGATGTCCGTGGAAGTACTCTTCAAGCAGTGCAGCGGCTTTGCAAATGCGCCGCGACTGGACCCGGTGTGAAGTGGTCCTTGCCCTAGTGTTGTGTCGCAAATCCGGTCTGTGCTTCTCAGTGCAGTGCACCTTTGCCATGGCTCGCCGTTCTGCTTCTCGGCGCCACCTATCAAAGCAGTTGCCTTGTTTGTGCCGGCTACCTCACTCAGCTGGTGCTGGGCACTGGGGAGCACTAGGCTATCTATTCGCTGGTAGTGGACCAATCAACGAAGCACCAGTCAACGCCTCGTGGCCAGCCGCATCGGCCAAGATCCCTGCTGGCTGTGTAGACCCATCTATCGTATGTGGTGCACCCCGAGGTTTTGTTTATGGAGGTCCTAGTGCTGACTATCGGTGTCCAAGTGGAGTCGCAGCATATTTGCTCACAACTACTTGACAGAGTGGTATCCACTGCACTGCGCCTGCGCCTTCTGCTACAACGTTCGGTGCAGACATGCCCGTTGGATCATCTGTGCGCGGTTGCTAGAGACTGACTCGTCGGACCCATCGTGTAATGCCAGTCGTGGTCCGTACACATCAACCGTAGTCTGCTTCGTCGCCCCTCCCTCTTTGCGAGATGTATGAAGTGGGATGGACAGATGTGACTCCCAATCGACCGGATGTGTCGCTGATTCCAAAGTTTGAGCAGATGCATGCAGCATCCCTTGCGATACTAATGTCCATTCCACTACCCCATCGTAATTTGGAAGTGATATCAGTGCAATTCGCGTCAGCAGCTTTTTATAGTAAGCTGCTGCTGCTGCATTGGTGCAGCGACCCTGAGCTTCCTGGCTAATCCGATGTGCTAAACACATTTGTGCCAAGCGCAGCCGACTGACGCCGGAACGATGATTGCTTGTGGTTGTTGCCTATCTGGCGCCTGCTTCTCCTTAGCTGCAAGCGGTGGGAGAATCAGAGCAGAGCTCCCGCAAAGAATGGCCCTGAGCCTGAGTAGCGCTTGGCAAAGGCTCTGTACGATCGGTGCCACGCTCTTCCCGAGCTCGTGCTGATCGGTGCGCCGTGCAGCCACCGCACGCATCAGCAGCAGGCGCTTTGCGTCGCCGTTCTAATGGTTTTTTTGGTTTTTCTGCTCCGACCGGGTGCATCCAAGGTTTTCGTTTCGTTCGTCAGGCAATCCACGCTCGGCATCGGTGGCTGCAGGGAGCAGTCCGGGAGGCGTGACAGGGGTTCGCTGCTGCTGCTGATGAAGGCCAACCACTGTAGCCTGTCGTCGTCGGACGCTTCTTCTAGGTGAGACGCTGCGCCAGCGCGTGGTCATTTTCAGTGGCTGCCGACTTCGATCGGTCGGTCGACCTTGTCGTCGTGGACTGGAGGCCGGCAATGGAAGAGAAACTGAGACACACACACACACACAGAGTGAGAGAGGGGAGGAGTGAGAGAGGGAAGGGAGGAAGACAGACAGACAGACAGAGCTGTCACTGCCAGCCGCCGGCAGTGACGTGGCGATCTAAGAGCGGGCTAAGTGCGAGATGCGCTCCGCGACTTGCTACCGGCGCGTGGCGGAGGCCCGAGTTCAGACTGCCGACGCGACTCCTTTAGTCCAAAGCCACGCACGTCAGGATAGAGAGCGGGCATGCGTGCAGGCGTACCTGCTAGCTGCCTTGAGCCTGCCCAGGTTTTGCCTCTGTGTGCTGTCTACTTCGGTGCCTCGGGGCACTCGGCTTGCCTCGGGGCGAGGACTGGTCGCTTCGAAACCGGTCCGGCGGCGAGTAGGGGTGCAGCTGCCGCCGCGATTGCACAAGCGGCTGTTGCGACCCCTGGGTGCTGCCAAGCGCTGGTGCTGCAGCGCGTTCGTCGAGCGATTGCCGAGCGCCGATGCGTCAGCGAATGCAAGGTGTCTGTCTGAGAGCTCGTCTGAGCAGGTTGTGCCTGCCATTTCTGCAAGCTCCTTGGTGGCCCAACAGTCGTTTCGCATCAGGAAGAAATCCGGTGGACTCGAATAGCCGGGTCGTGGGGGGAGGGGAAGGCAGCAGCAGCAGGACTCTATGGAAAGCAGGGTGGGCAGCCCACCAAGTAATCTGCTGGCTCGTGCTGGGCATCGACCTCGATGGCGGCGCATCGGCGGCCTAGCGCACGCTTCGTTGCATGCAACGATCGTGCATCGACGTCATTCAGCCTCTCCCTTCATCTCGTGCGGGCGGACTTTCTAGCGTGGAGGACATACTGAACGAGAGGAAAGGCAATCCAGAGGAGCTCCTGCGGCTCCTCGGCTTCGGATCACACTCCTGCTCGCTCGCCAGCCGCCTTCCGGCACGCTTCCTGCTCAACCCATCGAAGGCAAGAGGAGTGCAGACAGATGCGATCATCGCTAGGCACCCAGAGCTGCTCGCCCTGAAGGAACCGAAGGCAGCCGGTGAGCAGCGGTGCTCGCTTTTTGCGCAGTGTAGCTGCTCCCTTGCTCACTTTGGCTCTGTTTCGTCTTCCACTGGTTGCGAATACATTAGTTGCTTGCTCAGTGTGCGCTTTTCCCAGTGCTACTGCCTGGGCGGTGCACTGCTGTGCCTTGCCGATGCAGTTGTATCAGTGTATGCAGCGAAGCAACGTGTGGTTTGCCCTCCCCACTGTTTGGCATGCGTTGGTGCGTACCGTGAGCGTGCACACACCCTAAGCAGCACGGGTTAACCCTGTGTGTGCATGTTTGAGCACCGAAGCAGGCCGATGCATGAGCAGGTGTTTTGCGTACACGTGTGTGCATGTGAGCGTGTCAGCGATTTTACTCGGCTCTTGGTGAACGTGATTAAGCGATGCCACACATTCATGGGAGTGTGCATTCGATCCGAAAGTGCTGTTCTATTGGCCCTGCCGGTACTGAAAAGTCTCTTTTGACAAATGACATCAGCGTATGCCTAGAAACTAAAGCCAATCAAAAAGCAAACTAAGTAAATCTGCATGCTAGATTGACTTATGTTAAACGTGATTTTGTCTTGAGCATCGGTTAAATTCAGAACATAGATGATAATAATAATTTTGTCTTGAGCATCGGTTAAATTCATAACATAGATAGTACTACTGCTACTGCTACTGCTGCTGCTGCTAATAATAATAATAGTAATAATAATAATAATAATAATGGATATCATCAGTACTTGTGATGCCTCGGCAAAAGGTAAAGCCTAAATATTGTTTTAGTGATAATAATAATTAAATATAAGCAAAGGTTCCATGCCGAGGCAAGTATGCAAAAGAAAAGTGCACTAGTAGTGCAGTTTGGCTTGGGCCAACATGCTAAAGTGAGCATGAATAATATAATAATAATATTATAGTTCATTTGCATAGCACCCCAAGAGAACTTAATCTCTATTCAGGTGCTTCACATATGCCTCGGGGCGGCTCGAGCCCACGACCTCAGCGCCAGACCTTGGTCGGGGCGAGCACCTTTACCGCTGGACCAAACCTGAAGACACTCAGGCGTTAGTGAGCCCTCTGGTTAGTAGCATACACCAAGTTGAGCATGCAAAGCACACAGGAATAAAAAGAAAAGACAAGTTCACTTGGGCGGGGCAGGTAAAACTGAGCAGAACAGACGTGTCTTTAGCTGAGATTTAAATGATGCAAAATCATTGGATGTGGTGACATAGGCCGAAAGCAAGCTTCATACTTTCGTTTCGTTCTAACTGAAGGTGGCCCGATCTCCAAAATATTTCTAAATAGTGCGATGAATGGCCAGACGACTCGGAAGTCGAGAAGCAGGTGGTGTGGGGGGAGCATACCGGAGGAGCAAAGAGGTGGGAAAAGTAGGCAATTGTGCAATCAAATTAAGTGACCTTTAAGCCAGAGAGGGAATGGATTACAGAGGCTATGAGCTTCTCAGTGTTGAGCCAATTGCAGACGAGGGCACTGGCTGATAGTCCAAATTAAAAGAAAATTCAGTTATCAAGATGCGATTTTACACACGTTTGAAGTAGTTTGGCTGTCGAACTCTTGCCTAAGCCTGCCATTATTTTGGCAATGTTTCCTCAGCTGAAAGTAGGCCGGCATGACAGTGGAGGGAATGTGCTCATTCAATGGCTCTTAAAGGCAGACGTCACGGCAATGTTGCTAAAGGGAGATGAGCTGGTCGCAAGGTTGAGGTCTATGAACTCAAAGGTGACACTAGGCGTTAGAGCTGTTTAGTTACTAGTGTGCTGTCTTTTCTGGAATGTTTCGTGCAGCACGGGGTGATACACTAAATCCCACATGCTCCAGTAGGTGCAATGGCTAAGCATTCCTGTCAAAGTGAAACTCTGTTAGGTAGCCACGTTCCCTACTCAGTACAGCGTAAGCGCACGTTGAGGACTAGGATGCTGCCCGGATAGGATTGATCATGACGAGAAACTAACAGCTGCTGACTGTTTGTTTTTGCGCACATTTCATTTCTGCTATTATCTCTATTTATTATTATTATATGTTATTTATTATTATATTTATTATCTATTTATCTTTCTTTTTTCTGCTATTATCTTTCTGCTTTCTGTCTTTTCGTCTGCCTTTGCTTCTCTAGCTGCTACCGGTAGGTAGGATCATGTTGAGCTGGTGCAGTGGCAGGGGGCGGGGTGGGGCAGCAGCGGCGGTGCAATCATCTGCTATTGGCCAATCAGCATAAGCTGAAACTCGTTGCAAGTGAACTGTTTCTGCTTCTGTCACTCTGTTGCAGCCCTTTCTGCCACGATGCTGGACAAGCTGCCGAGCTACTACCAGCGCGGGATCGCGCCAGGCGCCGAGGCCAGCGCGTTCAGCTCCCTGCATCGACGCTTCTCAGAGAAGCTGAGCGCTGCTGGAGAGGCAGCGCTGCAGCAGCAGCAACGCTGGGAGGGCACGTCAGTTCAACGCCGCATGGGCGGCAACCATTTTGGTGGCTGCGATGCCCTGACTTCACTGGGATTTGCCGGTCCCCCCAGCAGCACAGGTGACAAGCTACTTGACGATGTGCCTCTAGTGCTGCTCACCCTGTTTCGTGTTGAGACGCCAGTCGCACGATGTGTTTCAGGCAGCACTGGCCGAGTTATATAATGTACATGGCAGCAGTCTACACTGCAAATGAGCCGTTAAAAGTCACAAGCGTGTTCCCCAACAAGCTGCCAACATAAACCTCGTGTGTACCGAGGTTTAACTAGTTGAGAGACAAGTCGCATATAATGCAGAGCTCTGTAGATCTGCTGCTTCCGGTTTACTTCCAATATATGCATGTTTGCGTAATCGGTTTTTATGCTTTTTTATGTGGAAATCTTTAACAATTCAGATCTCGTATCTAACATGTTTTGCTTTTGAAAGGTACTCAAAACAAATACTTGATTGTTTGACCAATGTTCTTAGGATTTTCCAGGCATTTAGCCTAAAGTTTTCATTAAGGCCATGTGGTTGGAAAATGGCTCGAAAATAGCAGGCCGGCAGGCATGCCAAGGGCTCTGACCTGTTGAGTTAACCTAGGCCGTTTAGGGCTGTACCGAACTATGGCTTCCAGATTGGAAGCCATGGGTAGGTGTATTTGCATTTACTGCCAGGCAGACAGACAGCATTTCGCTAAGAGTGGCCTTGCAATACCTAAACCCTAGCGCTTCAGCCGGCAGTGCCACAGGCAGCCCCCATAAGCAAAGCTGCTGTGGTTACACTAAAGGAGATGCTAACAGGAAAAACAGGATTATAATGTGTCCGCCACAAGGATCGTCAGGGAAACCTAGATTGCCCGATATCGTTCAGATCTGACAGCAAGTGTAATAAAAGTTGTTAACAGAGCGTGTACCATAGGGAATCAGACTATGTTTTTCTATGGTCTTTCGTCTTTATGTTTTTCTTTTTTGTTTTTCTATGGTCTGATCGTGCACTACGGGTGCCGGGACGGTGGACGGCCATCCCCCCCCCCCCCCGACATTCCCCACGACATTTCCCACTGGGGTAGGACATCCCCCCTGGGGTATAGGGTTTAGGGCTTTTAGGGTTTACACACACGCACGCACGCACACACACACACACACACACACACACATTAATATGCATTGTGCAGAGTACCGTGATTGTTTGCACGTTTTTATTGCTCATTTTTCGTGATTTCTATCAGTAGTTCATTGAGCATTCATCGGTTTTTGTGATTAGACTACTCAAATGGACTGTTTAGTGCAAGGTCAACCAGTGAATATGTCGTACGGAATTAACAAAACGTCCAATTATACTGAGTTGATTTTATTTCAATAGAGTGGGAACTTCATTGTATCATGTATACATATCTGTATTCTTAGTTATACATTCATCAACATAAAAGGGGAATGTCGGGGGGGGGGGTGAAGAAATGTCCTAGGGTCCACCAGGGTGGGAAATGTCGGGGGATGTCCTACATTCGCCGGGACAGCTTTCTGAAACACATTTTTACTGAAGCAATTGTAAAGCGCCTAGAAAGAGATTGAGTTCTCTGAGGGTACTTTTCAAATGTAAAATTATTACTATTACTGCTGCAAGTCTATGGTGCCAGGTGCCTTTCGAAGGCTAGTGAAAATGCAGGCTTCGCTGTGCCTCTCTGTTTTTCGTTGTACCTAACTTGCTTGCTCGGCTCACCACCCAACTCGGAACTTCTTGACATCGGGCGTCGTTTAGCTCGCTCGGTTCTCGCCGATTTCTCTATGCGTGCATGACTCATCCAGCCTGCACCTGCCCTGCTTTACGGCCGCGGTTTTTTGGCAGGTCAGAAAGAAGCAAAAGATGGCGCTGCCGTGCTTCGCACGGGTTTCATGCACGCCGCCTCTAGGGCAGACACCGCTGACCGAAGTGGCATCTCAGCGCAGAAGCGTGACGTGCCCGCCGCTGCCAAATCAGAGCGAATGACGGCCAGCTTGTCGTCGCTGTCGGACAGCGTGTTCATGTCCAACTCGGACGGAGCAGGGGACGACTGCAGCAGCAACTTCGATGCCGCCGTGGAGAGCACGTACGACCTGGACAAGTGGCCTTTCGACTACCCGGACATTTCCGCCAGATTGAGCGACCTCACCGGCAGCGGCGGCGGCGGTCGGCGGCTGCCGCCGCTTCGGCGTACGAGCAGCTACAACGACGACGGCTGCCGGGCCGACGGCGGCGGCCGAGGCGGCCGCCGCCGAAGCCGAGGAGCGGCTGCAGCGCTCGAGAAGCAGCACAGCTTGGACACGCTGAACCTGACCGACGCCCAGCGGTCACCTGCCGCCGCTGTTGCAGGCGCAGGCGCTCCGCTGCCGAGGCTGAGCATGCCCGTCACCGTCCTGGTGACGTCCGACGACGGCGAGCTGATGGCGGGCGATGCGCCGGACGGAAGCAGCGGCCTGCTGCCGCCGTCAGCTGGCCGGCTGCTGGTCGGAGCCTCCGGACGTCGCACCCCGTCGGCGGGCTCGAGGACGCCGACTCCGCACAGTCCGTCGCCCTATCTGTCGGTCGTGGACAGCTTCGAGAGTGGCGGAGAGAGCGACACGCAGACGATAACGGGCGATGCGCCCGACGAGTGCCCGAGCGGCAGCGGCGGCGCCGCCGCCGCAGGCCTCGTCGGGGGTGGCGCTGCAGGCGTCGGTGGTCACGGTGGCCGCGTCCTCGGCATGCCTGCCGAGGACGTCGCTGCCTCGTCCTCCACCGCTGCTGCTGCCGAGGCCGCCGGCGCCAGCCGCCTGCTTCTGGCCGTCGTACCCGCCATGGAGTCCTTCGAGATGGAAGAGGCGAGTGCGCTGCATCTGCTGCTGCTGCTGCTGTGCGGCCTCACGGCTCAAGCGGTTGCCTCCCACCACCTGCCCGCTGCCCCCCCCCCCCGGCACCCGACCCCGAGGCTCTTCTGAAGGTACCAGCAAGGTCGTAGCCGGGCTAGTATTCTCTTCCGCATTAGGCAGGCATGCAGCGGGGTGGGACTACCGAGTGAGGCCTCCGGGTGGGCAAGATGAATCCGACTGAAGCGGCCACTGCGCAGGCACGAGGTCTGTGTGGTCCCGTGCCTTTGCGGGTTATGCGCCGCTGTGGCCGTTCTGGAGGTTCGGCTCGTCTTGGTTTTTTCTTTGCATGCAGTAACAACAGCTGCAGCTTGTCATCGTCAGCGTCATCGGAAGACCGGGCCGGCTGCGCTGGGCTGCCATGCCGGACGTCGCATGAAGCGAAACAGATGGCAGCGCTAGCACAGTCTTGGCTGTCATTTCTTATGCAGACGACGCAAAGCTGTGCCTGTGATCTGATGCAGTCCTGCCTTCCAGCATGCTGAGAGCTGAATCCTACTGCTGTTCTCCCTCTGCAGCAGCAGCAGCAGCAATTAGCACACTAGCCGGTCATCGGAGCACGTTAGGTAGTGGCAGCCGTGAACGCTAACGACCGAGTGGGTGGGATCGGGCAGCTACGGACCGGCATGCTTGTCCCTTGCATATCCAGCCGGCCTTGATTGGTGTTCGCCTTGAATGCGGCCACTGCAGTGTGTGCTGCCGCCAGATCGGGGCGTCTGCTTCAGGTGTGGCAGTCTTTATCTGGCCAGACTTGAACTGTTTTTCTGCAATCTCTTGAGCGTGTAATAATAGTGGCCGGTGCTCGTTTTCAGATTCAAAGTGTCGGTGACCCGACGAGGCCGAGGTCGGGCGGTGGAGCTGTGCCGATGCCCCGAAGCCAGAGTGCACAGTCGGACAGCAGTGGCTTCGCTGACACCGAGGACGAGCGGCCGCTACGAGTCTCACCATCTACGACCTGTGCCGAGGATAAAGAGGTAGGAGTGCAGGCGGCGCCCCCCCCCCCCCCCCGCTGCCACTGCTGCTCGCCTCTGTCTGTCTGTCTGTCTGCTGGTTGTAGTTACAGCATTAGTACACTTTTGCTGGTAGGTTAGTAATGATAAAAACAACAACAGTAATAGCACTGATAGTAATGCCTTTCTACAGCAACCTAAGAGATCTATATCCAGGTACTTTATTGTGCGAACTCGCAGCAAGATGTGCATCTACCAAGAGCTAATGATAAGCAAGGTTGTACGACATAATAATACGAGTCGTCGCTCGCGAGTCTTCCCTCTTCTTTCTTTCGATGCTTCACTCTATCGCGGTTTTTTCAAATATCTTCATTTTAAACAGTTGATCGAGATGGTGAAAATGATACAGCACACACTCGGTTGTCTGAGTCAATTAAACACCCCTGCATCACAATTGAAATTAAATTTACTGCACGTGTGGGCTGTTGGTTATAATAATAATAATAATAATGTACTTGATAAAGCGCCCTCAGAGAACTTAATCTCTTTCTAGGCGCTTTACATTTGCTGCAAAGGGAAATGCAATTAAATGGTAAGTAAAATCATGCTTGAAAAACAAACAAAATGAATAACATGGTTAAGGGTGACATGCACAGGGTCAGCATGCAAATGTGGTTAGTGGCAGCATGCACAGTGTCAGCACGCATAAGCACATCAAGGACGAATCACGGGGACCCACTAAATGCTGTCCTAGATAGGTGTGTTTTCAAGTTCCTTTTAAATGTGGTCAGGTCAGGGGATGTTCTGACGCAGGTCGGCAGGGAGTTCCAGGCTTTGGGAGCATATGAACTAAATGCACGGTCTCCAAAGGATTTGAGGTATGTACGAGGTATTTCTAGACTGTTGGATTCCGAAAAGCGGGTGGTACGATGCTTGGCCTGGTGGAGGAGTAGATCTGAGCGATAGGCTGGAGCCATAGAATGAAGGGACCTAAAAGTGAGCGACAAAACCTTGAAGTCAATCCGTTGCTTGACTGGTAGCCAGTGCAGGTCGGCGAGAAGTGGAGTAATGTGGCAACTGCGGTGCTCACGACAGACAAGCCTAGCTGTTTATATATTCGATCAAATCCCCACAAATCCCTGAACGTCAGCCTCATCGAGAGAGCAGTAAACTTGCTCTTCTTTGCTGTACAATACAACTCTTCATCATCATCGAAGAAATTGCACTATTTTCATAAGTTAATGGCTGTGTTTAAAAACTGCGTATTTTTAATTAAATGTGCACTAATAAAAAATGATATATTTGTTAACGTCTAATGCGTCTTATTATCCTTTACTTTGTGTAATATATTGGGTAATACGGGTGTAATGGTGACTGAAATGGTGATATTTCGTGTCCATTCGGCTTTAATAATGTTAAAACCGAACTAGAGGGTCGTGAACAGGTTTTCTATGCTCTAGTTGCGAAAATATTTGATTTTAATGAATAAGGAATCGTACTTCGTGGAAATTCACCTATCGCGACACAGTCTGGAACCCGATTAACCGCGATAAACGAGGGACGACAGTAATGTTGATAATTGTAATAATAATGCTTCAGTCCAGGGGCCTTGCAACTCTTAGCTGCAAGAGAATCGATAGCCAGGAGTCAATGACAAGCGTCTGGTGTCATGCTTAGACAAGCACGCAAGAGCCAGAACCAGCCGCCCAGTCTCCCTTCTACCATTTCTATCAGACACTGGAACGGGTCGTGGCAGTCCAGCTAAACTCATATATCGAAACCTCACACCTTGCTAGTAAGTTCCAGTCTGGCTTTAGAGCTAATCACTCCACAGAGTCAGCATTGCTTAGGGTATACAGCGACCTACTTAAGAATGCAGACATGGGTAGAGTGTCTCTGCTTGTTTTGCTCGATCTTTCGGCAGCTTTTGACACCATCGATCACAAAGTTCTTCTAGAGCGCCTCTCATCTCACCTGGGCATCACTGGCACTGCTCTGCAGTGGTTCAGGTCCTATCTCAGTGGGAGACTCCAGAGTATTGACGTGAATGGACAACGATCATCTGAGGTACCTCTGAAATATGGAGTACCTCAGGGCTCTGTGCTAGGTCCGGTTCTTTTCACGGTTTATACTCTCCCTCTTGCTGATGTGATTGCCAAGCACAATCTAGGCTTTCACTTCTATGCGGATGACACTCAGTTGTACTTTGCTTTGATCCCTCCCAGCCTTCGAGCACCTCAAATTCTCTAAACTCACTTGCTGCATGCATTGATGACATCCGCACATGGATGGCAGCAAATTTTCTAAAACTAAACGATGACAAAACTAACTTACTAGTTATGGGCAAACCCAGTCTGATTCAGAAATTGGAAAGGCTGACGCTCAAAATCGGCTCTGCCAGCATATCTCCTGTCGAATCAGCTCGAAATCCAGGTGTCATATTCCAAAGCGACCTCTCGTTAGACGACCATATCAGCTCCACGGTCAAATCTGCCTATTTTCAGCTTCATAACATTGCTAAAATTCGGGCTTGTTTAGATAAGGATACCACGTTCAAGTTGGTCCATGCATTCGTGACATCTTGTCTCGACTTCTGCAACTCACTGCTTACTGGCCTACCGGCATGTGCGACCAGGTGATTGCAGCTGGTGCAAAACTCGGCAGCTAGACTGTCTGCCGTGAGCGTCGCAGTTGCCACATTACTCCACTTCTCGCCGACCTGCACTGATTACCAGTCAAGCAACGGATTGACTTCAAGGTTTTGTCGCTCACTTTTAGGTCCCTTCATTCTTTGGCTCCAGCCTATCTGTCAGATCTACTCCTCCACCAGGCCAAGCATCGTACCACCCGCTTTTCGGAATCCAACAGTCTAGAAATACCTCGTACAAACCTTAAATCCTTTGGAGACCGTGCATTTAGTTCGTATGCTCCCAAAGCCTGGAACTTCCTGCCGACCTGCGTCAGAACATCCCCTGACCTGACCACATTTAAAAGGAACTTGAAAACACACCTATCTAGGACAGCATTTAGTGGGTCCCCGTGATTCGTCCTTGATGTGCTTATGCGTGCTGACACTGTGCATGCTGCCACTAACCACATTTGCATGCTGACCCTGTGCATGTCACCCCTAACCATGTTATTCATTTTGTTTGTTTTTCAAGCATGATTTTACTTACCATTTAATTGCATTTCCCTTTACAGCAAATGTAAAGCGCCTAGAAAGAGATTAAGTTCTCTGGGGGCGCTTTATCAAGTACATTTTTATTATTATTATTATTATTATTAACCGGAAGGCACTCGGGGAAGTAGTCTGATAGAGTACTGGCCCGGTCCGTCGGCGGTTTGGAGACCTGCCACTTGCGATATGCCCGATATGCACTTGCATGCGGCTCCTACTTCGGCACCCGCTTGTCCGCGGTTTCTTGTTCTTTTTGCGATTGTCTGGTCCGACAGCAGCAACGAGCCGAGCAGCTTGCTGGCACGATCTTCAGTGTGTAGGCGATGTTGAGCTTTGAAGTAGTGCTGCTGGTGGCACAGGCTCAATCTGAAGGTTTTCGGCCGGCATACCTCCATGAAGAACCAGGCTTTTTGGGGCAACTGTCGTGTCTAAAACGTGGTAGCGTAAGAGAGGATTGTGGATATTTATTTGCACTAGGTCTTAAAATGAGTCAAACTGATGTTGTGGAATGTGAACCCAATTTGTTCTATGGCTGCTGCTACTGCATCAGTACACGAGAATAAATTCGGTGGCTGGCTGCTATATTTTCTCAATAGACTTAGGCCGTGCTGATTCTCTAGGGCTACCGAGGGAATGAGCTAGAATCGTGTGTGCCCACCGGCTGCGCGTGCTAATGCAGTGCAAATAGCTCATAGCAAGCTTTGACATGCTTTGTTTGCTATAAGGTACCGGCTGCTGACGGTGACCCTGCCACCGATCGACGGTGCATGGCCGGTTTCTCACATGGGACCGATAAAATGGCAGACGGCGTAGATGTCCTTCTCAATTTGTCGGCACGGAGAAAGCGGCTGGTGCTCTCACGCGAGCCTAACTTTCAAGAGGCTAGTGAGTATACAGCTAGATTCGGCATGCAGCCTTTGCAGAAGGATCCCTTCCTTCTCCTGTGTACGTGTGGCTGCCTATATATCAATAAGGCCAGCAGCCTATTACGCATGCTTTCTAGCGACATCGGCTCATCCACTACTCCAATTGCTGTCTCAAATGCTGCATTCTGTGCTTTATCGGCTGAAGCACCGGCACGTAAGAACTTGCGAAGAAGGTGTGTGGCTAAGGTTGGAAGCATTGGGAGATATTTTGGTCCCGAGAGAGAGGGAGGGAGAGGAGAGAGGGAGGGAGATGAGAGAGAAGGAAGAACGAGAGAAATCCTGGAGCTACGAGCGACCGAAAGCACCGAGAGCTCTGAGGGGCACACTCTCTCAAGGCCCGAACATTTCGTACCAGCCAACGAGTGGCAAATGCCACCGCACAATGGCACCGCAGTCTGCATGAGCGTCGCTAGACTGAGCTTGCGCCTTACGCGCGCCGTTAGTCGGAGTGCATGATGAAAGCGTTCGGTACGATACATCTGCACGGGCGGTATATAGTAAAGGAAGTAATAATAATAATACATTTGATATAGCGCCCTCAGATAACTCAATCTCTTTCTAGGCACTTTACATTTGCTGCAAAGGAAGCATGATCGGGTGGTTAGTGGTAGCGAGCTCAATAAACAAGAATAACATGGTTAGAGTGTACATGCACAGGGTCAGCATGCAAGTGTGGTTAGTGGCAGCATGCAGCAGTGTCGGCACGCATAAGCACATCCCAGGGACCCGGAGAGAAAGGCAGACAGGCAGACACTGTGAAAGGAAAGCTGTACGGCAGGATTTAATATTGGAAGTCATGGCAGAGATGGAGACGTCAGCAGCACTCTTGTGCTGCTGACGTCTCTGTGCCGAAGTCACCGGGCAGGCGTGACGTCATCGTTGCTCTTGCCGTTCGTCAGCTGCGCGCCCGCCCCCTGCCGCAGCCGAAAGAGGGCAGTGGCAGTGGCGGCTGTCGTGGTTTTTTTGGTGCTCGTTCGCCCTCTAGCCCTGCTGCCGTTCGTTGCAGTGTCGCCAGACAGCGCTCCGGACATGCCAGACTTGGTTTCGCTTTCGTCGGTCGAGGGCGGCGCCACCGCCGCTGCACCCCTGTCCGCCTCCGACCGGTCGACGACAGAAGACGAGTACAGCAGCGCACTGGACGCGCTGGAGCGCGCGTCGTCGCGCGGGCTGCAGTCGGAATGCGACGAGCCGGTGCTGGTGGCCTGCGCGAGGCCGAGCGAGCTCCAAACCGAGGCCAAACTTTCGACTCGGCATGAACGTGGCGGCGCTCGTAGCGACGGCAGCGACAGCGCGACCGGCTGGTGGTGTGACGGCACGGCGGTGGCGACCCAGCGCCGGGTGAAGGGCATTCGCTCGGGACCGCTGGTGGAACAGCGTAGCGGCGTGAAGGAAGACGCAGTCGCCTCAGTTGCCGTTGCGGCAGCACCGCACTGCGTGCGGCTTCCTTCGTCGGCCGCGCCACCACTGGCAGCAGCGGTGGCGGCGTGTCGTCAGACAAGGTCGCCTTGCAAGCCCGGCACGTGCCAGTGTGCCGTCGAGCTGAACGAGGCTCCGCCCACGCCGAACATGCGCGAGGCTGTGCGTGGAGCACGTCACGCCGTCAAGGAGGCGCAGGAGAGTCGCAGGGCGCCTTGCACGCTGGAACGCTTCGTTCCCGACGATGGTGCCTCCTCCGTCGCGGTCGTCGTCACCACCACCACGGAGTCGTTCGGCGGTGCAGAGCGTCCCACGTCGTCACGTGGAAGCTCGCGTTCGGCGGCCGCCATCGACGGACTGCCGACGATAGTGGCGGTGGCAGCGCCGCACGACCACTGTCACGGCGGCGGCGGCTCGGAGGTGTCTGGCCGAGCCCGGTCGCTTGCCGCCGCCGCCGACACGTCTTCTTCAGCTGTTCTGCAGGCCCTGCTTCGGCCTGCCGCCTGTGCGGTGAGCAGCGCCGCCGCATTTCCGGTACACGTCGGTTTGTATCGATCACATGCCGCCCCATTGCCTGGCGGTTTGCCCGAGCCCTGCTCAGCGCACACGCCGGCATGGCACGCAGGCTGGTGGCACTCGTGGATAGCAGCAGCAACGCCTCATTTAGCTAAAAGAAGGAATCGGGAGGCCCAGAATGGCCTCCCGATTTCTTCTTTTAGCTAAATGGCTTTCAAATGGCTCTTCCGTGCTAGAAATGAAATCCAAGAGGCTCAGCTGGCACCAGTGACTTCGTGCTCGTAATTGAGACGCGCGCTGCTACAGCGAGTGCCACCGTCGGGTGCTCGAGATCTCGGGTGTCTTCTTTGACGACCGCTTGACGTGTGCCGGTTGTATTCAAAAGACATCCTCTGTGAGCCAACGGAAGAACAAGAAAGCTAGTAAGGTCATCAGCTAGCTGCTTTGGTAAACAGTGCCTAATCACTGGTTTGACCCAGTGGTCAAGGTGCTCGCCCCGACCTTAGATTCGTATTGGTTGAACCGTGCGGTTGCATCTATAGAGTTGCATCTATCGAGCCTTGGTGAGCTGCTTCGCTGCTGCTGCTGCTGCTGCTACCCCGGTCGTTAACGCTTCTTCGTTTCAAGAAAGACGCCCGGATGCGAGTTCTTCTGCTCTGCAGCCGACAGGTTTAGGGGCCAGTGCTGGCAGAAGCGGAAGTTGCTTGCGCACGCAGAACTTGGCGGCCGCTGCGTGCTGGCGCAACTGCTGCTGCAGCCATCGCCGCTCCTCCTTGTTATGCTCTAGCTGCGAAAAGGCAAACTTCGGTGGGCGGGGCTCTCTCTCTCTCCTAATTTGCTGCCTCTGCTGCAAGCTTTTTCCGGCTTCTAATAGCAGTGGCAACTGATGTCAGTTCCTTCGGGGGAGGGGGCATTACGGTCAAGGTCGTGATGCTACCGATTGATACTAGGTTGGCCATTGTCGTTGACTCGTCATCGCTGCTCTGGTAAGGGGGTGGGGGGGGTCGATTCTAAGTCGCGCTCCCACGGCGTTTCCCGAGCCAGGCAGCGCCGTCCAATGCCTGTCCTAGCTTGACATTGGACGGCAGACAGCAGCCTCTGCAGAGCCGGCGGTCGTGGCCACATAGGTCCACGGCCTATGTGGCCACGACCTGCAGAGCCGTAGAAGCAATGCCGTGCCCGTAGCGACCGACCCTCGGCTTCTCAGCTGGCACGAAGCGGCCTCTTTCCGCCTCCTCTTTCCACCTCCTCCCGCTCGAAACCATCGGTCCATTCGACTTGCTTCTCCGCGCGCCTTTATTTACGCTAGAGTGGTTCGGCTGCGATTGTGCTGACATTGCTTCATTGATGACCTTGCTGCATTGATGGCACTGATGATTGTGCTGCTGCTGCTGGTAGGGTGGGAGGTACCGAACCCCCGAAGCTTTGTCGGGTGTTCAAGCTCGCCCTCTCTCGTGTGCACCCTCTGCAGGCGACCGGAGCAGCATCCGAAGGCGACATGCGCCTGGTTCAGCGTGCCGTGCAGAGGTACCGAGCCGCTGCCTACGAGGCGGATGCTGCGCTGGACGCACGCATCCAATCGATACCCGAAGACCTTCGCGACGAGCTCCAGTGAGTGCAGCTCACTGGAGCCTCACTCTCACGCCTGTATCAACGGCGGGGTGTCTGCAGCCGCTTCGCGAGCGAGGGCGAGAGTGGCGGCGCATCTGTAGCGCTCGCGTCTGTGCCGTCCGGACGGCCGAGGGCACAGACTGCACCGCTACCGTGTCGACTGTACCGAAATTTAATTTCGCTGCTTCGTCTGCATGCGGTCGTAGGGGTTGCTGTGTAGCTTGTGCTTTTAGTGGTTTTAGCAGCAGCTGTCGTCACGTGGCTGCCTTCCGACATTTGGCCAGGAACATGAGTGACTCTGTCTCTCTGTCTGTCTCTGTCTGTCTGTCTGTCTGTCTGTCTGTCTGTCTGTCTCTCTCTCTCTCTCTGTCTGTCTCTGTCTCCTTTTCTCTCACTCCCTCTCTGTTTCTCTCTGTCTCTCTCACTGTCTGTCTGTGTCTCTATCCGTGTCTCCTGTTTCTCTCTCTCTCTCTTTCTCCCTCCCTCCCTCCCCCCCTCTCTCTCTCTCTCTCTCTTTCTCCCTCCCTCCCTCCCCCCCTCTCTCTCTCTCTTTCGTAGTCTATATTGACTTTTCTGTGCTACAGGGATGAACTGCAATCACTCGAGGATGTTCGCCAGAGTGCCGAGCGCGAGGCCGTGCAGCTAGAAGCGCACGTACTAGAGAGGCTGGATGCGACTCGGATGCCGAAGAGCGTGTCTCGGTGCTCGTCGCCACTGTTGGCCTTCAGCTCGCTGCCACCCTCGCAGGGATTGCTGCTGTCGCCGTCGCCGCTGCGGCCACCCTCGGCATCCGGAAGTGGCTGCTTATCGAGACGCTCGCCGGCGGCTGCCGGTGCCGTGGAGGAGGTGATCGATCAGGCTGCGGCTGGCTGCTCGTTGCCCGGTGCAGCAGCCTGTGGGTGGAGCCTCGATTTTCGAGAACCTTCTTCCGGCTCATGATCCCTTCTCTCTCTCTCTCTCTCGCGATTGCTACTGCTGGCTCGTGCAGAGCTCTGCGTAGCACGGTACGACAATGGACAGAAGTGGCAGAAAGGCTGAGTCGTGTGTCGTAGGATGCTGTCGCCCGTGAGAGAGCACACTGACCTAGTTTGGTGGTTTGCACAGCACGAGAGAAAGTTGCTGTACGCAGCCATAGCTGATCCTGGGACACCCGTAGCCCTGAGTTACTGTCGAATTTAATCTTTATGCTCTGGATATGGACTTATGTTAAGGGCGCCTGAACGTGCAGCTTGCAGTGGGCCACAATGCAAAATCGCTCACTGCCGCAGGACTCGAGAACCCACTACCTGGGTCGTGAAGTGCAAGCACGGTGTCCCTCAAAACGGCCCCACCCTGGGGACTCGTGGGTTCGAGTGCGACAGCTGGCAAGCGATCCTTTATAATCCACTCACTGCAAGCTGTGGTGATGGCCACTGCTGGCTGCTCAATGCATAGATCTCGGCCGATCTCAGCTCTGGCCTGACCCAAAGCCTTGGGACAATTGAACCCCCCAATTCCTTGAACGTGACTGACTGAAAATTACATGGCTTCTTGGTATTTCTACTGCCGCTATATAAACGAGACCGTTGAATATCCTAACCTGTACTTTAATTTTTATGGGCTAAGTGGGTGTTACCCTGGAGAGCTTTGTGTTGGGTACTCAAAGCCTAGGCCGCTTTCGGTGCTCGCCTACACACAGCGAATGTGAGGATGTGAGAAGCAATGCTGAGTAAGAAGGGCGTGAGTCAATGAAGTGAGTAGCATACATAATATGTATATATTCAGAAGACTGCCTCTACAGCTAGCCATCACATCCGATCCCTATCCAAGATTAGAAGCTGTCTCCCACAGTGGCTTGTAAAAAAATTAACTAGCTCTTTAGTTCTGTCTCGGCTTGATTATTGTAATTCTCTTTTGGCTGGGCTGCCAAAGAAAGCTACTATTCCACTACAGCATACAATGAATATGGCTGCAAGGCTAGTCTTCAAGTCCCAGCGGTTTGAGCACGTGCCTCCTTTGCTGAAAGAGCTAGGATGGTTGCCGGTTGAGCAAAGGCTACAGAGAAAAGTTCTTACGCTGACCCACAAGGCCTGCCACGGCTTGGCTCCTTCGTACCTAGCGGAACTGCTGCATCAGTTTCAGCCTGTTTGAGCCCTCAGGTCCTGTGTGGACAATAAATTAGCTGCTCCATTCCTCTGCTTAAAGACCGTCGGCGACAGAAGCTTTAGCTCTGCAGGTCCTAGACTGTGGAACTCGCTTCCACAATTCTTACGAAACGACAACTACTCTCCTGCTGCCGACTATGGCTCATCCTTTTCAGCGAGTCCTGGGCTGCTACTTCCATGCTACTCACTACCTCAACTGCTCTCCTGACTCTGCTATGCTTACCACTTTCTCTTTGTTGTGTGAGACGAAGTCTGTTGGGTACCGAATGCGTACCGAAAGCCGCTTAGGCTGTGAGTGCGCTATACAAAACTCTCCTGCGTAACACCCACATGGTCTTTTTGACTTTGTGGAGTAACTGACGGAGATACATCACACACACACACACACACACACACACACACACACACACACACACACACACACACACACACACACACACACACACACACACACACACACACACACACACACACACACACACACACACACACACACATATATATAATACATATATGTATATATATGTATATATATATATATATATATATGTATATATATATATATATATATATATATATATATATATGCCCAAGAGAACTTAATCTCTATTCAGGCGCTTCACATATGCCTCGGGGCTCGAGCCCGCGACCTCAGCCAGACCTTAGGCCGGGCGAGCACCTTAACAGCTGGACCAAACCTGCATCGAAGCAGCAGCTTCTCGGGATGGCTGGAAAGGATGTGACGCAGCGAGTCTTTTGTGTTTTTGAAAGCCGGGATGGATGTAGCAAGTGTTCAAGGCAAGAAAGCACCGGTGAGCACGCTCTTTGAGTACCTTGAATCACATCCACAGCTGCAGCCCGGAGTGACGATGGAGCTAGCTAGTTAAAAAAAAGGTTAAAGGTTAGCTGATTTAACCGCCTCGTGTTGTATAGTGACATAAGACCCACGACGGCTACCTCACCGTCGCTTTCGGAGGTCAATAAAGAATCGCCCATTTAACTAGCTCCTCAGTTTTGTCTCGACTTGATTATTGATATTTCCTATTGGCTGGGCTGCCAAAGAAAGCTATTAGGCCACTGCAGCAGACTATGAATATGGCTGCAAGGCTAGTCTTCATGTCCCAGCGGTTTGAGCACGTGCCTCGTTTGCTAAAAGAGCTAGGATGGATGCCGGTTGAGCAGCGGATACAGAGCAAAGTTCTTACGCTGACCCACAAGGCCTGCCACGGCTTGGCTCCTTCGTACCTAGATGAACTGCTGCACCAGTTTCAGCCTGTTCGCGCCTTCAGGTCCTGTGTGGACAATAAATTAGCTGTCCCATTCCTCCGCTTAAAGACCGTTGGCGAGAGAAGCTTTAGCTCTGCAGGCCCTAGACTGTGAAATTCGCTTCCACAGATTCTTACGCAACGACAACTACTCTTCTGCTGCCGACTATGGCACATCTTTTTCAGCGGTCCCGAGCTGCTACTTCCATGCTACTCACTACCTCAACTGCTCTCCTGACTCTGCTATGCTTACCACTTTCTCTTTGTTGTGTGAGACGAAGTCTGTTGGCTACCGAATGCGTACCGAAAGCCGCTTAGGCTGTGAGTACGCTATACAAAACTCTCCTGCGTAACACCCGCATGGTCTTTTTGACTTTGTGGAGTTACAGACGGAGATACATTACATTACATTATACTACCTCAAGACTCGAACCCACGAACTGAATCGTCAAAAGCGAGCACCTTATCCGCTGGGCTAAGATCCGGGGTCAGTGGTGGTGAAGATGAGACACCGCGCTGACCGGCTTCAACTGCCATGCTTTGCGTGAGCACAGCTAAACGACTGAAACCCACTGGCCTCCGTGTCTTCCTTCTCTCTCACCATTCTCTTTTTCTCTCTCCCCTGTGGTGTAATGTGTCTTGTGCTGCACATTTGCATATGCAAAGAAACGAGTGGATGAGGGCGGTTGCTGAGCTTCTGTATTTACTTGCACGGCTGAGCCGCACCCACGTCAACCCTTCGAAAAGCTATAGGTACCCCCTTAAGTGTATGCACATTCGTGCAACAGCTGTCGCACTTATAGAGAGTCCCGAAAGTTACTGGTGCTCTTAACTCGGGGCGGGATGATGCTAGCACCAGGACGTATTACGTTGAGCGTCCTGGCGGTCTCAAGACGACACACGCCTCGCCAGGCGTGCTCAGGGTGGCCTTGCACAAAAGTGTTCTTTTCACACACACCCCCTGACTCATCTCGTAGGTGACTGCCTCTGCCTGGAGTTTCAAGGTCAGTGAGTGCACACACTGCCGTTCACTGCTGCTTCTGTCTCTTGCCCCCCACCCACCCACCCATTGACAGACTAATCGCGATGTCGATGGGAAATCGCTCTCGCCTTCCCTCTCCCTCCCCCCCCCTTAGAAGAACCTAGTAGCTACACGTCTCTTTTTTTTTCAGCTGCCTCCCCCCTCAGTCTCCGGCACGGGCTCCTTGCCTTCTTTTCCTCTACCAGCTCGCCCGGCCCTTACCCTGACCCGAGGCTTGTGGATGGCCGCCGAAATCGGCTGTCCGTCCGGCGGCTGGTGCAGCGCAGCTGTCCGGTAGTGCAGAGCCGCACGCCGGCTGGGCTCACACGGAAGCGCCCGACGCACGTCGCAGCGCAGCGCGGCTCCCCCACCTCGTGTCTCGTCGCCGGTGCTTGCAGCGGGCAGCTGCTCGCTGTCAGCGCTCAGCCCTCAGAGTGCGGCGCCTGGCGAATCTCTTCTCCCATCTCTTTTGAAGTCGCATTAGAGTGCAACTTTGTTTTCGTCAAGCTGGCGTGTTGTGCTGGACGTGTGCACTCATTTATCGATCTGCTTTTTATCACGTGGCGCTGTTGTTGCAGTGTACCAAGCTCCTAAAAGAACAGATCTATCAGCAAAAGCTTCTCGAATCCAAAGGAGGACTGGCCTCGGCAGCGGCTTCTGTCGGCATCAGGGGGTGTGCAGCCGCAGGCGGCCTCCACCAGGAGGTTGCCAGTTTGCAACACCAGGTCAACCTTCTTGAAACAAAGCAGAAATATGAGGTATGAGTGCTCGCTTGCATCGTGTCGCTACCGAGGCCGCCTTGCCTCATGCAGTGCCCGCTGGCGACGACTGCTCTTTCGCCATTTTGGGAGTCGTGTATTGATCTGATTTCGTCCGTGCATCGTTTCCGAAATATTAATGCGATACTGATTTGTGACCACAAACTGGTCACCTTTTAGTCAATCGGCAGGTGAGTGCCAAGCAGCAGCAGCAGCAGCAGTGGAAGCAGTAATTCTGCTACTTTTTAATCGGAGGCCTGGCTGGTGATCAGCGTGTGTGTGTGGCGTTTTTTTTACCGACTCACTATTTTCTAAACGGCTGTCTGCCTCGCATGCCTCTTTTCCTCGGTGCTCGACAGCCGTCGAGCTGACCCTGACCTCTGCATGCCGAACTAGGTCTTTACCGCTCGCTCCAGCGGCTGATGTCGGCGCCGAAGCTGCTGCTGTTCGTGCAAGCCTGATCTGTGTATGCCTCGCGGATCCTTCCAGCAACTCATCCGGGGCTCGGCGCTTTTTTAAAATATTGAAATCTCCAGCCGGCTGCATTGCGCAAATAAACGTAACCGCCGGCTTTATTCTGCACGGCGTAGGTGTCCACGCTACGCTAGCCAGCTCCTTAAACAGCAGCCCGTGCCGCGGTTCTTGCATGCATACTGTAATGCTTTTGTGTGCATATGTGCTATGATTATGGCTGGGAGCGTGTTAGGCAGGTGAAGATTGAACCTCTCTAGCGGCTAGTGGCATCGCTAGCTCATAAGCAGCTCTTGCATTCTCTAACCAGGCTTTTGATAGCGCTCTTTACGGATCAGTCAAGATCGTATGCCAAGTGACTGCACATACACCTAGTTTTATTGATATGCTTTTTTCGATCGAAGATCTACTCGGCTCAAGAAGTTTACATGGGTGTGACAGGCAGGAATTCGGTTGAATCTCGCCAGCCCACTTGGCTTTCCTTGTGGACGGCATCACAAAATGCATTCATTTTGTGCAAAGCAAATGCTTTGTTGAAACAGACGACTATTGGGGCAGGGCAAAGGGATAACAGCGATAGAATTGACCAACAGCTGTTGATTCCCTGCTGTGTCCCATATGATTGGCATAATAATGCACACAGCACAGAGGATGCCAATAACTTGCCTCAGTTAGGCACAAGGGCACCGCACCACTCTTATGTCCCGTTAGATACACATGTGCACTATTGTCGACAAAATCGATGCAGTATGGCCGCCACAGCTATGCCCATAAACTCGTTCCTAATATTAACGTTTTCTATGATGCCAAGCATACTTAAGTGACCGTGCATGTGAAAATGTTAAAAAATAACCCAAAAACTGACACGATGTCGGTGTGTACGTATTTAGTTTGACGTCCCACCTCGATTCTTAATGACCTCCCTTGTCTGGCTAAGAATAGAGGCTGCCAGCTTCTGCGTCGTCTCTGCTGCTGCAGCACTGAGCCTGAGTTTCACTGAAAAGGTCGGCCACTGGCATAGATTGGCCTAGCAGCCAGTCTCAGCCGCCAGTTAGGGTTCAAATCAGGCGGCTGACTGAGCCAATGCACCGGAATAAAATACGGATTCATCAAAAAGCACTTCATTTGACAGACCGTTTGCATAGGGTCAAAATCTTGCTGCCAAATGTAATGACCCCAAACGGAGCATTTGAGCCTTACAATCCACTTTCCTCTACCAGCAATGACTTGAGTAAAATGGTCTGTGAACTTGTAAGAGGAATCCTTACAAGCTGGTGCGGTGGCTCGTCAAGTTGCCTAACATGTGAGCCCCCCCCCCCCATAGAACCGCTGTGAAGCAATATCGACAGGCAGTTCGACCTTTTCAGTTAAGCTCAGGCTTAACGGAATATGCTACAGCAGAAGAGACAATGCAGATGCTGGCAGCCTCTATTCATGGCCAGATAATAGAGGTCATAATAAAGCCACATTTTATTATTCTTTACTCGTTGTTAGGTATGATTATACTGGTTCGCTGTTATTGGCTGGGTCACTGCTAATAGTGATGGCTGCCCTTAATGCCAAACCGAATGTCGTGGGAATCTAGGACCTTCTGCAACAGATTCGGTACACTTCCAAAACCATTACTTCTCGTGCACGTCTTGCTTCCGAAAAATATGTCGCAAGCATCTTACTGTCAGTCCTCATGCTGTCTGTGCTGCGTTGCAGCAACGCATTGCCGAGCTCGAAGTCACAACATTGAAGCTGATGCTACAAGCCAAGGAAGAAGAGATTAAGAGATTGAAATTACTGACCGACATCGATTGACCATGCAGAAAGATGCACCACGGTGCAAGCTTGCCTTTAGTCTGACCCACCATCGCTGGGCCATCGTGACTCGCGCTGCAACAGCTCGTCGCGTGGCAGCGGTTCAAGCTCCTGCAATGCGCCGGAGCAGCAGACTACTATTGCTACTGCTGAGTTGTGTACCAATGTGCCTAGCAAAAGGAAAATGTATTTTTGTACGTGCTGCCAGAGGATGGTTTTATTTGATATCCAATAAGTACATCATCATGCATCCTGTGTACAAGAAATGAACGACAGCAGCAGCAGCAGACACAAGCACGCCATGCTAAAGATAAATGACGGCTACACTAAGCAGTAGAAACGTCCGAGGGACTAGTCTCTAATCAAAATAACCGTGAGGGGAGATTCGTGAACGACCAAGCCAGTCAAAGGTTACACGTTGGTACTGTGGTCTAAACAATATGAGACGGCATTGAGGGATGTACGGAGGGAGGGGGGGGAGGAGCAGCAGGAGCAGGAAAGACTTATAAAAAATACAAATGTAGAATGTGTCAACGTCAGTGATGTTGTACAGATGGTCGCTCTACAGATCCGTGTCGAACCACAGTGTGCTGCTGCCCATTCCGTTCTCTTGGTTCAAGTCGAAATTTAGTTCGGGGTGCGAACCGAGGTCAGGCAGACCGTCGAGGCCCTGCATGGTGTCGGCTTGCAACTGCTCATAGCCTGCCAACGAGAAACAGTGTCAGTGGCGGAGAGAGGGCCCCTACTGAATCAACGACGCAACTGCAACCGATCGGGCTGACTCGCTGTCAGTGGTCTACTCACCTTGTCGTCCCATGCTGTGCAGGCTGCCCTGGCTGACGTGCTGCTGCATTGCCGAAAATATCGGTCCGCCTGCACCGACGCCGCTCCCGACCGTGCCAAAAGGATCGTCGGTCATCATTCCCGCTGCATTCAGACCGTTCTGGTCGCCCTGCTGAGTGCAGAAAATGACATAAAAAGACAGAAAATGAGGGGAGAGACATCCCGGAGACGATACAGCGAGCGGGCCGGAGAATGAGCTCAGCAGGCATCACCTCGTAACAGTTGATGGCGTCCTGGCGAAAGAGAGATGTGCTCAGCTCGACGCTGAGGCGCTTTTTGTAGTCCTGGGGCTTGTCCTCCGACATGCGATACAGGACGGCCGCCGCATACGTAGACACGCCCTCGTTGCGCGAATGCAGCAGATTCGTGAGTGGCGAGGCAGCGCCCTCCTGCTCGATCATCTCGGCGCCTTCCTTGTCGGCCGCTAGCTCGCACAGCACGCCAGCGGCCACGCGCTGAATGCTCTCAATGGGCGAGTAGAGCAGCTGCAACGCCGAGACCGATGACCGAGGTCTTGACGGCAAAGCGTGCGTGGGAATGGGGGGGGGCTAGATTGGTTGGTGCAGGCATCGACCGCTGCCGATCGGCACGACCAGCCTCGAGACGACAGCATCGACCCGAGCTCTCGGGATCAGAGCACTCAAAAGCAAGAAAAAAGGAGCTAACGTCGGCGCAGGAGCGATTCGTGCGAGACCTCCAGAAAGCTGTCCCATTAGCACCCAGCGCCGGTGACTAGGTGCTTGCTAGAGCCCCACCAATCAAACACAGTGGCAGCTTTACATTCCTTTAGGCCAGCGACAGGCTGCAGAGATAAGAGCTGACAGGTGGCACCGGGGTGACACGGGCACTGACACCCTGTAGTCATGACACCCGGCAGCGTCCGATGAGTCACACGAGCAGATAAAGCTGTGAGCGCAGCTAGCAAGAAGAGAGCAGCTCACAGTCAGCTAAGGCGAGCAGATACCTGAACGAATAGCGGAACGCATCGAAGGCCTCGTATGTGCGTTCGGTTGACGGCCTCTCGAGCCAGTATGTGCAGCGCCCCCACTGTGCCGTCAACTATTTCCTCCATGCGCACGCCGTCCACATAACTGCCCTGACTGCCAGCCGACGCCACGGATGATCGTTGCTGCAAACAAAGGCAAATCTCTTGAGGACACTGGCTCAGATCGACTCCCTCTTCCACACGCACGACTGGCAGTGTACGATTCAAGCCCCCCCCCTGCACGAGAAACACGGACCGGAACAGGGAGCAAGCGGTCGGCTTGCTCGGCGGCCCAAGCCTGCCTCACCCTCTGTGTGTCCTGGTAGGCGCGGTCGAGCAGCTGCACGATGCGAGGCAGTGCGCCCAGCTCGCGAAGCGGTCCGTGATTGGCCGAGCACAGGGCAAGGTTCCGCATGAGACCGATGACGGCCTTGATGAGCGGCCAGCGGCTGGGCGGCTGAAGCAGCTTCACCAGCACCGGCAGACCGTAGTGAAGGCGCACGGCATTCTGGGCGAGCTCGGCATCCGGGTGACGGCTGGTCAGATGGCGCAGGGCGCACACCTACGGACAGGCCGGTGTGCATTGTGCCTGCACGCATGCCAGAGGCGATCGCGCCGAGCGAGCATCTGCAGTGCGATCGATCAGTTACCGCAGGCTCCGTTATGTCCTCTCGCTCCCCGGCTTGCACGATGGCTCGCACGAGCGCCTCGACACCACCGGCTTGACACACGATAATCTTGTTACGCTGGTTGTTGCACGTAAGGTTGGACAAAATTCCGGTCGCACAGGTTGTGATGTTGAGGTCGGGAGATGTCAACAAATCCACGAGCAGATGAAGCAGCGAATCCAAGCCATCCTGCAGTACGGAGGGAGGGGGTGAGCTTTCAAGATGAGCAACGAGAGCTCACAAAAACGCTTGCACATGCAGCTGAACAAAAGCTTCTAGTATAGCAGCAGCAGCAGCTAACTGCTATTTGTGAGAGACGGATCAATAACGTAGGCAAGCTAAAGGAGCATCTCCCGACTGCTGACTAATGCAATCATTTGAATACTGCAAAGGATTATTAAATAATTGTGGCATTGGCTGTACTCAATTAGGTAACAATTGACAGCACATGAAAGGAAAACTCAAGCACCCCGATTGGGTTAGTTAGTGATGCAGCCGGCCGCTCAATCTCCACTGCAGTTAGTGGGTCCTGTGTAAGTAGTGAACGCTTCAACACGACTGGCCGTAGCCCACGGACATGACACAACTTGCCCATCGAACCAGCCGCCGTCTCACTACCCCCCCCCCCCACGAGCCCAGCCTTTACGCACATGCCTAAATTTCTTGCTTCGTCCGAGAGCACAGATCGGTACAGATTCGCCAGTCAGCAAGTCAGCCTCACACGACTCTGCTGGACCTGCCTCTAGACCACAGGCTGCATCAGGCACCAACTTATCTGCTGGATCACACCTGCACCACTGGTGACTGCATGCAAGCAGGATGCCACAGCTGCTCACCATCTTGGTGGCGGCATCCGACAGGTTACGGAGTGTCCACAGGCAGTTCTGCACCAGACGCCCGCTGGCATGGCTCAAGTGCTGGGCCAAAGCATGCATGCCTCCGGCCTCCACAATGGCCGGCTTGTTACTGGCGCACACGGAGAGCACTTTGAGCACACGCGACGTCGTCCACAAGAGCTTCTCGTAGTTGTACATGCGCATAATTCGCACAAGCTCGCCAGGGCCACCGCTAGTAAGAATTATGAGCTGCAACGGAGCAGGTCCGCTCAGCAACGACGAGCGAGCTGAGTACGCAGATCGGTGTGCATGCGTGCATGCCCGAAGAAGGGGCAGGAGAAGTTAAGCCGATCTGAGCCAAAACACAGACATCGATAGGGAGACACTGCAGCAAGCATGCCGAGGCTTTACGGCTGCTTGACTAGTGCTGCTGCTGCTACTACGCGCCTTGCTATCCTGGTTGCCATAGGCCAGTATTTGCAGGCAGTCAGTGGTGATGGCAAGGAACTTGACGTTGTTGCGCTGAAGAAGCGCCACCATCTTCTGCAGACCGCCAGCGAGCCGAACGGCCATCTTGGAGCCCTCCTGATGCAGCAGCAAGTTGTGCAGAGTGGTAATAGCATAGAACAGTATCGACTCAACTGGCGAGCTGCAACAGAGGATCACGAACGCGTTCAAAGATGCGAGCTGCTCGCAAATTAAAACGGCGCCAAGCAAGCTCGAGCGGTGCGCCGACGACGATGCATGGGCGGCAGGTGCGCGGCTAAAGCATGCACGAAGCAGCCAGAAAAAGGCCAAGAGCACAAGAACTGGACCCGAGACTTGTGCACCTCGAGAGCGGGCAAGACCATCAGCTCGTCCTACACTCAAAGCGCTACTCTCTCCAGTGCTACACACGGCACGGTCAGGTCTGGGTGAGGTGAAGGAGCCATAATTCGAAAGCAGCCGACCGAGTCAGTTGTCAATAACAGCCAGACACGGTCGAGCTAGCAACAGCTTCTCACAGCAGCTTCTTTCGGCACAGGCTTCGGCAATCGGCCGGGCAAAGCAAGCCAGAAAACGTCCACGACGACATCGGCCGAGCATGGTAAGGATGAGGCTGAACTAACCTTGAGCCAGAGAAAGCCTAAAAACCTCGGGCATCTCGTGCTGTCTCGAGGCTTGCCACTTTCAAGTGGGGATACAAACCCCGGTTTCAGGGAAAACGGGAGGACGGTGGGTGCGCCCGTGGCCGTGCCATAGGATTTTAACACGGCAGCCACACGGTTGAGTTCGCACAGAGCAAACGTTTTGCTAAGGCAGCAAGCAGCAGCAGGGCCTCTCACGGGCCAGGCCGAGGCTGAGCAAGTATACTGCAGTAGCACTGCAAGTCAGTGCAAATTCCACCGACAAAGAAAACCCCAGGGAAAAACCAATCTCAGCCGAGCTGGGTAGACGCAGACAGATGAAAGGTGCACATACACTGGCACCATTGAACGGGAGAAGTGGCAGGTCAACACTGTCAATATCGAGGATGCACGTCCCCGAAAAGCAAAGCAGCAAATAGAGAGCAGCTTGCGCTCACTAACGAGCGGATCGAAGGCCGACCGACCCTATTGGCCGGGCACGCGACCGACCGATCTTGTACCTCAGCAGCTTGACGAGCGCAGGTATGCCGCCCGACTTGAATATGGCCAGCAGGCCCTGGCGATGGTGCGACAGGTTGTGCATCGTGCCCGCTATGCTTCGCATCGTCTCCATGTCGTTGGTGCTGTTGGCGGCGCGCACGAGGGCGGCGACCATGGGCAGCGAGTTCATGATGGCGTGGCGGCTGGCCTCCTTCTTCGACAGCTGGTGCACCATCATGGCCGCCTGGCTGACGACGACCTGGTCTTCGTCCTGCAGTAGCTTGATCAGCTCGGGGATGGCTCTCGTAGCCAGGTCGGCGTCGTCCTGGTAGTTGATCAGGTTGACGACAGCGTGCTTGAGCATCTGCGACGGCTCGGAGAGGCGCTGCACGGCCGACTCCTGGCCGACGCCCGGCGCGACGGCCGGAAGCTGCGCCGATGCTGCTGCCGCCGGAAGCTGCATGCTCTCGTCGATCGTCTCGGGAAACATGGCGGCTCGAACTCGATCCGAGCGTGTCTGGCTCAGCTGCTGGTTCATCTCTAAAAAGTGTTTCCGGAAAGATTGCAGCGCCCCCGCTGCCGCCACAGGCGACGCGTAGAGGCGCCGGCCTCGGCGTGCAGGAAAAAGTAGGACACATGCTCAGAAGCAGCATCAGTGCTGGGTGGCGACGCCTTATTCTCGGATTAATATTTGCATGCCGTCGGTTCGCACTCGCTTTGACCTCGCACTCGACCGGCGAGACTGTGAACCGGCTCCAAGCAAGCATGCCAACTTCTTTCAACGGCCGCTCAAATCGGCAAGAACGAACGACACTGCCAGTTAACTAAACTTGACTATCACACGACCACAGCAGCTCCGAGCAATATACTTCACTCGAGGCCAAAGTTGATTCCATGACAGAAGCAGCAGCTGATCCTACGCACAAGCTGATCTGCTGCTGACAGGGCGCAAGCACCAGTGGCAGGACTCCTTTACGAGAGAACCCACCATTTACTTGCTCTTGAGAGTATGCTCCAGAAAAATTCTGATCCCAATCGAAAACGTGTGGTCCTTCTTCCATTTCATCATGTTGGCTTTTGCCACTCACGGACGGCGTCTAGAAACAAGCGCACATGATCGTAGCCGAGCCGACAGCATGCCTGGCCCTAATAAACCACCACAATCACCGAGAAGCCATCGCAAAACCAATCGACGTCGGCCACTTGCCCATGACGGGGCATATGCCCTGATCGATTCTAGTTCCAGCAGTTTGCTACACAAGAGTAAAGAGTTATGTGCAACTCTACATGCTGGAAAGAGCAACCCCCGACAACTGACCCTGTGCATGTCACCCCTAACCATGTTATTCATTTTGTTTGTTTATCAAGCATGATATTACTCACCATTCAATTGCATTCCCTTTGCAGCAAATGTAAAGCGCCAAGAGAGAGATTGAGTTCTCTGAGGGCGCTTTATCAAGTGCATTGTTATTATTATTATAAAAAACAGCCCAAGGCCAATTGGCAATATTCTATGCTAGTCATCAACGGTGTAATCTCAGGCAATTCTTGAATGACGACACGGCATTTGCTCGAGCAACCGATCTTATCCAGATACCATCCATCTAGTTGCTCTCTATTTTGGCTACCCATCTTTGCTGTTTTGTCTGCGACAATTACGAAAGCAATTGGTGACCAAATGCACATCAACATCGGCTCGTGCTTGACTGCAAATTAAGACACGGTTGAACATACTCATTCTAGCTTTGGTCCAACAAAATAATTCATTTGTATAGTTCCCTAAGAGAACTTAATCTCTATTCAGGCACTTCGCGTGTACCATACGACATCGGCCATCAAACACACCTTGACCTTGGTCGGGGCGAGCACCTTAGTTATTACAACATAGTGAGAGGAGAGGGGGAAAAGCAGGAGACAAAAAGAAGTCCTCCAAGCCCCTCCACCAGTAGCTAGCTCCCCGTGTGGGTATGAGCAATGCGGGCACATGAACAGGGGCATCATCAGCCGGAAGGAGGATTTGTCACACAAACATCAGAATATGTAGCCGGGCACAACATCAGAATATGTAGCCGGGCACACACATCCATAAAACACGGTCAAGAAACGAATAGAAACAATTGACTAACGGGGGCAGCAGCGCATAACAAATCGCTGATCAGGCCTGACACTAAAGCAATGGTACTGATCTTCCAGACAAAAAGCATGCTGCTGTGACTGTGCCAATGGCACTAGCGGTGCATTCACAAGCTGAGGACCTGCTGCCTTTCTGCCCTCCTCAGAGCAGCACCTGCAAAGCGAAACTGTCCCCTTCACGATTATCCTCACGTGCTTGACGTGCTAGCAACCGTTCGAGATGTGCATGCTGCCAATCAAGATGCATCATGCTATCAAAGCCTGCACTACAATGGCAACATGGTAACTTATGATCCAAGGTGCAAGGACACTACAAAGGTAGCTAAGATTGCATACCTGGGTGGTTGCACCCGATTGGATGCCCGAATCACCGCCCAAGTATTGGCTCTGTTGCCACATCATCGTCTGATGATGCTTGCTTTCCATCGACACCTCTCCAACATCCATGTAAGTGCTGCCGCCAGCTGCTGCTGCAGCAGCAGTCGGCACTGCAAAGCAATCCAAGAGTTAGTCCACCATAAATCGCAAGAGAACAATCGGCTGCAGTAAATCAGCAATCGTGCTGTCGTGGATTTTTCGTTTTGTAGCACCACTTGGGAGGTTAAAAAAATGGGCATCAAAAAAATCGGGCTCATCGGTTAAGACTAGCTTTCCTTATCGCCCCCCCCCAGACACGGACTGCAAGCAACACCACCCCCCCCCCACTCTCTTCTGCGTCCACTTCTTGCGGTCATCAATCGATTCACTTGTCAGCACCGGCAGCTTGACGAAAGAACTTGCCAAACACAAATTCCGCTACTCGCAGCAGTCGCCGCCACGGCGCGCTGCGCGTTGGCCACATCTGCTCTTACGTGCTCGTTGCTGCTGCTGCCCGAGCTGAGGTGGCATCTGCTGATAGCTCGCCATGTTTCAACTGTCGCCTCCGACCGCTACGGACCTGCAAAAGCGCTCTGCGTCAACCAACGTACACGTGCCAACGACAGGGCGGCGCGGGCGAGCGAACGCTTGTCTTTGGCAATTCAAGCCCGGAAACGACACGAAGCGACACGGGCGGCCACTGCGCGGCCCCGACGAAACGCAGGGCGTCGTTGGGTCGGCGAGCGGCCGGCAACTGGCTTCGCTCGAGCGTCGAACCGCGAACGCATGGCATAAAATAGCCACCGGCAACGCGCACTCTCGGCCGCAAAAAACGAGGTCAAAGCAACACCGAATGACACTGACAGGACGGAAGTGAGATCCGCAGCGACGCGACCGACACAAAGGACGGCGGCGGCGCGGCCGAGCCGCACAGCCAAAAGCCAAAGGTGGCGGTCAAGAGTTAAAAAAGAAACCAGGTGGCTAAGCAGTCACTGCTACAGTTAACTAATTCCGCTCACACAAGGGTAGCTCACCTCACTTAGTTAAGCTATCACGACCGTGCGTGGGATCAGCACATAAAGACAAGCGCTACGAAAATGGCGATCGAATGCGGGGTGCTGTTATTGTAACCCCCGGCCGCAGCACGCGTATCCGTGCGCGAGAGCAAAACGCTAACTGGTGGAATTACGGTTTTGCGGCAGTCAGGCCCGTAGTAATCGCAGAGGACTTTTAAAATGCTACGATTTTTTCCATGAGAAATTTTACTAAAACTAAAACGCTTTGTTCGCTTAAGGTCATTATCAAAATACGTCCTTACCGCCGCCAGAGAGTATTCCTACGCGAACCGGAATCCCTCCCCCTCAACCCCGACTCCTCGGTTGACCTCTGCAGGTACGATGACTCGACGACCGGCTGCCCGTGTGAGGCCTGCCGGTAGCGCGCGCTAAGCTGTTTTCCAGCTGCCCAGTGCATCGCTGCGCCGATGACCGATCGTTGGGCGACGGCTTCTCCTTAATTCAGAGCCCCACGCTAGCCCTCAGCCCTCGGCTAGCGGACAGTTAAGACCGCGTGACCCTAACTAGTTCAGGTAGCTGCGCAACGCGTGCAATGTGCCGAGTAGTGAAGCACGAAATACGCCAAGCGGTAACGACGCAGCGCTCAAAAAAAATCCCGCAAGCGGCGCTAACAGCATCATCGAGTTGGCGAAAGTGCGTGGACATACCTGCATATCATTGCTGATACGGGAACCGCACTCCGACAGATTCGCTTACGACGCTCTCACTGCAGCTCGCGCTCGGCGCTAGGCAGACTCGTCGATAGGCAGACCGTTGCTCCGAAACGGGAACTAAGACCTGACTCGCGTCGTATACGCTGGCCAGGTCGTAAGCCAGATATTAAGCTCCTAACGTGCATAGCTATATTGAACTGCAAGTGGAAAAGCAGCATTTATGCTAACCGATCCGCAGTTGGATACTCGACCAGTCGGATAGTCAACCTGTACGATTGAGATTTTAGGTGCGTATGTTGCGTATACGTGTGTATAATAAATAAATATATATATATATATATATATTTATTTGTATAGCGCCCTAAGAGAGCTTGGTCTCTATTCAGGCGCTTCACATATGCCCGGTTCCCTTCTACCGTTTCGATAAAAGACACTGGAGCAAGTCACAGCAGCCCAGCTGAACTCATATGTTGAAACTTCAAACCTTGCCAGTAAGCTCCAGTCTTTCTTTTTAGATCTAGTCACTCCACAGAGTCAGCATTGCTTTGGGTGTATACCGACCTACAAAGGAATGCAGACGTAGGCAGAGTATCTCTGCTTGTTTTGCTCGATCTTTCGGCAGCTTTTGATACTACCTAACAGCAAGTCCTTCGTGAGCGCCTCTCATCTCGCCTGGGCATCACTGACACTGCATTGCGATAGTTCTGGTCCCATCTCATTGGGATACTTCAGAGTATTGATGTGAAAGAACAAAGATCGTCCGAGGAACATCTGAAATATGGGGTACCTCAGGAAGCTGCGCTGAAGGTCCCGTTCTTTTCACGATTTATACTCTCCCTCTTGCCGATGTGATTTCCAAGCACAATCTAGGCTTTCACTTCTATGCGGATGACACTCAGTTGTACCTTTGCTTTGATCCCAGCCTTCGAGCACCTCAAATTATCTCAACTCATTTATTGATGACATCCGCACATGGATGGCAGCAAATTTCCTAAAACTAAACGATGATAAAACTAACTTACTAGTTATGGGCAAACCCAGTGTGATTCAGAAATTGGACAGGCTGACGCCCAAAATTGGCTCTGCCAGCATATCTCCTGTTGAATCAGCTCGAAATCTAGGTGTCATGTTCCAAAGTGAATTCTCGTTAGACGACCACATCAGCTCCACAGTCAAATCTGCCTACTTTTAGCTACATAACATTGCTAAAATTCGGGCTTGTTTAGATAAGGATGCCACGTCACAAGTTGGTCCATGCATTCATGACATCCCGTCTCGACTTCTGTAACTCACTGCTCGCTGGCCTACCGGCATGTGCGATCAGGCGATTGCAGCTGGTGCAAAACTCTGCAGCTAGGCTTGTCTGTCGTGAGCGTCGCAGTTGCCATATCACACCAATTCTCGTCGACCTGCACTGGCTACCAGTCAAGCAAAGGATTGACTTCGAGGTGTTTTCGCTCACTTTTAGGTCACTTCATTCTTTGGCTCCAGCCTATCTCTCAGATCTACTCCCCCACCAGGCCAAGCATCGTACCACTTGCTTTTTGGAATTCGACAGTCTACAAATACCTCGTACAAACCTCAAATCATTTGGAGACCGTGCATTTAGTTCGCATGCTCTCAAAGCCTGGAACGCCCTCCCGAATTGCGTCAGAACATCCTCTGACTTGACTACATTTAAAAAGAACTTAAAAAAACACATCAATTTAGGACTGCATTTAGTGGGTCCCTATGATTCGTCCTTGATGTGCTTATGCGTGCTGACACTGTGCATGCTGCCACTAACCACATTTGCATGCTGACCCTGTGCATGTCACCCCTAACTATGTTATTCATGTTGTTTGTTTATCAAACATTATATTACTTATCATTCAATTGCATTTCCCTTTGCAGCAAATGTAAAGCGCCTAGAAAGAGATTGAGTTCTCTGAGGGCGCTTTATCAAGTGCACTATTATTACTATGAATTTTCTCAACTTCTTTGTTGCTTGTATTGATGACAGCCGCATATAAATGGCAGCAAGGTTTCTTAAATTGAATGATGATTAAACAAACTTACTAGTTGTGGGCAAACCAAGTGTGAGTCCGAAATTGGAAAGGCTAATGCTCAAAATTGGCTCTGTCAGCACATCTCCTGTTGAATCTGCATGAAATCTAGCGTGTCCTGTTCCAAAGTGATCTTTGATTAGACGACCACGTCAGCTCCACAGTCACGTCTGCCTACTTTCAGCTACATAACATTGCTAAAATTCGGGCTTGTTTAGACAGGGATACCACATATAAAGTGGTCCGTGGATTTGTGATATTCCGTCTTGATTTCTGTATCTCTAGCTTGCTGGTCTACCGGCCTGTGCAATCAGTCGCTTACAGCCGGTGCAAAACTCTGCAGCTAGGCTTGTCTATCGAGCTTTGCAGTTGCCACATCTGACCACTTTTCACCGACCTGCACTGGTTCCCCGTCAAGCAACGCATTGACTTCAAGGTTTTGTCACACTTTTAGGTCCCTGCATTCTTTGGCTCCAGCCTACCTATCAAGTCTACTGCCCCATCAGGCTAAGCATTGCACCACCACTTTTCTGAATCTAATCGTTTATCTGTACCTCATACAAACTCAAATCCTCTGGCGACCGTGCGTTAAGTTTGCATGCTCCCAAAGCATGAAACTCACTTCCGACTTGCGTAACGACATCTCCTGACTTGACCGCATTTAAAAGATATTAAAAACGCATCTATTTATCACAACATTTAGTGGGTCCCTGTGATTCGACCTTTATGTGCTTACGCGTGCTGACACTGTGCATGCTGCAACTCAACATACTTGCATGCTGAGTCTGTGCAAGTCACCCCTAACCATGATATTATTTTTGTTTATTGAGCATGCAGCCATTAACCATTTGATCGTGCTTTCTTTGCAGCAAATGTAAAGTGCCTAGAAATATATTTCTCTGTGCCTAGAAAGAGAGTTTCTCCGAGGGTGCTATATCAAATGTGTTATTATTATTATTATTACTGTTACTATATGGCACGGAACTCGAGCCCACGAACTCGGCCAGACTGTGGTCGGGGCGAGCACCTTAACCACTGGGTCAAACCAGCTCGGCGGGTTCCGCTTACGGAAGTCACTGCTCTTTCCCAAGCCAAGGCCAAGGCCAGTGTGAAAACACCGAGCATATAACGAAATGCACTGCGTCAAATGCGTTAAAAAGGTTCTTGAAAATTTGGCTAGCGAGTCTTCACCCATGGACAGTTTTCCCAGATTTTTAAAGGTTACGGGATGTGTAGTTTTATGTTTCGCCTCTAGAGGTGTTCAGCCCAGTTGGGGGCTGAACACCTCTACCATTCTGCTCTTCACAACTCAAACCCGCTCTCTTCTCAACCCGTCACTGCCCTCGTTGAACCGTAATAATAGTAATCCATTTTTATAGCGGTCTCAGAGAACTTAATCTATTTCTAGTCACTTTACAAATGAAGTGAAGGAAGCACGACCGTGTGATTAAAATGAAGAGCAAGTACAATGTCGAGAAAAAGGTTAAATTTGTAGTATACTGCTTAGATTTAGGGCTATGCGTATAAGCGATGAATCACATTTATGGTCCAAGGTTTACGACATAAAAGCGCTTTGATAGCTTTAGAATGTTATTTTTTTGCAGATAAACAGGCAGTTAGTCAGGTTTATAGCTTATGGTTATTGCTGGTTAAGTATATTGGTTTCGTGATACGTTTATATTGCTTGCATTCATATGATAACTACACTACTTGGGTAAGCGCTGCTATTGTCTTTTTGCTGATTTAACATGGTATGGACATGCAAGTTCCCCTAGTTCCACTTGGCTGTGATCGTGACTTCGCTCGTCGACGGTCGCTTTCTCCACTGTGTAGTTTGATAATCTCCAAACGGCAGGTACGCAACGCCACGCAGATCGCCGAAGCGGGCTCAAAGAGACGTTGATTCACACGGACGCCGCGGTGAGTCAGTTCGCGACGGACCTGCCTGGCGCACTCATCGTAACTGCCCGGGCCTCTGCAGCCCGTTGCTTAGCACTCACTGTCATAAATCGCAACGGCCCATGAACCAACAGCAGCGCCATAAATTCTGCTGGGTCATACATAACTTTTGGGCCATAAACTGGTGGTAGTGGGAATAGCAGGGCAATAAATGCCATTGACCCATGAGCTACAAATACCATGAATCAGCCACACATTGCTTTGAAAATAGCCCGAGATCACCGCCCTGCTATTTTTCTACTAGAGGCTCCTTACAGTGCTGTTGTTGCGTTTTCTCATAATCTAGGGCCATGATGCAATACCTGTTTTTTGCCTCACTTATCGCCGTGCCAGGATAGCCCAAAGGTAGCCAGCGTCACCCAGCTGCCCCACAGATTCCAAACAATGGGCCCGACTAGGGGCAATGCACCAGAAAAAATTATGTACGCTCGAACGCAGAAGTCTTGTTCCACAACTACAAACGAGCGAGTTGGTCAGACGGGGCCGGAAATCCACATACAGCCAATCGCTCCGTTAAACCGTGACCGCCGCAACCAAAATAGAGCGGCCCTCTCTTGTAGCCACACACTGAGTGATTTAAAAATGCGAAAAAACGTGGTTGCGATTTTGCGCATTTAAACATGGCATTACTAGGCACTAACACGTTTGCCATATTTAGCTGTTTGTTCCACAAGAGCTCTCATATGTCTCGGAATCGCTGTGGGGCCGGGGAGGTGGCTTTCCATGCCTTCCGGCAGAGAGCCATTTCCTTCCCACATAATTTCGTACCAAGTCCAGCATGCGTAGGATAATAATAATAATAATAAATTTGATAAAGCGCCCTCAGATATCTCAATAACAATAATAATAACACACTTGATAAAGCGCCCTCAGAGAACTCAATCTCTTTCTAAGCGCTTTACATTATCTGCAAAGGAAACACGGTCGGATGGTTTGTTGTAGATAGCATTCTCGATAAATATAAATCTCTTTCTAGGCAGTTTACATTTAATGCAAAGGAAGATCGCTGATTGACGACATAACGAAAAGGCGGCTGCAGGCCTTGCCTGAAATGAGCGTAAGCAACCGATAAGTTGCACTCCTAAAATTGGATACAATTAATTGGACTCGTGAAATCAGCGGTAGAGCAGTTAGCTACAATCTGGACACACTTGAAACACAAGGCATTATGGCTTGTGGACCACGCTCAGGTCGCCTAAAGAAGACGACCCGAAGGAACGACTTTCGTCTGAAGATATTTTCTCTTCAGGGACGGAGGGCAGCGCTCCAGGAGTTGTCTCAGTCGCTAGCGATCACTACCGTGACGGTGGTTAGCGCAGATACGGTGCGCCGGAGGCTTGTTACCCACGGCATATTTAGAACTGTCGCCAAGTGAAAGCCTTTGCTTACGGTGAGGCATTGAAAAGACCATCTCAGAGGAGCCCTAGACCATGCCCACCACACTACTTATGACTGGACTCAAGCTTTATGGACGGACGAGTCAAAATTCATGGTCTGCCTTAACAGTAAAAGAAGAACGTTTGTGAGTCGGTAAAAGGTAAAGTGTCACCTTGACTGCCTGCAGCCAATGGTGAAATTTGGTGGCGTTAGTGTTATGGTTTGGGGATGCTTTTGCTCTTCCGGTGATGGAGTTCTGAACCGTATTAATGGAATTATGGACCAACAGGTTACATTGAGCTGGTTAAAAATGCTGGAATTCCAAGCGCAAGAGCTCTTCCGGGTAATGATTACGTTTGGCAGTCGAAAAATGAACCCAAGAACACAGCAGAGGCCTTCAAAAGATTTTTCGCTCAAGCAGAGCTCAGTGTCATGAGTTAGCCGAGTCAGCCACCTGACATAAATCCCATAGAACATCTTTGGGATAGGTTGGAGAGCTGTATGAGGTCCGACCCTGTTCCAGCTATTACTCCGGATGAGCTCTTTTGCAGGCTGCAGTAACGGTGGTGAAATATTACGCCGGGGCCTGTAAGAGGTTAACGGATTCTATGCCCGTAATTCTTGACCGGCGTCCAACTAGTTAATTCTCGGTACGCTCCAGTGAGCGCGGGCTAGCGACCCCGAGGTCTTGGGTTTGAATCCTGTGGTGGGCGATACTTTATCGCCACTGAAAGCGGTGGTGATAGCCGTGAAGGCTCTTCTGTCGCTATACAAAAAGAGGCTGTGAAATCAGCTGCCATTTTTAGCAGGGCTTTAGCACCCTCCCCCGCAACCCTTTTGCCTCCTTACCTAGAAGCTCAGTAGACTTTGCTTAGGGGCTTCTAAGCTCGCCGGGAAGGGCTACTTTGTTCAGAGAGAGAGAGAGAGAGAGAGAGAGAGAGAGAGAGAGAGAGAGAGAGAGAGAGAGAGAGAGAGAGAGAGAGAGAGAGAGAGAGAGAGAGAGAGAGAGAGAGAGAGAGAGAGAGAGAGGTTGCGTTCGGGCCGCTCTCTTATGCCTAGGAGCAGGTGCTTTAAGCTATTTCCGCAGGGAGTTATCACAATTTTTTCCAACGAGATGACTGAAAAAGGCTCGGACGCTGCATCTGCGGTACGCAAGCCGAATCAGTTTATAGCAGGGGCTGGCATTCGGCTAAAGTGAGCGATTGTAATTCTAGACGGCCTAGAGACGCAATTCTTTTTCGACGTACAGTGGGGCTGACGGAGCCAATGTCAAGGTCCTGGCGCAATAGAGCTGACGGAGCAAAGGTCAAGGTCCAGGTGCAAGCGAGCCGACGGAGCCAAGGTCAAGGACTAGGCACGAGGAAGTCAAGGACAAGGCCGGAGGTAGCTGACGGAGCCCGACTTTCGGCGCGTGCTGCCAGGCTCTCAAAACGTGGATAACGATTTGTTTTAGGCTGATCTGTAGACCATGCGAGGCGATCCTCCAGAAATGAGAACTAACCATTCGGAGAGCGCTAGAGACAGCCCATGGGGGTGGGAGGGGAGGAATTAGACACGCCGCCGTGAGCGTACTGCGTCGCTGCGGCGTTTTCGTGGAGAGCCGATGAAAGTGTTTTTGGATGAGGCCTAGGTAGACCTGCTTAACCGCTCACCATCGGAGCGAAACTTCAGAGCTTTCGCAACGAACGAAGCCGATTTCTTTTTAGACTGGGTCTCTCTCTGGTGACGTTTGGGCGGCTAGCTGCGACTCGTCCTTTGCGTGCGTGTGCGTGCTGCCACTGCATGCTGCCCCTAATCGTATTTGCATACTGACCGTGTGCATGTCACCCCAACCATGTTATGCTTGTTGTCATTGAGGATGTTACCGTTAACCACTCGATCGTGCTTCCTTTGCAGCAAGTGTAAAGTCCCTAGAAAGAGCTTGAGTTTGTTGTGAGCGCCTGCTGCTTCTGCTGTTGTAATTAGAGCCGCGCCCGGTCACTAATATATGCCTCACCTGCGGTAATAGTTACGCCGCCATTGACGCAGCGAAGCCTACTCCTCACCAGTGGCCTGTAGTTAAGCCACTGACGGAGCGAAGCGAAGCGCCAAGCCGCTCGTGTACGTTGTATTCCCGATGCGACTGCAGCGATCCATCGAGCTCTCATATACGTACGCATTGAGAGAAATAAAGGTAAGAAGAATCTCGTTGACTACTGTTGTATGCGCCTGTGGCTCCTGCCGTAATTAGCGAAGCGTCTGACACTAATGCACAAGCCTCACCTGTGGCCAATGGTTAAGCCATTGAAGCAGTGCATCGGCGAGCCACTAATGCAGGTTTTATTTCGTGTCGTCTGCTGCGATTGACTGGGCTCCTATACATGTGGCCGTTGAGAGGAATAGAGAGAGTCTCGTTTAACGAGAACGTGCGCCCGCTCTGTCTGCCTGAGACTCCCACTAGAACAGCCGCCACCGGAGACACTGTCACACAACAACTGGCAGCAGAGAATGGTTTACTCGAGCCGAAAAGAGCACCTGACCTTATACGGTCTAGATGGGACGCCTATACTGAGGTACGAAATGTTTAACGGCGGACCGGACTTTATGACTTGACTTCTAACGCTTGAGAAGGCTGTAACGTTGCGGCAGCGAAGAGCACCTGGGAGAGCGTCTCGGTGCTGAGCGCAGAGCAGCACAACCGCGAGATCAACTCGGCAGAGTGGAACTCCGAGAACGGCGAGGCCATCCTAAGCCGTAGGGATTTTCGAAGTGCGGGATCGGCCGGCCACGAGCGCATGCGACCGACCGTCGGGGTTCACACGGAGGTAACCTACGGGAACCGCCTGACAGTGGGAGCGGTGCCCCACCTTTGCCTAAAGGTGGGCAGCATCTATGACCGGCTGCTCGCGAGGGGCAGAGCTAAGGTGCGCCTCCTGCGAGCGGCTGTCGCGTAGCCTGCACTCCATTCAAGCCGATCAGAACTCATTAATGCTAAATTAATATCCCGACAGAGCCCGGACGACAAACCGAGGGATAGGGCACCGCTAGAGCAGGCAGAAGAAGAGCCAATTGCTACACGACGTTCCAGTCGTGAGGGCCGCCTCCTCCCCAGCTAGGCTGGTGGACTATGAAATCTATTTGCTATGGGGGATGGGATGTTATGTGCGCCTGCTGTGGCTTCTGCTGTAATTAGCGAAGCGTCTGACACTAATGCACGTGCCTCACCTGTGGCCAATGGTTAAGCCATTGAAGCAGTGCAGCGGCGAGCCACCAATGCTGGTTACATTTCGTGTCATCTGCTGCGATTGATTGGACTCGATATGACATGACTTGATATGTGCCCGTTGAGAGGAATAAAGAGTCTCATTTACCACGAACGTGCGCCCGCTCTGTCTCCGTGAGACTCCCACTAGAACAGCCGCCCCGGAGACATTGTCACTTAACACTGCTCACATCCGAGCTGTGTCTCCATGAAACTCCACTAGAACCACCGCCGCCAGAGCACAGAAATACTGCAAGTTCTCTGAGAGTGCTATATCAAATGTATTATTATGATTATGCCGTGGTGCATCGCTGAGGTCGTTAAAAACAGCGGAGAACCGCCCTCTGATTAACTTGTATGCCCTGTCAGAAACATTTTTACTTACGTGAGACACTACATATGTATTTATGACAGGGTAAACATAAATCGTTGACGTATTTTGTCTGAATGCTACGTTGAAAGCCGCCTGCCGGCACCAGGTGGGCCTCGCCGTAGTGGGCAGAACAAGACTTTTGCGTTTGGGTGTGGTTCCGCGACAGCAGGTAATACTGGAGGAGACAATCTGTGGTGCAGCCAACATGGAACTATTCGGTGGTCTTTCAGCAATGAACAACCCAGCCGAGACCTTTCTAAATTCTAAGATTGCTATCGCCTGCTGCGATGCACCGTCTCTTCTCTCCATCGCCTCGGGTGTCCAGGGTCAAAAGGGGTCCGACGTACATTCGACGCAAGACAGTCTACTTCAGCTGTGACAAGTTTCGCGAACGATCGATCGAAGCCACTTTTCCAAGGGAAGCGACGTCCCTTCCTCGTAGCCTGCTCGTAGTCTGGTTTAAAGTAAAGTAAAAGGTTTAAGGCCAGTTTAGCCACCTCGTGCTTACCAGAAGAGCCTGAGCGTTCTTTTATCGCCTCCAATGTGCGTTTTTTTATGAGCGTTCTTTTATCGCCCCGCTTCCAATGTGAGATAAAGGAGAACGCCTGCTGCGGGACTTGAGGAACCTAAGACCTGGGTCGTGAAGTGCGAGCACCTTAACGACGAGCAAAGACTCCGGGGGAGTCAACTCCCGATGACGACATGACATCTTTCTTGTTGGCGTCACTTACGAGCTTTACGACACCGCTGAAGGATCGCACAAACCTGTTCTGTTGCCTTGGTGTAAGCCGAATCGGAGGCTGCTCTGAATCGGGATCAAACGTGCAGTAACGCTCACACCGGGAGAAATGAGCTGGCTGGAGACGTGGCAGACCACTGTTTGACGGGATGCGACACCTGCAGACAGGTAGCTTAAGCCACCGTTGGGCAGGTGGCACTTGCACAGGTCGCAGGTCGAGCCGGATAATGCAAGCTGAGCCGGACGTCGCAGAAGGCAGAAGCACTTTCTGCGCGGCAGCTGGCGCTCCTGTTCAGCTTCACTTCTTTCAGATTCAACTGCATTTACATACTGCGGCTGTGATAGCAGGAAGCCGCCAGGAGAGGTCAGCTGACCTACGGCGAGGCGCTGAGGGAGGGGGTCTCGCTCGCCACTCGAATGCGTCAGGTAGCAGTTCTTGAGTGTGATGCTTTTCGTATGACCTCGGCGACCGGTAAGAATAGCTTCGCCGGAGCTGCGCATGCACAACTCTAGGCCGACACTGTTTGCTGACCATTTTGAGAGTGACAAGTCAACCTGCGCTGGCTTCCAATCAAGCAGCATATCGACTTCAAGGTTCTGTCACTTACTTTTAGGCTCCTTCATCCTTTGGCTCCAGCCTGCCTATCAGAAATGCTCCTTCCACCAGGCCAAGAATCGTGCAACCCGCTGCTTTGAATCGAATCGTTTAGCTATGTTTTGTACGAGCCTCAAAACCTTTGGAGGCCATGCCTTCAGTTAGTATGCTCCCAAAGCCAGGAACTCACTACCGACGCACGTCACGACGTCCCCTGACGTTACTGCATTTAGCAAGAAGTTTCAAGCACACCTATCTATTACAGAATTTTAGTTCGGCGCCTTGACAGCAGTCGCAGGCGGCGGTGCGAAAACGCCGAACGTCCAAGAACAACTCTGTACTTGGGCTCGCAGCGCGAGGGCTCACGTGACCGTCCTCTCCTTCGCCCGCGTTCTCAACGCCTCTTCTCTGCAGGCCGTAAGACACCCTCAATCCAAACATAAGCTCATAAACCCATAGTACTCAATGTAACATAAGCTCAATAATAATTCATAAACCCACAATAAACCATAAACCACATGCCCTCGTCATCTCAAGATCGCAAAACCCACCGCAGGGCATGGAGCGCACTGAGCCGCTACAAATGCGGACGCTATAAATCGTGGACGAATGGGCGGAAAACCTTCCACGCGAGAGAAAAAGCACTCCGCAGCATAACAGCTCCGTAACAGTCCAGCAACCAGCATTAAAGAGCTGTCCCCGCAGGCAGGCAGGCCTCACAGTCGCTCGGAGGAAGCAAGCTGGAGAACGGCCATTGGCCACCCGCAGGCTGCTGAAGCCACCAGCCTCGTCGCACCGCTGCGGCAGTGCTGCTAGTCTTTCCCCATGGCCAGGAGCTAGGTCCTCTTGCCTCTTTCCTCTGCCGCGCGGGTTTTAATCGTCTCTTTGTTGCCGAAAGTCATCGCCGCACCAATTCCCGCTGCCGTCGTCTTCCAGACCGCGGCCGCTGTCGCCTCTCGCGTCTCTCTCGCGTGCCGCAGGCGCGTCGCGCGTGTCGTCCTCTGCCTCACGCCGCTTGGCAAGCGTCGGTCTCTCCCTCGTCTTTAGCGGCGGCGGCGGCGCATCGTGCACTTCCGCCGCTTCGCTCCGGAACCGCTTTCTTCTCCGGAACCATCGGCGCTGACTCGCTGGCCGCCGGCGCCGTCTCGCTTTCCACACCGAGCGGCTTCCGGGCCTTCGCCCTATCGCCGGCCGCGGTCGCTTCAGCCCCGCCTCTCCGTGCGCCGCGGGCGTCTCGCGCATGCCCTCTGCTGGCACCTCCTCGAGCGCGTCTCCGCCGCCAGCGGTGCGAGGACCGAGGCACCACCGCGCTGCGCGCCGCCACCTGTCACTGCGACTCCTGCGTCTTCGCACGCTGACCGCTCGGCGAGTCTCTCGCCCGCCTTCTTAGTCTGCGCATCGCGCGCAATCGTAGCGGTCCTAACTCTTCACCACCACCCGCGCCCCCCCCCCCGCTCCGTCCGTAGGTGTCGGCGCCGACTCGCTGGCCACAGGCGCTGTCTAGCTCTCCACCGCAAGGGTCTTCCCGGCTACCGCCACCTCTCTGGCTGACGCCACCGCCTCTCTGGCCGACACAGCCACCTCTCTTGCGGACGCCGTCACTTCTGCGGGCGCTGCTGCCGCCGCCGCTGCCTCTGCGGGCGCAGCCGCCGCATCTGTGAACACCGCCACCTTGCTGCCGCAAGCCTCAGCCTCACTCGCGGACGTCGCCTCTGCGGGCTTTGCCGCCGCATCTAATAATAATAAAAATAAAAATAATAATTATAATAATACACTTGATAAAGCGCCCTCAGAGAACTCAGTCTCTTTCTAGGCGCTTCACATTTGCTGCAAAGTAAACGCGATCGAATGGTGAATGGTATCATGCTTGATAAACAACATGAATAACATGGTTAGCGGTGACATGCACAGGTTCAGAACGCTTAAGCACATAAAGAACGAATCACAGGACCCACTAAATTCTGTCCTAAATAGGTGCGTTTTTAGATTCTTTTTAAATGTGGTCCAGTCAGGGGCTGTTGTGACGCAAGTTGGGAGTGAGTTCCAGGCTTTGGGAGCATACGAACTAAATGCAAGGTCTCCAAAGGATTTGAGGTTCGTACGAGGCATAGGTATACCTTTAGATTCCGAAAAGCGGGTGGTACGATGCTTAGCCTGATGGGGCAGTAGATCTGATAGGTAGGCTGGAGCCAAAGAATGAAGTGACCTAAAATTGAGCGACAAAACCTTGAAGTCAATCCGTTGCTTGACTGGTAGCCAGTGCAGGTCGGCGAGAAGTGGTGTGATGTGGCAACTGCGACGCTCACGACAGACAAGCCTAGCTGCAAAGTTTTGCACCGGCTATAATCGCCTGATTGCACATGTCGGTAGGCCAGTAAGCAGTGAGTTACAAAAGTCAAGACGGAATGTGAAATGCATAGACCAACTTAGATCTACGGGCTCTACCGCTGTCTCTGCGGGCTCTGCCACCGTCTCTCCGGCCATCGCCTCACATGTCGTCGTCTCGCTGCCGGTCGTCACGGCCTGGCAATTTCACCGTTTCACCTTTTTCAATTTCACCTTTGTGGCACGCCATCGCCTGGCTAACCGTCACTGCCTAGAACGCCATCGCCGCCTGCCACACAGTGGCTGCCTGGCAAATCTTGTCGCCAGGACACTGTCGGCGATTGCTGCTGACACTTCCGGTCGCTCCTGTCGGCCCCCTCAGTCCGACTAGCTTTTACTTCATCAGCGTGCAGCCACTGAAGGGTAGGCTTGGCGAGTAATAATAATAATAATAATGCACTTGATAAAGCGCCCTCAGAGAACTTAATCTCTTTCTAGGCGCTTTACATTTACTGCAAAGTGAAATGCAATTGAATGGTAAGTAAAATCATGCTTGAAAAACAAACTAATTGAATAATATGGTTACGTGCGACATGCACAGGGTCATCATGCAAATGTGGTTAGAGTAGCTGCTACGGGCATCGGTGTAGCTCACCAACGAGCGCTTGCTATTTCGGCAGCACGCATTTCTACAACCGTGTCTTCACCGCACAAAGTCCACTACCCATTAAAAAGCCAAGTCTCAAATAAACACTCAGTTCTTCAAGCTTATTGACGAAAAGACAAACCTAATAGTTATGAGCAAGCCTAACGGCACCCTTAATCTGGAATACCTCAAACTCAAGATTGGTTTATCTAGTATATTAATTTGCCCTGTTACTATAATGTGGACATGTTTTAAAAAGCGACTTGCCATTGTATGGGCACTAAGTCGGCTTTATTTCAGCTAAGGAACATTTCCAACACTAGGGTCAGCAGCCAAATCAGTTATGGCTTTATAGAAATCACATCTAGATTTGTGCTATTCTCGTAACTCAGAACTCCTGTCCTCGGTCATAATTCGTCTACAACAGGTGTAAAACCCCGCAGCTCGTTAATACTTCAGTTGAATGTGCAATAGTGGAATCAATTGATAATAGATAGCTGGTGAAACTATCCATATAGAGGAACTAAGTGAGTTTAGGAAATTAATATTTCAATGCAGCCTCTTTAATACCTCATAACCCTTTCTTACGGGTTTGAGATGTTACATTGGTTTTGAGACATAATATAATAATAATATTGCACTTGATAAAGCGCCCTCAGAGAACTTAATCTCTTTCTAGGCGCTTTACATTTGCTGCAAAGTGATACGCAATAGAATAGTAAGTAAAATCATGCTTGAAAAACAAACAAAATGAATAACATGGTTAGGGGTTACATGCACTGGGTCAGCATGCAAATGTGGTTAGTGGCAGCATGAACAGTGTCAGCACGCATAAGCACATCGAGGACGAATCACAAGGACCCACTAAATGCTCTCCTAAATAGGTATGTTTTTAAGTTTCTTTTAAATGTGGTCAGGTCAGGGGATGTTCTGATGCAGGTCGGGAGGGAGTTCCAGGCTGTGGGAGCATACGAGCTAAATGCACGGTCTCCAAAGGATTTAAGGTTTGTACGAGGTATTTCTAGACTGTTGGATTCCGAAAAGCGAGTGGTACGATGCTTTGCCTGATGGGGTAGTATCTCTGAAAGATAGGCTGGAGCCATAGAATGAAGAGACCTAAAAGTGAGCGACAAAACCTTGAAGTCAATCCGTTGCTTGACTGGTAACCAGTGCAGGTCGGCGAGAAGTGGAGTAATGTGGCAACTGCGACGCTCACGACAGACAAGCCTAGCTGCAGAGTTTTGCACCAGCTGCAATCGCCTGATCGCACATGCTGGTAGGCCAGTAAGCAGTGAGTTGCAGAAGTCGAGACGAGATGTCACGAATGCATGGACCAACTTGGACGTGGTATCCTTATCTAAACAAGCCCTAATTTTAGCAATGTTATGAAGCTGAAAATAGGCTGATTTGACTGTGGAGCTGATGTGGTCGTCTAAAGAGAGGTCGCTTTGGAATATGACACCTAGATTTCGAGCTGATGCAACTGGAGATATGCTGGCAGAGCCAATTTTGAAAGTCAGCCTTTCCAATTTCTGAATAACACTAGGTTTGCCTATAACTAGTAAGTTAGTTTTATCATCGTTTAGTTTTAGAAAATGTGCTGCCATCCATGATCGGATGTCATCAATGCATGCAGCAAGTGAGTTGAGAGAATTTGAGGTGCTCGAAGGCTGGGAGGGATCAAAGCAAAGATACAACTGAGTGTCATCCGCATAGAAGTGAAAGCCTAGATTGTGCTTGGCAATCACATCAGCGAGAGGGAGAGTATAAACGGTGAAAAGGACCGGACCTAGCACAGAGCCCTGAGGTACTCCATATTTTAGAGGTACTTCAGATGATCTTTGTCCATTCACGTCAACACTCTGGAGTCTCCCACTGAGATAGGACCTGAACCACTGCAGAGCAGTGCCAGTGATGCCCAGGCGAGATGAGAGGCGCTCTAGAAGTACTTTGTGATCGATGATATCAAAAGCTGCCGAAAGATCGAGCAAAACAAGAAGAGACACTCTACCAATGTCTGCATTCCTAAGTAGGTCGTTGTATACCCGAAGCAATGCTGACTCTGTGGAGTGATTAGCTCTAAAGCCAGACTGGAACTTACTAGCAAGGTGTGAGGTTTCGATATACGAGTTCAGCTGGTCTGCCACGACCCGTTCCAGTGTCTTTGATAGGAATGGTAGAAGGGAGACTGGGCGGTAGTTGTCAGGTCTTCTTTCATACCAACGACAATAAAACCTACCAGATAGTTATTTGCTAGCCTGTAACCTGTCCCCCTCAAGCTGAAAAACATCAACCTTGCGATTGGCTCATCTAGAGTTAGTCCAATGACCCTGCCTAAAACCTGGGGACGCTGTTCCATTAGACTTGCCGTTTGATGAGAAAATTACCTCCACTGTCAAGTAGGCCCTCCTCAGACAAGGAAATGTTCGGAATCAGAGCCTGCTTAGACAAGAATATGACAGCCCTGGTCTTGACGCTAGGGTAAGGTGCTCGCTCTTCACGACCTAGGTCGTTGGTTCGTATCTTGCAGCAGATTGTCCTTTATTGCCTGCTGCAAGAGGGCGATAGAGCCACTCAGACCACTCTGTCTCTATATAATGAAGGCTGCTGAATAAGCTGACCTTTATCTTTATCTATTATTTTATTTACAGTTAAATTAGCTCGTGCATTTGTGGAGTCTCGTCTCGATTACTGTAATTCCTTTTGTTCGGGACCCTCGGTCGTGAGTACTTAGTTGTCTGCAATTAGTTCTGAACTCAGCAGCTCGACCGGTCGGTCGTCAACTAGCCGCCACATCACACTGCTAGATCATCCATCTGACCTTCCCTGCCTACACAATGATACAAATCGAATTAATTGCAAGATACTCTCGGGCTTTCCGGTTTGCTTCACTCCGTGGCATCAACTTACCTATCCTCCTCACTCCTCGGGTGCGACTTCTCTAGTCACGTGCTCTCGAACCGCCCGCTCCTCAGTTTCCAGTCGTCTCGCCGCTCCTCGCTCTAAATTGAAATCCTTTAGTCATCATGCCTCCAATGTGTACGCACCGAAGTTCTCGCTTCGGCTTCGATCACTACATTCGATGACTTTGCGTCATTCAAGTCTCGGCTAAAGACGAACCGCGTTCGGCACTGCATTCCTTTCGCCCCAGTGACCCTGTCGTCTTTTTTCCTGCGTGCTTCGCCTGCTGCGCACGGCTCAGTGCATGCTATTAGCCAGAGGCCATCGAAATTCATGCGTTTGAAGTTCTTCTCAATGGTAGGTTTGTGAAATATGGGCTCAACTTGTATCCAGTCACCTGTCCATAGAAGCAAGAAAAACCTAGGACATTTTTTACTAGCGTTCCGAGCCCAAGCGATGTTCCACCGCTCTCACGCTCGTACACAGCAATTATGCAATATATTGTTATTTGAAATTTTTTAATATCCCCAGCTCGCTGACGACGATCATTGAAGATTGTCAGTCGTACGTATATCCAAAATAATATTACTCGGTTATATAATCCATTAAAGAAAATACCCATGCAGAATCAAATTGCATGGTCATCAAATTGCCAATTAAAATTGTATAAGGTTATGCTGGAAGTCGCAGTTTAAATAATGCATATACGAGTTTTCTCTTGTTAAGTAATGGATTAGAAGCCCGGGAACTATCTATTCTGGTCCATCGTTTTCTGCTGGTACAGTTTTCGTTTCCATTTCCGTTTCAGCATCAGGGGCACCGGGCTCGTTGTGTTTCTTCTCATTTTCGGCGCCTTCATTAGTATCTGCAACGGCCGATGCGTATGTAGAGGTTTCGGTATCATTAACATACCAACATTTACTACCTATGATGTCAGTGGCAAAACTGGTGTAGGTAAGTGCCACAATACAAAATCAACATACGATGAGCTCACTTAAGGAACCAAGTTTTTCTGAGGACTTTATACATGTAACGTGCCTAAAAAGAGATTAAGTTTTCCGATGATACAGTGCATTATTATTAATATTCTTATATCTACTAGCAAGAAAGCTTAGTCAATGTAGTAAGAATTTAAGGCTATGAATGGTAACGGCTGCACTTGCCGAAAGGTGTTGTCGCAATGGCCGAAGCCGCTAAGAATTGTCGAAATGCCCGCAGCTTCTAGCCTTACAACCCTGCAGCATGGTCCACAAAGCTAGCTTAGAAGCTCGTGGCAAGATGGTCAGTAGCAAACCCAAGGAAGCAGATAAGGGGAATACGTAGGAGGAAAACCGCTCAATGAATTGCTGGCACTTTCTTCTGTCGACGACTGGGTCAGACACAAAGCAGAGCTTTTAAAGCCTATGGGCCCCGTGGAAGTGGTTATTGCCGAAACTCTAGCCATCTTCAGGGCTTGTGTGTTGCTAGATCCACCACTCACGTTATTACTTCTCGCAGTATTCGTGTGAGCTTATTAAAGCGATTGGGTGTCAAAAGAATAAGCTTGCTCCGCCACCAAACTAAATTTCTGACCCCTTGAGTGGGATGCAACGAGACGCCTTCCCAGAGTGGAACGAGCCCGGAAAAAAGATAAGCTGATTTGAAACAGCCTCGTTTATACAGCGGTGGAAGAGCCTTCTTGACTATCGCAACCTCTTGCAGTGGGAAATACAGGATCGCCCACTTTAGGACTCGAACCCACGACCTGGGTCATGAAAAGCGAATACCATACCCCTGGGCCCTAAGACCCAGGGGGCTGAAACAGGCATGTTTTCTTCCAACATTGGGCAACTTATTACTCGAACCCTTTCTCTTTGGCCGAATGCAATTTGTTAGGTAAAGGTCGGTTGATTCAACGACCTTATTTGATAGTTATTGATAAATTGAGTGCTCGCCTTGCACGCAATCAATTTTAGATGCTGGCGACTTGACTTAAGCTAAGCGATGCAGCACCGTGGTACGACGACCACCATTAAGTGCTCGTAATTTTTCTCCTTTGACGACTGCTCGGTGCTCACATGTTGATCTTCTAATAGATGATGCTATTGTGCGACCATCACCACGTGCCCAAAATTTAGGTGTCGTTTTCGACAGCTGCCTCAATTTTAAAAGCTTAATTCAGAAGACTGCTTGTACGGCTGGCCATCACGTCCGATCCCTATCCAAGATTAGGAGCTGTCTCCCACAGTTGCTTGTAAACAATTTAACTAGCTCTTTAGTTCTGTCTCGGCTTGATTATTGCAATTTCCTATTGGCTGGGTTGCCAAAGAAAGCTATTAGGCCACTGCAGCAGACGATGAATATGGCTGCAAGGCTAGTCTTCATGTCCCAGCGGTTTGAGCACGTGTCTCGTTTGCTAAAAGAGATGTCGGTTGAGCAACGGATATAGAGCAAAGTTCTTACACTGACCCACAAGGCCCGCCACGGCTTGGTTCCTTCGTACCTAGCTGAACTGCTACACCAGTTTCAGCCTGTTCGCGCCTTCAGGTCCTGTGTGGACAATAAATTAGCTGTCCCATTCCTCCGCTTCAAGACCGTTGGCGACAGAAGCTGTAGCTCTGCAGGTCCTACACTGTGGAACTCGCTTTCACAGTTCTTATGCAACGACAACTACTCTCCTACTTCCGACTATGGCTCATCCTTTTCAGCGGTCCCGAGCTGCTACTTCCATGCCACTCACTACCTCAACTGCTCTCCTGACTCTGCTATGCTTCCCACATTCTCTTTGTTGCGTGAGACGAAGTCTGTTGGGTACCGAATGCGTACCGAAAGCCGCTTAGGCTGTGAGTGCGCTATACAAAACTCTCCTGTGTAACACCCACTCGGTCTTTATGACTTTGTGGAGTTACAGGCGGAGAGACATTACATTGCATTTTATTTAGAAGACCTCCTGCCAAGCTAGTCACCATGTTCGACTTTCGTCCAGGGGACTAGTTACCAAAGTGCCCGGCTAAAAATCTTACTAGCTCCCTGGTTCGTGACTCGACTGACGAAACTCAGCGCGGGGGGGGGGGGGGGGCTACCGAAAAAAGCCATCGAGCCTATCCAGATGGTGATTGAGATGGCTGCCAGGTTGCTTCCTAAATCCAAGACATCCGGCCACACGTCTCCTGATTTAAAGGAGCTGCGATGGCTCCTGGTTAATTAACTGATAGAGAGGGTAATGTTCTTATCCAGGCTCGCAAGGCCCACCGCAGCTTGGCTTCTCCATACTGAGCTGAACCACTGCATCCAGTTCAGCTGTTTTTTGGTCTAAATTCCTCTCAGGTCAGTAAATCAACTTCTCCATACTTTTCACATAAGAAACTGTTGACGAAGCAAGTGCTTGCTATTGAGTTTGCCAGGCTGTGGAATTCCCTCAATTCGTTCGCAACAACATCGCTTCTTCTGCCGACCCTGGTGCACCTTTTCCTGCCTTCCCAGGCTTTTACATTCATGCTATTTACGGCCTCAACTGTCCTACCGACTTAACTATAATTCTCAATTGTATACTGTTGAATGGGATTAAATCCACGACCGTATCCGAATCAAAAGCAGCGTAGGCTTAGATATCACTATTAAAACAATCTCCAACGTTACACAAACGTAGTCCTTTTGCATTGAAGAGTTACTGTCGGAGATACACAATATATATATATATATATATATATATATATATATATATATACGTACATACAACATATATACAATATTTATAAAATACAATATAAATATATATATATATTTATTTACAATCTACTATATAGAGCCGTGATGGCACATTAGGTAAGGTGGTTGCTTTTCACGACCTCGGGACGGAAGTCGTGAAAAGCCTTACTTACCTTACTTGGTATTCGAAGTTTACCTAGTTCTTACCTAGGGTTCGAATCCTGCGGTGGGCAATCCTTTATCGCTGCTGCAAGCGGTTGTGGTAGCCGTAAAGACTCTTCTGTCGCTACACAAAAGAGACTGTTAAATCAACTAGTATTTTTTATATAATTTATTTGTATAGCACCCCAAGAGAACTAAATCTCTATCGTGTGCTCCATATATGCCACGGGGTTCAAGCCTACGGCCTCAGTCATCGAATACATTCACCTAGACCTTGGTTTGAGGCAAGCACCTTAACTAGTAGGCCAAACCAGCGAGGCACTCTAATTCACAGAAGTAAAGTAAATCCGGCTGGAGTAAAGATGGCCGATGTCTAAGAACGTGGGCTCCGAACCCAGCGAGAATACATGCCGTCGTTCAGTATTCTCCCACATCGGTTAACCTTTGACCCAATAACAGTTTGTGTGAGTGCTGGCTACCCTAAAGCCAAACAGTTGATAGCATACTGTATTTTAAATGCAGATAAACGCCTTTGTGCATTTTACTACGCTAGCAAACTGCCATCGTTGTATCGGTGAGTGCACTCAAATACTCATTTATGTACTATATTTTGCATACATTAACATTTTTTTTAGAATCTATCCTTTTCCAAAGTTCGTACTCATGCTACTACCTGATTCGAAGTCTTCTTCGTTAGCGCCATCCACCTCATCTTCTTCATCGCCCGAACCACTCGGCCCATCATTCTTGGCATCTCCAGCATCAAGGTCACCTAAAAAAACCACAATCGAAGCTTCGGTAAGCATTTTTTTCGAACGTTGAACTAAAATGTATAATTAGTGCTGACTATATTCGATGATCGTTACAGCCAGCTTGAAATATTTTGTCAGAATTTGTGCTCTACCCATTCTGCTCGGTATCCCAATTTGTGCAAAGCTACTATGTCCATGGCATACATTAGCCATTATACTAGCCATTCGTAGAGAAATAATTTGAATGCCCTGCAAGAGGAAAACCACTTCAACAATCTTAGCTTCTTGATTTGTCATTTCCACGGTGCAGCTGGCTTAAGCAAGCAATAAGCAACTGACTGCATTGTCTCCAGAGACTGAATGAAACGGACAACAAATGGGATTTTCCCAGAACATAGAGGGTGCAAGTTCTCCGACACAGCCAAAATAGGCTTATACTGATGATGAGTAATGCCAAGCCAAGCACACCTATTCGCAAATGTAACTTACCGCGTCTATATAAGTAACTTCAGTGGTGTAGCCAGAATTTTCATTTAGGTTCAAGATCGACAAGATTTTTAGATAGGAGGCAAGATCCACAAATAAGGAAAAATCGCAAAGCAGAATCACAGTGTTTATTCAACAAGAACTCGGCGGATCGATAAGAGTAAGCACACAGTTTCACCTTTTGAGACGCTCAGAGGTGGGGTGGGTGGGCGTAGGAATAGGGGGCAGCCAGGTTGCTGCCCTTCTGAAGAGGAGCAGATGCCTCCACCTCCTGTTCCCCTAGCTTCGCCGTCGAGTAACCGTATCAGGAATAGGGGGCAGCCAGGTTGCTGCCCTTCTGAAGAGGAGCAGATGCCTCCACCTCCTGTTCCCCTAGCTTCGCCGTCGAGTAACCGTATCAAGCATAAAGACCAGGCAGGCATTGCATTAGAGTTTCTCACTCAGCGCCTGGGCGATGTTGGGCGATGTTTTCGGAGGCCACTGTCTATGCCATTCAACACACAGCAAATGTGAACAGCATGGAACAGCTGGGAGAATGAGCTCAGGACCGGTACAAGACAGAAGTAATCCGGCAATGCATGAAAAAACACGGAAGAAAGGTTCAGCTAGTTCCTTTGCGTTGGACAGCCAAAAGAAACAAACTGTAGGTAAACTACGTAAAAGAAAATCTCATTGCCGCTGTACTGATGGACGTAGTTGAATTCACTTTTACAATTAATATGCACCGATGATACTCTTATTTCTGCTGCTGCCGACTGCGGCACTCCTTTTCCCACAGTCCGTCCCTACTACTGCTAAATTTCGCAAGTCCTTAACAGTTTCAATTCTCTTAACGTTTCTCAGTTTTTCTCTCTTGAATGAGATGACAACTGTGAATGAGATGACGATTATTGGCTACCAATTTTGCTGAAGAGCTGCCAGACTGCTGCCTGAACCTAGAACCACTACCTAGAACTCACCACCCAAAGCCTGGAATTCACTAACGACGCACGTCACAACGTCCCCTGACATGATGACATTTAAAAAGAAGCTTAAAATGCGCCTGTTTAATTCAGCGTTTGGTAGGTCTTTGTGAGTCGTTCTTCGTGTGCATGTACCTGCTTACACTATGGCTGCTGCTTTCGGATGTTACCACCAATCATTTTGTAATGCTTTCTAGACAGCATCTGTAAAGTGCCCAGAAATAATTTCAGTTCTCTGCGGGCGCTATACAAATGAATGATTATTATTATTACTGCTGAGTGACCGGCATTTCACATGCTGGCTACCGTATGCATACCAGAAGCTGCTTAGGCTTTGAGTGAGCTACAGAAAACTCACATGCGTAACCGCCACTTAGTCTTTTTGGTGGTGTGGAGCCACAGATGCAGATACATTATATTTATAATAAATTACACGGAGGGCAGGTGCTTCTAGTTGGGTGGCATGTACCTCCTTATTGAATCGGTTAAAACCGGGAGGCAGACTTAGAGGCATCTGACTAGGCTCACAGACTGGAGCAGCTTCCTTCTTCCTGCTACCCGTGCTGCTGCTGCAAGTGCGGCTGTGGCGTCTTGGCTGATGTCTAGCGATATCCACAGCTTTCCGGACTGGAACAGATCGCTTTCAGCCGGTCATGACTGTCACCCGAGATGTTCCGGCTGCTTCGGTTCTCTCCAAACCGTAGCACTCGTGATTGAAGAGCGGCAAGTACAGGCTAAGTAAGTGACACCGGAAGACAGGCAAGAGCAGAGAAGCCAGCTGCCTGCAGCAGCCGTTTCCATTGACGAACCTAACGGTTGTCATTCAACAGGTAGGTGAAGTAGAAGATGGCATCAGCATGATCAACCAGATTGAAGGAGAGCGAAATGAAGCTCACGTCAGAGCTCACGTCTCTGCTTGGTCTTAGCTTAAGAGTAAGGTACCCCTTCACTGCACGACTCAAGGGTTCGAGTCTGGCAGCAGGCAATCTTTTTTTTCGGGTAATAGCTAAGGCTCGTCAGCCACTGTATAAATAAAGCCATTAAATCAGGCGAACTTCTTATTTTTATTTTCTTGGAAAGACTAAGAACAAAGGGCTAAAATGTAGCTGGGGTCAATTGTAAAAATAATAATAATAATCAGACATTTGTATAGCACCCTAAGAGAACCACATCAATTTCTTAGCCCTTCATATACACTGCAACAGTATATATGAAGTAGCAGCACATCAGTTTGGTTAGTGATGGCATACAAAGTGTCAGTGCATATGAGTACATTATGGGCAGTTAACACGAGCAGAGCAAGCGGTGTGAGGAGAAAGGTTTTCGTTAGCTCCTGTCTAAATGCCGTCAGCCAGGGAATGTCATGACTTCAGTCGATAGTGAGTTCTAAGCTTTGGGAGCATACAAACTAAGGTATGGTCTGCGAAGGATTTGAAGTTAATAAGATGCACAGCTAAACTATGTGAGTCAGAAGAGCAGGTGTGCTATGCACTATGCCTATGCACTACGCCTAGCCTGATTGGGAAGTATTTCGGTTAGGTAGACCCGAGCCAGAGAAGGATGGGACCGAAAGGTGGTCAGCAAAGCCTCGAGCTATATTTGCTGCTTGATGGGAGGACAGTGCAGGTCGGTGAGAAGTGGGAGAATGTGCCAATTACAACTTCATGACAAACAAGCCTAGCTGCAGAGTTTTGCATTATCTGTAAGCATCCTATTGCACAGGCCGGAAGTCCTTAGTGTATTGATCTATGGAAGTCAAGATGGGATGTCACAAAAGACGGACTCCTTTGGCCGCGGTATCCATGTATGAGCAAACCCATTTTTAGGAAGTTGGCAGACTTGACAGTTTGATATGGTCGTCTTGTGAAAAGTCACTTTCAAACAGGAAACCTAGATTGCAGGCAGATGCTGCAGAAGATATGCTGGAGGTGACCATTTTGAGAGTAAGGTTTTCTACTTTCTGAGTAACACTAAGTTAGTCCATAACTATTGAGTTGGTTTTATCTTGATTCAATTTGAATAAGTTTGTTACCAGCAATGTGCAAATGCAAGCGATGCATGCTGGAAGGGAGTTTAGAGAGTTTGCCGAGCCGAAAGGCGGAAATGAATCAAAGCACAAGTACAGCTTGTTAACTGCAAGAAAATGAAAGCCTAGATTGTGCTTGGCGATTATATTGGTAAGAGGGAGTACAAAATGTGGGAAAAGTGGACCAAACACATGTTCTGGAGGTGTCCCATACTTTAAAAGCTCCTTGTATGACTGGGGACCATTGACACCGATGCTCTGAAATCTCCCACTGAGATACGACATAAGCCATTGCAGTGCAGGGCTAGTGATAGAAACGCGAGATAAGAGGAGATGCTTAAGAAGGACCCGATGATCAGCATGTTGCCAAATGCTGCCAAAAGATCTAGCATGTCTATTAAAGAGACTATACATCAGCAACATTACTGAGAAGGTCGTTCTTCTACTTGCAACACAGCTGACTCCACGGAGTGAGTAGCTCCACAACCTGACTGCAACTTACTTGCTAGGTTTGAAGTTGTATATAATAATAATAATAGTAATAATGCACTTAATAAAGTGCCATCAGAGAACTCAAATCTCTTTCTAGGCGCTTCACATTTGCTGCAAAGGGAAGCGCGATTGAATGGTGAGTAAAATCATCCTTGATAAACATAAATAACATGGTTAGGGGTGACATGCACAGGGTCAGCATGCAAATGTGGTTAGTGGCAGCTAGCACAGCGTCAGCACGCATAACCACATCAAGGACGAATCACAGGGACCCACTAAATGCTGTCCTAAATAGGTGTGTTTTTAGTTTCTTTTTAAATGTGGTCAAGGCAGGGGATGTTCTGACGCAAGTCGAGAGTGAGTTCGAGGCTTTGGGAGCATGCGAACTAAATGCACGGTCTCCAAAGGCTTTGAGGCTTGTACAAGGTATTGGTAGACTGTTGGGTTCCAAAAAGCATGTGGTAGGGTGCTTGGCCTGGTGGGGGAGTAGATCTGAGAGATAGGCTGGAGCCAAAGAATGAAGTGACCTAAAATTGAGTGACAAAACCTTGAAGTCGATCCGTTGCTTGACTGGTAGCCAGTGCAGGTCGGCGAGAAGTGGTGTTATGTGGCAACTGCGACGCTCACGACAGACAAGCCTAGCTGCGGAGTTTTGCACCATCTGTAATCGCCTGATTGCACATGCCGGTAGGCCAGCGAGCAGTGAGTTACAGAAGTCAAGACGGGATGTAACAAATGCATGGACCAACTTAGACGTGGTATCCTTATCTAAACAAGCCCGAATTTTAGCAATGTTATGTAGCTAAAAGTAGGCAGACTTGACCGTGGAGCTGATGTGGTCGTCTAACGAGAGGTCACTTTGGAGCATGAAACCTAGATTTTGAGCTGATTCATCAGGTGATATGCTGGCAGAGCCAATTTTGAACTTCAGCCGTGCCAATTTCTGAATCACACTGGGTTTGCCCGTAACTAGTAAGTTGGTTTTATCATCGTTTAGTTTTAGAAAATGTGCTACCATCCATGTTAGGATGTCATCAATACATGCAGCAAGTGAGTTGAGAGAATTTGAGGTGCTCGAAGGCTGGGAGGGATCAAAGCAAAGGTACAACTGAGTGTCATCCGCATAGAAGTGAAAGCCTAGATTGTGCTTGGCAATCACATTAGCAAGAGGGAGAGTATAAACCGTGAAAAGAACCAGACCTAGCACGGAGCCCTGAGGTAATCCATATTTCAGAGGTACCTCAGATGATCTTCGTCCATTCACGTCAATACTCTGGAGTCTCCCACTGAGATAGGACCTGAACCACTGCAGGGCAGTGCCAGTGATGGTCAGGCGAGATGAGAGGCGCTCTAGACGAACTTTGTGATCGATAGTATCAAAAGCTGCCGAAAGATCGAGCAAAACAAGCAGAGACACTCTACCCATGTCTGCATTCTTAAGTAGGTCGCTGTATACCCTAAGCAATGTAATGTATCTCCGTCTGTAACTCCACAAAGTCATAAAGACCATGTGGGTGTTATGCAGGAGAGTTTTGTGTAGCGCACTCACAGCCCAAGCGGCTTTCGGTACGCATTCGGTAGCCAACAGACTTCGTCTCACGCAACAAAGAGAAAGTGGGAAGCATAGCAGAGTCGGGAGAGCAGTTGAGGTAGTGAGTAGCATAGAAGTAGCAGCTCAGGACCGCTGAAAAAGGATGTGCCATAGTCGGCAGTAGGAGAGTAGTTGTCGTTGCGCAAGAATTGTGGAAGCGAGTTCCACAGTCTAGGACCTGCACAGCTAAAGCTTCTGTCGCCAACTGTCTTTAAGCAGAGGAATGGGACAGCTAATTTATTGTCCACACAGGACCTGATGGCGCGAACAGGCTGAAACTGGTGTAGCAGTTCAGCTAGGTACGAAGGAACCAAGCCGTGGCGGGCCTTGTGGGTCAGTGTAAGAACTTTGCTCTATATCCGTTGCTCAACCGGCATCTCTTTTAGCAAACGAGACACGTGCTCAAACCGCTGGGACATGAAGACTAGCCTTGCAGCCATATTCATTATGCGCTGTAGTGGAATAGTAGCTTTCTTTGGCAGCCCAGCCAAAAGGGAATTACAATAATCAAGCCGAGACAGAACTAAAGAGATAGTTAAATTTTTTACAAGCCACTGTGGAAGATAGCTCCTAATCTTGGATAGGGATCGAATGTGATGGCTAGCTGTAGAGGCAGTCTTCTGAATGAAGCTTTTGAAATTGAGGCAGCTGTCGAACACGACACCTAAATTTTTAGCACGTGGTGAGGGTCGCACAATAGCATCACCTATTAGAACAGCAAAGCCTTTTAATCCAGTCACACGCTTAGGGTGTCCTATGAGCAGCAGTTCGGTTTTATCATCATTTAATTTCAGGAAGTTTTCCGACGTCCAGGATCGAATATCGGCAAGGCAAGCATTCAGTTTCTCAATTGCCGCAGCAGATTCCGACGGTTTGAATGACAAATACAACTGAGTATCGTCAATATAGAAGTGATATCCTATTCCATGGGCCTTAATCACTTTTCCCAGAGGTTGTGTATAAATGGAGAACAGCAAGGGACCAAGTACAGACCCTTGAGGGACTCACACAGGTGACCCTTCTCGTGTCTGAGACCTGACCCCCACACGACACGGATTGAGCACGATCAGACAAGTATGACTTAAACCACACCAGTGCTTCGTCCGCCAGACAGATCGTTGTTCTCAACCGTTCAAGCAGAACTTCGTGATCAAAGGTGTCGAAGGCAGCAGACAGATCTAGCAGAGCTAGGGCAGTGACATTCTCGTCGTCATAATGCTGACTCTGTGGAGTGATTAGCTCCAAAGCCAGACTGGAACTTACTAGCAAGGTTCAAAGTTTCAAGATATGAGTTCAGCTGGTCCGCCACGACCCGTTCCAGTGTCTTTGATAGAAATGGTAGAAGGGATACTGGGCGGTAGTTGCTCTCAAGTTCTCTTGGTCTAGTGTCGCTTTCTCGAGAAGTGGCATGACTTCAGCTTTTTTGAAAGGTGCTGGGACATGACCTGAGGCTAATTACATATTGATGATGCTAGTTATGCATGGCAGCAGCAGATAAATGTAACGTAGGGGCAGGACAGTGGGAATAGGGTCCGGAGGACTTGTTGTCTTCTTTGATTGGGATATGACCTTCAGGACGAGATCACTAGTGACCTGCTTAAACGAAGACATTGAGGTGCAGCCAGGAATTGGGGAACAGCATTCTAGGGGGATGTTGTCATCGCAGGGATGGACTCCCTGATCTTGTACATCTTCTGCACAAAGAATCAAGAGAAGCGATCGGCTAGATCATCACAGGGATTATCAGGTAAGGAGCTAATCTGAGAGCGGTTGAGGAGATGGTTGATCGTCGACATCAGCATTTTTGGATCGTGCATCTGTGATTCAACAATGTTTTTATAGAAGCTAGACTTGACCTTTGGTAGAATCGATTGGTACGACCTACAGTAGTCTTCATATGCCTGTGGACGGACAGTCAGTCCTGATCTTTTTAAGCTTTTTCAAGTTTTGATGTAAGAGTTTAGCTGATCTGTCATCACTCGTTGGAAGAACTACCTTACCTGATGTATCATGGTTGTCTAGATGCCATTTTGGTTCAGAGTTTATTCCAGGAAAAAGCTGTATTCATCGTTTTATTATTTCCTTAGCTGTTATTATGCACTTTGGATTTACTACCAACAGAAAAACTAATGTCTTGTGTCGATTAATTGCCGTGACATTAAAGGCAGCAAACCAAGCTCCGAAACGAAATCGGCAATCGGTGTATTCATATTGGTAAAAAGGCAGAGCATTTAATAGACTCGATGTACTTATCCAATGCAAAAAAGGTCTATCTAGAATAATCTCAGTCTACTCAGCTTTAAAGTAAGAGGCAGAAATACTCGAAAACTTGCAATAATTGCTACAATAAGTCTTACCAGGCTTTGTGAAAAGCTCTTACCTATACGAGCCTCAGCAAAACAACAGACGATATGTGCCACTTGTGCTCATAGCTCTCTCAATACTCTGTTAGACTTCAGAGGCTTATTAAATAAGGCAGTTTATTATTAATCATGCATTATTCAACTGAGTTGCATAGCATTCTGCTAGAATGTTTTAAAAAGTGTGGGAGCAGCATGATGTCTTTTTTTAATTACAGTCCATAGCAGCGGTGCGACTTTGCCCTTGATCGCATGATGTCTTTTTCAAGTATAGCCCAAAGGCCAAGGCTGGGGCCCTTATTCTGGGTTCTGCTCCATCTGCATGTCTATGTACCTTCATGTATCTCTGTCTGTAACTCCACCAAGCCACAGAGACTGATTATGTGAGTGGAAGTTATGCTAAAGAGTTTTCAATAGCACAAGACTAAGCAGCTTTCGTTGCATAGTCCTAACCTCGACTGTATAAGTAAGTGTATGCCGATCCCCAATGCTCTCTACTCTGCTGGCGCCTTCTAAGACTCTGGGCTGCCGTTGAATGCAGCGTGTGCCACACATTTTCTTTTCTAATCCGGCATCTGTTGCTCTACTATGCTGCACACAATATCCGCAGAAGTCACCACTTCAAATTTGACATCTGCCGGGTAGCTGCCGATCGGTATATAACTAGACTGTCCACGAGCACGATTGCAAAAAGAGAACAAAATGGAAATGCTTCGAGCAGCAAGTTTTTGTTCCTATTCATTTGTTAAAGTGAGAGCGAGATAGTCAGAGTGAGAGTGAGACAGTCAGAGAGAGGAGAGAGAGATACAGACAGACAGACAGACAGACAGACAGACAGACAGACAGACAGACAGACAGACAGACAGACAGACAGACAGACAGACAGACAGACAGAGAGCAGTGGTCTTCTCATATAGAAGACTCGGTGGTCGTATTGCTAGCAGCAGGGTGGTTTAATAGCTGCTGTCTTTCGGCAAGTAAAATATAAATACACTGCTAAACGTTCACCGAGTTGCCGTCAGTGCATGGTTGGGATGAGAGGGGAGGAGAAAAACGACGGGGCTTACATAGTGGCAGCTGCAAACTTACCTCGGAAACTGTTGACAATCTTATCGTTGATGTCTTCGAGAGCCTTAACGATGGCATCCTGGGCAGCTTTGTCATTTTGCAGCTTGGCCAGCTCCATGCTCCTCTCGAACGAGTCAGTGGCAGCCAGGTAGTCACCCATTTTCACTGCAAAACGACACCCGACACAGCGACGGGTTGCTTTTTGAAGAGGTGGACAGCTAATGTTGAATGGTGGGAGACCTAAGCAGACTTAAGACTACTATTTCAATGGATGGAGAAGCATGTGACCGGTGCCCCACCTGCTGCTGACAACAACTTTTGCACAGCTGCCTGTCCAATGCCCAACCTCTCCCCTCGCACGAGCGAGTGCAGGCATACACGCGTGCCTTCGTCATGCGTCATTGTGCGTGTGCGCGCGTGGACTCACTTTCTGACTGGCCTATGAGCACGCTGGCATTCAGCTGCCACATGCCATCGTCGGTCTTGTTGGCAAACCTCAAGGCCAGCTCGCCGTCGCGCTTGGCTCGGTCGGGCTTGTCTAGCTCCAGGTAGCAGCGGCCTATCTCGTGGTACAGCCACGCTTTCTCCAAGTCGCTCGTGCTCGTCGACAGCTTGGCCTCCCACCTGCAAAGCGGCAAAGCAGCACGAATGTGCAGCCAGTGATTTGAGAGGTTTTAGCTCCGATTGTACTGCCCTACCGGCCTAATGGCAGGCTAGCAAGCAGGCTCACTCGGATGCCCAGTGAATGCAGACTGCTGCTGAATGACGAGAATGCACGGCTCGATGGCCTCGCCTAGTCACTCCTGGCTGCTTGCAGGTAGCCTTGGCGTTTAGGAATTTGACCCCGATGATGGCAGAAAGCGCGCGCAGCATATTCAATGCGAACAGGTAAGACTCGTGGCGTGCACCACATCGGCTTTGCATGCCTGTTGTCAACAGAATGATAGAAAGTAAGCAGTGCAAGAGTGAGCAGCGTCAAAAGCATCTTTACGATCCGGTAATTTGCTAATTTCGTCAGCTGATAAGCAAGCACTCACATGTTTATCGCGTCCTGGAACCTGCCTGATCTTGCATATACCCGGCCGATGTTGTCCTTGGCTCTGGACTTGGCATCTCCCAAGTCACTGAAAAGCACGATCTTGCACAACACAGGGCTGGAGCAGATGCGCCACTGCTGAGCTCCCCGAACTCTTGGCACGTTCGTCAGGAGCCATCTACGGAGCATTTTTCACTTCTCGACTATGTAAGCCAAAGCAATGCAGGCACCTGAAAGATAGCTGCTACTGGCTTAGGGATGTATGATCAGGAGCTCGGGACCGAGCAAACATTCAGACTTGATTATAAAAGTATAGCACAGCTAAGGTAATCCACGCATTTGTGACAGCATATCTAGACTTCTCATGTAACCTATTACTTACAGGTTTTCTCACCTGTATAATAAGATGGTCACAGTTGGTCCACAAAATCAGCAGCTAGGCACGTCTACCGTTAAGTTGCAACTGAAGCATTATGTAATTTCTCACCGACCTTCAATGCATCCACATCAAACACCTTATCAACATCACGGTTCTGTCACTTGCTTTTAGGTCCCCCTTATTCTCTTGCTCCAGCCAACCTATCCGAACTACATTCCAATCAACCTGGCATCCTACCACTAACTGTTCTGATTTTAGTCGTTCAGCTGTTTCTCTGATCAATCTCAGATCCTCTGATGACCATGCCTTTAGTTGGTATGTTCCCAGTGCCTAGAGCTTATTCCTAACTGACGTCAAGATATCCTCTGAATTGACATTTATTAAAAAGAAGCTAAAAACTCAACTGCTCCTCTCAGCATTTGCTGGGTCCACGTGAATAGTCCTTGATATGCTTATTCGTGCTGACACTGCACGCATTATCACTACACAATTGGCATGCCTCCTGTGTAGCACATGTCAAGTACCTAGGAAGAGATTTAGTTCTCCTACAGTGCTAGACAAACGTCTAATTATTATTACCTCTAGAAAGAGGCTTGGACCCTGATCAATCGTTCTGAGCCTATCTGACTAACCAAGCTTTTGACATAGATTGCATAACAGCCTCGGAACCTGAGCAGAAGTTAATGGCCCCTGAACTCAGCTCGCTGCACTCCCGAAGCTGTACGGTAGACAAATGCTCAGAAGTCGTCTTCCTCAAGTGAGCTAACAATAATGCAACCTTGCTGCATTCCACCGGAGGGTAGAAAGTAATCACTCAAGTCTGTTTGAATGGTCACTTATTTGGATGGTAGGACGAACGAAAGGTAGTACAAGCCAAGGATTCAGGCTTCACGTGTACTGGAAGTAGCCGACAGTACGGCCAGATGTGCATAAGATAACCCAGCATCGCTTTTTTCTTGCTAAGTTTTCACAGTGTACCTTGCTAATCTATTGGCAGTCCATGGGACCACCCTGGCTATTTGCGCAAGGAGAAATAAGGTGGGCCGGCACAGCAAGCTCACTTCTTCTCGGCGATGTCCAGATCGGTCCTGTGGCACAGCAGCGCCTTGTTGGGGTCGCCCATCTCGAGGTATGCGTTGCCCATGTAGCTGTGTATGTGCGCCAGGTAGTCGGCCTTGCTCGGCAGCTCGGCATCGGTCCAGTGCTGGATCATGCGCAGCAGCTGCTTGCACTGCTTCAGGCTCTCCTCGTGCTTGTTCTGCGACTGAGCTGCAGCGTGACACGACAGCTCCCGAACTCACGTGCCAATCAGCCGAGGCCGCTCGGCACCCCAGCTGCTCGCCTCGAGTGAGGACTGGCTTGCCTCGCTGGCGAGAGACGATGCAGCTCAGGGCTCAGAACTACTGCGTCCCGGGTGGCGAGAGAGCGGCGGCAGTGCTGGCCGTGCTAGCTAGCTTCTCCTTACCATCATCCACCTCCGAAAGTATTCGCAAGACGTACTTGGCCGGATCGGATTCCTTGCGCTTGAGTACGGTGGCCTGCTGCAGCTCCTTGTCTCGCTTTCTCGCATACATCGGCCTCTGCTGGCGCCAAAAGTCGGTCCTGGTGTCCAGGTAGGTGAGGCCTCCAACGACGAGCTGGTGTATTGCCTCGCTCGTCTTGGTCTTCGACAGCCTGAGGTCTGTGCCGATCGTGCACAGTGAAGAGCACAGGAAGGAGCAGGCTGATTAGACTAGCAACGATCTGCCGACTGCCGGCTGCATGCGTTCATCAGTGCTAACCGGCAAACTGCGCTTCTGGTTCAGCAGCTGGCTGCCGTTGCTGCTGACTACCGCGTTGGCTTACCTTCGCTCGAGCCTCGTTTCGAGGAGTCCTCTCCGCCAAAGTCTTTCTTGCTCTTCGGCTTGACGTCGTAGGACACAGCCGTGCGTCTCTGCGTGTACTTGGTCGAGAACAAGGGGATGCTCACCTTTTCTAGATCACTCGATTTGGCCTCGAAGTCCCTGGCGACTAGCGTCGAGCACGTGCACAAGGCCAGACGGTAGCCGCATTTGGGGCACGTGTCCAGCAGAGCGATGCGCTCGTCTAAAGCGATGCAATGCGACAGAGGCAGGGCAAGAGGCGTGACAGTCGTAGGCCTGTCCAGCTCACTTTAATTGACTGCAACAGCCAAATTTGCTCGGTCAGAGGGGCTAAGCTGCTTGGACCGACTGCAAATTTTTATTGTAATGTTTGGCTTAACGATACATCCAAAGAAGGTCTTTGAAATCAAGTTGCTTATAAGCCCTTTTTGCATTGGCAGTCAAGCCTGTCTACAATGGATTCAATGGATCAAGCAAAGCTGGCTCCAGTGAACAACTTGTTGTGTAAAACGCAGATTCATCATATGAATCAGCTGGAGTAATATTTAAGAACAAGTGCCGATTATATGCATTTGGTGCTGAAACCAGGCTGAACTTGTTCTTTTGCTTTTTATCCCAGTAGAATGCTTCGTGATGGTAGGCATGTATGCCCCTGCAGGTCTGTAGAAAGAAAATTTGCTCATGACCTCAGTAGGCTGCCAGTGCATGCTGGGTGCATCTTCTCTATTCACTCTGAGGCAAATACAGCAATCAGGCCTAACATATCGCACTATAACAAGGCCGGCGACATTATCCGACTGAAGATTCCAAGGTCTGGCTAAGGTAGTTGGAGCAACACTGAAATGATGCCGGCCTCGTCGAGGCCAAGGTCAGCTCAACAGCCAGCTTTCGATGGATGACTGAAGGTATCGGCATTACCGATACTTAAGGCATAAACTCCATAGCCGTTCGTCATACTAAGACTGCTTGAGATTGCATTGAAGTACTTTCGGTTTCTGGATCACAGTGCAGACCGGTGTACTTTTACTCTTGCTGCTTTACTTGCTGATGTACAGTCAGACAGAAATAGAAAGGGCATGCCTGTTGGTGCATTACGTGATTATGAGAGAGAGAGAGAGAGAGAGGGGAGAGGGAGAGAGAGAGAGAGAGAGAGAGAGAGAGAGAGAGAGAGAGAGAGAGAGAGAGAGAGAGAGAGAGAGAGAGAGAGGGAGGGAGAGACAGTGAGCAAGAGACAGAAAGAGAGAGAATAATGTAGGAAGAGAGAACTGCAATGCCACTGGGTCTTAGCCTAAAAAAATATAAAAAAATAGCTAGCTGATTTAACAGCCTCTTTTTGTATAGCGACAGAAGAGCCTTGGCGGCTATTACCACCACTTGCAGTGGCGATACAGGATCGCCCACCACAGGATTCGAACCCACGACTTCGGGGCCGAGGTCGTGAAAAGCAGCCGCCTTACCCAGTGAGCCATCACGGCTCACCAGCCTAGAATATAAGGTGCTTGCTCTTCAAGACCTGGCTAGTGGGTTCCAGTAATGCAGTGGGTGATCGCCCACTGCAAGTAGTGATTGCCCACTGCAAGTAGTGGTGATTACAGTTAAGGCTCTTCTGCTGCTACAAAAATGAGGATGTTTAATCAGCTAAGAGCATGGGAGGAAAGTGGCCTACCGAAAGGTATTGATCAGCGAGGATTATCTTGTGAGATGAAGGACGGCAGACCAGTAGCAGCAGGCAGACCATACAGGGTAGAAGGCAGCAGAGTGAGGACCTGGCGGAGGGTTCATTCAGTTCATTCATTATATGTATGTCAGTGAGGCAGGCATCCGTGCTTGCAGATATCAAAGGTAATGCACGCCGAACCTAAGTAGCGAATTTCGTTGGAATACGCTTAAGCATGCAGACATTGCACGGGCCATCACAAATCTATTGACATGCTTCCTGTCCAGACTACGTAAGCTCTCCAGAAAGAGATTTAGTTCCCACGTGGCACTGTAAAATGTACTATTATTATTATTATTATTATTTGATCTGCATTCAAAAATTAGTGAACCCTGAGAGCCTACCTACCACTTGAAAAGCAGGCTATTCCTATAAAAGGGAATAGCCTGCTAACGGCACGGTTTAATCTCTATCCTTTCGAACACTACCACATCCTTTTGCGGTGTTTTGCTCTCGATATGTCCATCCCTCCCTTTGTCGGTATCAGCAGAGGAGCAAGACAGGGCCTAACCTTGCACTTCACATTTTTAAAGCTACATGAGGATGTGAGAGAAGTCTCGTGATTAATCATGTAATCTCTCAGGTACGTTTACACGTTAACCTCGAGCATGCAGGTGTACTACGAATTCAGCCCAAGCAGCTTTCACCCTGCTCTCACTTCACAAAGAAAAGATGAATTTCATTGATCTTTGAAGTTGAACCACACACCCTGCAGCAAAGACAAAAATCTTTGTGCTGCACCAGCCCAAAAGACACGGGGCAACTATCTATGGCTCTGATTGGCTGAGCTATGACATGATCGGGCTGAAGTCGCACAGCAAGTACCGTAACAACCGCCACCTTCTATTCACCATCTGCAACGAGTTGCTACTTAGCTTTCGTGAGGAAAGGATGCACAAGCAAATGTGCAGACAGTATTTGAAGGGCCAGCAGTTACCGAATTATGGTAAGGGAATGAGTGAGTACGCAGCTATCATATCAATTCTTCCTAGAAAAATGCATTATAGAGGCTGGATTTGGAGGGCCCGCATTATGCATTAATTCACAGATACCAATGGATCTTGTGAACTTGACCAGGGACTGTGGTGACAGCTGCACAAAAACCTAACAAATCACACCAAACAGAGGAAGCTTGCAAGGCAACAGCAGCTACCGACCTTCCTCTTTAAGCAAGGCTTCTAAGAACGACTTGTCGGCATATAGCTCGCCCAATAAGTGCTTCACGCTTTTGTGCTTGCTGCTGCTGCTCGGCTGATAGACCTTTTTTTCCTCCGAGTTCTGAAGTTTCCCTATTACAAGCTTAGGGCCAGCCTTTTTCTTTTCCTGCAAATTGCACTGGGCTAATAGTCAACCGAAAAGGCCTGCGAGCCTGCATCGCATCCCGCGTGCGTGCATGCATGCGACGATGCTTGAAGACAGCAGACGACTTCCACCAGCCCAAGCCTTATATATCCGGTAATAAAAATATCTTTAAATGTCATTACATGCTGAGAAGTACTTAAGGAGAAAATATGAAATTGGCTGAGCCAACAGGCAATTTAATTGCTCTTCCCAAATAGGAATGGAAGAAGAAAGTAACACGACAGTTCCGTCGGGAAGCTACACTGCGTCGGCTAAGCGACAGACTTTTAAGCATGCGTTACGCCTATTGCGAAAGCTACTCGGCGTGCTCAGCGTATCATATTTTACCCTAACCGAGACACCAAACTCAGAAAATTGGCTCGCAGAGAGACGCCGGATATCTACTCGGTAAGAGAGGACTGCCGAGGGTTCTGCTTTTCGGGAGTATTTCATTGGCTAGTTATGATATACCAATGGGGTTGGTTTTTCAGTAGTTCGGTCAGTTTGACAGGCGCAATTTTGCGAGTTTCCAGGGAGTTTGTCATATTCTCGAATGACAAAACAAAGTCCAAATGATGCTGCCTGATACTGAGCAACAGCTTTACCGTCTTTCTAAGTTGCAACTGATCGCAGTACATCGGGAGTCGACGACTAAATTCGTTTTATGAAGAACAGGCACCGCGGCTTCCCAAGTCACCCGGCAGCCTGTACCTTCTTTCACTTTAAACTAAGGCAAGAGCTAGAAGTACCTGCATGTACAGATTTACAGGTGTATGATGTAGATATGCCTATGCACGTGTACATAGGGAACCAATTCAAGAATTAAATTGTTGCATAATGAGAAATAATGGAAATAAAACACCGACTATATAAAAAGTGCTCTGAACAAGTCGACCCCTTGAATGCTCTCGCGAAAGCTCTCGAGAACGAAGATTTATTCAGGGCGTCGTTGCAAGTGACATCACGACACACTCCCCCCCACTTGACGACATTTAAAAGGAAGCTTAAAACACACCTGTTTATTACATCATTTAGTAGGTCCTTGTAATTTGTTCTTTGTGTGCTTATGCGTGCTTATACTTTGGATTGATGACATCAAGCCTCTGAGCGGGGCTCGGGCTTTTAAGTTCGCTGTAGGAAAACTCTGCACAGCGAGAGCCCTCTAGTCCTCTCAGTCACGTGTTCGTGGTGGTATTACAAAAGAAGAGGTAACTATACCTACCTGCAAAGTGAAATCATCAGCGGCGGTTCATTAACTTTAATAACGATTCTGCTCTGAGAAGGAAGAGGCGAAGTAATTGAGTTGCTGCCGCAGGGACCGCGGCGCTGCAGACGAGAGTCACGACCTCGAGCTTGAGATTCGAGCCTCATGCTTAGCGAAACAGCAGGTGAACTCGATTAATGGAGCTGGATGCAATGGACACAAAGCATTCCCGATTGATTATTTTAAATTGCGAGTGCCGCGTTGTCGTTATCGCTGGCCAAGGAGCTCACCTCGTCTTCGCTGTACTTGTGAAAGTGCGACAGGTCTCCTTTATTCTCTAGCTTGACACTCTCAGGACCTAAAAAAAGTTGAAGCGCTCGTGTCCGTCCGCGGCTCGACTGCCTCGGATTCCACGGAAGTGCAAGTGCTGCTGTTCGTCGAAGTACCGACCGCCTATGCTGTTGTCGATCGCTTCTTGGCACTTTTGTATTCCCAGGCGAAAATCCTTTTGCTCGGGGCGTATACGGTTGCCTCTGTGGTAGAACACTAAGGCCATTTCAAAGTCGCCTTGATAGTAGAGAGAATCTGCCTTGCATAAGATGCCCTTCAAGTTTGGAAGTAATCGAAGGCTGTGGCATGCCGTTAAGGTTCAAGGCTGATTCAACGGCCTCACTTATCTGGAGGCAACGGAGCATTAGCGCTTATCACTCCAGCTTGCGGTGAGCAATGCAGAATTTCCTGCCGCAGGACTCGAACCCGCCACCTGGACGATGAAGCTCGCGCCAACACCCCACCCCATAGTCTAACGACCAGCGGCTGCGAGGCGGCGTCAGCTGCAGAGCGTGGCGGCAGCATCGGAGACGCGAGAGTACCTTGGCGAAGTTGGGGTCGCTTTTGAGCACTGCTTCTGCATCCTTAAGAGCTGCGGCCGAGTCACCTGACTCGAGGAAGCAGCGCGAGCGTGCCACCAGGCAATTTCGGTCTTCTGGGAACAATTCAAGAGCCTGCAAAAACGCGACGACACGTCTGAGTCCTGAATCAGCCCGCAGCAGCTAGAGATTGCAAGCGCGGTTCCTGAGATAGCAGCAGTTCATTGCCTGCGGACTCGCTTCGCTGAGTTATAGTAGTTCTATCGCGGAAGACAACGCTGAGCCCTCTTGCAGCTCGACGGAAGTGGGCCATTTTGACACGTGACGCAAGTGCGCCATCTTGCGGCGCGTCGGATGGTCTCGATTTTATTAGTAGAGATAATCTCACTTGGAACCGGATGCGTCGTAATCTGCGGCTTAGACCTTATCACTGCCCTCCCGAGTCGGCTGTACCGCATGCCCGTTGGTGACGCGCGGTGCAATCTTCGACTGCGGCGAATACGTTACCGACGCGGGCTTGCTATCATCCATTCAATTGCATTTCCCTTTGCAGCAAATGTAAAGCGCCTAGAGAGAGATTGAGTTCTCTGAGGGCGCTTTATCAAGTGCATTATTATTATTATTATTATTAGGGTTCGGGCGCTCTCGATCGCTGTCTTTCGCAGTCGTCGTCGTACCGGCGTCGAGCCAAGGCGGCTTCGACGGCTCCGCATTGCTGCGCATCGAGGCCCTAGCTTGACTGGTCCGTGTGTGTGGCGTCTGCCGGAACTACGCTACGCGATCCGTGTTGCGAAATCTTGTTTCGAAGGACTCCTGAGCCGCCACGACGCGTCTGAGACTCTACAGGCGGCGTCCCAATTTATTTTCAGAATTCGAAAAGCAAGAGGGCTACTCAAACCCACAAGCTCGCTGTCTTAAAGGAAACCTTGCTCGAGTGCGGGCCCGAGGCTAACTATTTTAGGCTCGAGATTTCCGAAGAAAAGGGAGCTTCCGCTGTTTAGCTTATGATGCGACCGGGTAAATGTCCTAGCATGCGAGACAAAAGTCAAGGTCAGCTGCTTTGCCGCGAAGACAAGTAAAAAGCTCCATCGATTCGATGAACGCGAACGCGTCAGATTAACTACCATGGGCGTGGCCACGCCCGCAGTGCTGTTCCGCCCCAGCCGGACTCCGCTCCGCCCGGCCAACGGGGGTGTCGAGTACGGCCTCATTAAGAGCTGCAGTTTGACAGTACCGGCTGATTAAGCTGGATTTAATTGCAACGTGTCAGCTGTGGTCTTGTGACCCGCTAGTCATGCAGCGACAGAACATTCTGACTGCGCGTCGGCCTGTATGCATACTATCCACTCTCCTCTCTCTCTCTCTCTCTCTCTCTCTCTCTCTCTCTCTCTCTCTCTCCCTCTCTCTCTCTCTCTCTGCCTCTCTCTCTCTCTCTCTCTCTCTCTGCCTCTCTCTCTCTCTCTCTCTCTCTCTCTCTCTCTCTCTCTCTCTCTCTCTCTCTCTCTCTCTCTGCCTATGCCTCTCTGCCTCTCTCTCCCTCCGTTCAATTTCTCTCTCTCTCTCTCTCTCTCTCTCTCTCTCTCTCTCTCTCTCTCTCTCTCTCTCTTTCTCTCTCTCTTTGCCTCTGCCACTCTGCCTCTCTGTCTCCCTCCGTTCAATCTCTCTCTCTCTCTCTCTCTCTCTCTCTCTCTCTCTCTCTCTCTCTCTCTCTCTCTCTCTCTCTCTCTCTCTCTCTGCCTATGCCTCTCTGCCTCTCTCTCCCTCCGTTCAATTTCTCTCTCTCTCTCTCTTTGCCTCTGCCACTCTGCCTCTCTGTCTCTCTCCGTTCAATCTCTCTCTCTCTCTCTCTCTCTCTCTCTCTCTTACTCACTCAACTCTCTCTCACTCTCTTTTTCATCTCTCCGCGAGTTCCGGAGCTGCTTCCACCGGCTACTACATCTGCGTGTAAGCTCGCACGCTTGCGTTGCACGCGTGTGATACAATAGAGCCGTCGTCGTCAGTACCGCAACTCATTTGTGGAGGGGAGGGGCTTCGTTCTTCGTCGCACTGCCATCGCGCGCCCGTGCCCCTCCTACCGTGTGAGCACTAAGGGATTGGATCAATCGCTGCGTGTCCCATGAGGGCATACGATTTATGGCGGGTGAAGAGAATGTCATAAGATAAATCTCGGCAGTAAATCCTGCACCTGCGCCTTCGGAGTCGTAGAAGGAGATGCAAACATTAATAATGCAAGCAGGTTGTGGTGTCTGCAATGTATCTGGAATTTTCGAGAAATTGGTGTAAAAAGGACATGAACTAATTTACTGGCTGAGGAGCCTTGACGCCGCACTACTTTCTCAACTTTATCAAGTAGACAGCTAAAGACATTGTCCCAGCCCAACTCATTACATCTAGAAGTTCGCAATAGTAACTGAGACTTGGCGCTTGAAAATTTCTATCTTACTAGAAGTCGGTTTTGAATATCTTTAAAAGGTCAGAGTCATTAAACGGCAATTAGATCGGTTGCAGCTTCCCGGCAGTTTGCTAAGAGCTGCGCCTCAAAAATACTGACAGAATGCACTCACAGTCATTACTAGTTTGGCCGCGGTGCTGAAATGCCCACTTTATTTCGACACAATTTGGGCATTAAGATTACCAATAGGGTTTAAGTTTTGGGAAAGGAACCGAGTAAATGTCGAAGAAATCATGGCTGCTACATCAAGACAGACGGAATTTTCAAAAATCTCGCTTGTTTTCCATCCATTTTCTGCACACTATGGGCGAGTTATATATTTTATTTGAAACGCCCTAGCTAGTTGATATTGCTATTGTTGACCATTCCTTCTTTTAGTAACTTGATGTTACCAGAAGTGCTGCAGGCACTGCAAAGCAATTACTGTCTGTGCATGTTCATGAACTGCAACAGACAAGGCACGGGCCATTGACCGTTTAGCTTCTGGATGTGTTGCCTAAAGCAGCGGTCCAGCAAGTAGGGTGTCGAAATTACCTCTCAAGTCGAGGTAATGACATGACAGGCAATTTCGCGTTTTAATGCACCGGCGTTCTTTTGCACGGTTTGCCACCAAGAGCTATCATCGCTGCTTGCGCTGTAGCGCACCTCTTTGTAAGCTAAATGTTAGTTTTTATATCTAAAATAAAACTCATTTGTATAGCAGCCCCAGAGAACTTGATCTATTGAAGCGCTTCACATATGCCGCAGGGTTCGATCCCACGACCTCGGTCGTCAAAGGCAAGCGAGCACTTTAGCCCTGGCCCAAACCAGAGCGCAATCGTCCAATCGCATGTTTGAGGGGATACGCGTAAGTCGTAAGCATGGCGCCAATGATAAGACACAAACGTGGTGTTCTTTCTGAGATTCCTTCGGGATTTCTTGGTTCGGAGCCACATTATCTCTGCCAAATATCCTCCTGTGTAAGATATTTCCATTGATGGTTTATTTAATTCGCAAGTAGCAGAGCTCCTAGCACTATTTAATTATATTACACCATTTAACACACTCTTGTCATTCGCAGTACGCTTGCTTCGCAGTTGCTTTTGCCTTAAAAGTATATAAAAATGGCCATTATTCACCAAAAAGTTTCTTTTATTACGACGGGAGTTATACATTTGAAATTTGTTCACTTTCCATAACATTTGAGATGCAGCTTAGAGCAAAATTCTGATGGCTAAATAAATATCATATCTTTGGTACACAATTATTTTTTGCTCGTAATACGTTGGTACATTTTACTATTTAATATATATATATATATAATATCTAATATAATACTACATTATAAAACTCCGTCACATTTTTATAAAACCTTATGCGTTTGATAATTTTGTTTGTCTACCTTTAATTTCCCTCACTAGATCGTATGGCTGAGACCCGGAATTGAGCAGTCATTTAACAAATTAGTACATCGTATTTATTCACACATTTCCAATTAAAAGTTGAAGTAATGTAAATCATTGAAATATGAAATAATAATTTAATAATAATAATTCACTTGATAAAGCGCCCTCAGAGAACTTAATCTCTCTCTAGGCGCTTTACATTTGCTGTAAAGTGAAATGCAATTGAATGGTAAGTAAAATCATGCTTGAAAAACAAACGAAATGAAAAATATGGTTAGGGGTGACATGAACAGGGTCAGCATGCAAATGTGGTTAGTGGCAGCATGCACAGTGTCAGCACGCATAAGCACATCAAGGACGAATCACAGGGACCCACTAAATGCTGTCCTAAATAGGTGTGTTTTTAGGTTCCTTTTAAATGTGATCAGGTCAGGGGATGTTCTGACGCAGGTCGGGATGAAAGCCTTAAGTAAACCAGCTCCGTTTAATTCACGCTGCGTAAGCGGATGCACATCTGCATTTTACTAAGATGGCATCGAAAGCATCAGGCAGACGCATTTTGCCATAGCGACAGAAAATTTATCGAGACAAGGGCGAAAAAGTGCCGGAAGAGGAAGTTGTCTTCTCTCGAGCCCGTCGCTTTCTCTGGATCACTCGGTGCACCTCAAAGACGATTAGCAGCTTTAGGATCTTCAGATGGACTCATCGAGCTACGATGAGCTCAGCTGGAAGTTTATCAAATACTCCAAAATGGTGGCCGACTCAACAGGTCGTCCAGGCGATTTCTATCAAGTTTCTCTGCTATCTTTGCCTTTGGGATAGCAGAGACTGCCATGCGCTGTACAATATACGAGACTGGGCCTAGTTGGACTAATTTTTCTGTGAGGATAAACAATTTCAAGTGGGAGCCACAAGTGGACGGTGCTAGTGCCACCACTGCACATCAAATTGTGCGTTACCAGGATAGTAAATGGAAAACGTGATAGAAGACTTTGTTCTTTTGAAGATCGATTCGGGAAAGTGATATAAAGTATAACAATAAATCTCAATAACCACCCACTTCTAAATTGTTCGTGGTAGTTTTTGAGTAATTCCAGCATAAACGCAGGTTAATTCTTGTTCGTTCGTTTTTCTACACACTGTGAAACGAAAGACGCGAATTCGAAATCTTCCACTTTCTTATCGGAAACAGGCATCTGTGCAAATGTATCGCTGTCCTGGTCACAGGAGCGAAGTTTGTGGAGAAAAATAGCCATTTTACCTACTCTTTGCGTCTTGAGCAATTGCAAAATAGTCCCAACTACCCAGGAATAAAGACAAAGCAGAGCTTCGTTACGCAGAGCTAGCTTTGAACGTACCTTCTTTAGTTCGCTATGCTGTAGCAGTTCCACGAGCACATCTCACTAAATTACCCATTGGAACGTTCAACACCATCGTGTTATTGGGTTGAGCTATCCCCGTCCTTTCTCATTGTTACAAAGCGGGATCTTTTCGCATTCCTTCCTTATGGTTGGTTTGGTTGTAAGCAGCACTGCTGCGTTGCTCCGCTGAGCTGGCAGTACCTTTTAACCTCTTTCTGATCCGCACACCATTCTCAAGGCCCCGTTCGCCAGGCGCCAAACAAGTTCTCGTTAGTGTCCAGAGTCCCGCAGAGGCAGTGCGCTAATAAGCATTATAGTCGCTTTGCGGCACGTTTCAGGCATCGCCTCAAATGCTCATGGCGCGCGAGAGCGACAGCGAGCTGCGAATACGCGACAGCGGGAGTAAAGAAACTAGCGGAGCCTCTGAGAGCACGCGCGAGTGGCTGTGTTCAGCTGAATTTTCTAAGCTTGTTAGTCGTGGATAGCTAGTTGTCGGTGCCCGACAGGCGGGCATTATGCGACAGGCCACGTACATTTGAGAGCTATTTCCGCTCTTGCCTGACTACACGCTGCAGTGAGGCCTAAGGAGAGCTGGCTTTTCGCGGGCTGAAAACCTGAGGAAATTGCGACGTCAATGCTGTCCAGCCGGCACCGGCGTCCGCTAGGTTGCTGCGACGAAATAGCACGGCTCGGTATACTGCCGGCTCTTTGCCGCGGTGCGATCTATCGCCCTGCTTAAGAGCCGTGATGGCTCAGAAGGCAAGGAGCTCGCTTTGAACGACTGGAGTCGTGGGTTCGAATCCTACTGTGGGCTGTCTGCTATTCCCACCTCCAAGCGGCGGCGTATGTCGTTAGGGCTCTTCGGCCGCTACTCAAATGAGGCCGTTTCGTCAGCTACTTTCTTTTCTCTACAAGCAGAGACCGGCGCAGAAGGCAGACTTTTCTCTTGGCCCAGCCTCCGCCGCCGGCGGCGGATCATTTCCAGCCTTTCAGCAGCGCGGCGGCGCAGCGCCGTCACTCAGACTGGCGGCCTGCAACCGCTAGCATCGCCGCCGTCTCGCGTACGCGTAAGTGATTGCGATGGTCTCCGCCACCGCCGCCGTCGCTCGGATCGGGCCTGCAGTTGCTCCGGGGAAGTTCGCGAACGGCCAACTGTCCTCTAATTTGGCCGCAGAGAACGGAGGAGGAGGAGGAGGAGGAGGAGGAGGTGGAGGAGGAGGAGGAGGTGGAGGAGGAGGAGGAGGAGGAGGAGGAGGAGGAGGGGGAGGAGGGGGGGGAGGAGGAGGAGGAGGAGGAGGAGGAGGAGGAGGAGGAGGAGGAGAAGAAGAGGAGGAGAAGGGGAGACGAGTTGGCGTTTGCAGCCGCCTCGGTGCGTTCGCCTCGGTGCGTTTACGCCTCGGTGCGTTCTGGGAGCTCGTTTGGGTTCAAACATCACGACTGACTGCCGCCGGCGCCGCCGCCCCCCCCCGCCCCGCCGAATCCTACTGGCGAGCTGGCGCGATCGTACGAACCGCAGTGTAGGAGGCCGCCGCTTTTTCGTAATCCTGCTGTTTCACCAAGAGGTCGGCGGCCGAGCGGTACGTGTCGAACATGCAGCCAATTTCTCCCTGACTCCTGTCGTCGTACATGGTTGCGTCGCGGGTAACTCGCTCTCTCGCGGTCGGCGTGCGACGCGGGGAAAGCTAGCCCTGCCGAAATAGATTCGGGCTCGCGTCGACCCGCCGGATCGATGCCGCTGCTAGGCAGCGGCAATTCGGCTGGAGCGCACAGACGACCCTCAGACTCACCCGTCTCCGGCCCTAGCCGGCCAGAGTGGGGCTGTTGGTTTTCGTCGCTGGCGCCGGCGCCGGCGGCGCAGTCGGAGCCGCACGCGATAACTCCGAGCCGCGTGCACGGCAGCGCGTACGCGCTCCTCCGTCTCTCTCTCTCTCTCCCTCTCGCGTCGTCCGCACACTCATCCGAGGAGTAAGCAGCGCTCGGTCGCGTTTGAGCTGTTCCTCCATTTAATTAAAACCTATCCCGCCCGTTGAGTGGTACTACGCGGCGACGCCCTGCCGGCGGCGCCAGCTGACGGCACGGCAGTCAGTGCTAGCGTCTCTCGGTTTTGCCAAAACAACGAGCCCGGGTCATCATCTTTCACCGGTCTTCCATCCGGAAACGTACGGCCCACGAGAATTGATGGCGTAGGCATCGAGACTGGCGGGAAGCGACGCACGTCGAGCGCGGCTCTACCGAGCTCCACGCACGAGCGCCAATTCGTTCCGGTATTTAAGCTCGACTTCACCCAACTCTCCAGGAGCGCCGAATTTAACTAGGGAAAGTGTTGACGCAAAGCTTTAGTAGCAACGCTCAACAACGCCTATTTAGTAGCGCGTCGGCTGCACAGGCAGTCCCCTTCTAGGAATAGGAAGACAGCCGGCGGTTGGACGCTTGTTGCTGCGATGTCTGTCGCAAGCGGCCCACGCCGGCAATCTCGCACGCTATATCCCACTTCCGTCCTTCTACCGCTCGCGAGCTACCCGCACAAGTCTAGCCGAGCCCGATCCGTGTGGGCAGACCGGCGGAGCGGGGGGGGGGGGCTGCGGTCGCGTCAAATTATCGCGGAGCATTTAGCGCCGGATACCTCCGGACAGAAGCGGGCCGAACTGGCCGGCGTACGAATAGGCTGCGGCTGCGTAGGCAGGGGGAGCGGGCATGTCTGGAACTCGTTACGTAGCGTAGAAGTTCGCCTCCAGGGGACGCCGTTAGAGGGATTTCACAATTTGCAGTGGTCAATGCTGAAAATTTTTTCACGCACTGTCATCAGAAGATGAACGGGAAGATGGCTGGAAAGGGGGGGAGGTCCCGACGGAGCATGAACTCTCACCGGAAGTTGTACCGACCAGATTAAACGCCGCCTCGTCTTGGTTGTGCTCGTTTGTCTCGCCTCGCGGTCTCTCAACCGTCTGCAGCGACGAGCGTGGGAACGTTCCCACTGTAGTCAGCGACTGCTATCGCGTGCGGTAAGAGGCGTGCGGTAAGAGGACCGAGATCGCGACGCATCGCCGCCGCCGCGGGCACTGACTGGCTGTGCTGCACTGCACTGCACTGCACTGCACTGGCGGCCGAGACGCCGCAGCTCAGCAGCTGCGTCGAGGTTATCTCGGCCGAATCGCGCACGATAGCTGAGCTGCGCTGCGTTGAGTTAGTGCGGCGCCCAATAGCCCGGGTCGCGGCTATTCACTCGCGCGAGCGTTTCCTGCGTTTCGTTGGCCGCTCGATTCGGCCCTTTGGGATCGTCCGTCGGCTGCATGCGGCCTTCGTGTGTGAGCAGGCAACCGTTAATGATAATAACAAAAGTACATTTATATAGAGCCCTCTGAGAACTTAATCTCTTTCTAGGCAATTTGCATATGCTACAAAGGAAGCATGATGGAATGCTAAGTGTAAACAAGCATAACTTGGTTAGACGTGACATGCACCGGGTCAACATGCAAATATGATTTGTGGCAGCATGCACAATGTCAGAACGCATACGAACACAGAGGAAGAATCACATGGATCCACTACATGCTGTAATAAATAGATGTGTTTTCAGCTTAGTTTTAAATGTCGTCAAGTCAGGGGATGTCGTGGCGTCAGTCGGGATTGAGTTCCAGCCTTTGGGAGCATACGAACTAAAGGCACGGTCTCCAGAGAATTTGAGATTTGTACGAGGTGTAGCGTAATGATTTGATTCAGAAAAGTGAGTGGTACGATAGCCTGGTGGGGGAGTAGATTTGATAGGTAGGCTGGAGCCTAAGAATGGAGTGACCTAAAAGTGAGTGACAAAACCCTGAAGTCGATACATTGCTTGACTGGGAGCCAGTGCAGGTCGGCGAAAGTGGTGTAATGTGGCAACTGCTCACGACAGTCAAGCCTAGCTAGGCGGACCTGCCTTTTAGGTTGCACCACGTGACCAGGCGAGGTGTGAGATGGCAACTACGATGCCAACGACAGACAAGCCTGGCTGCAGAGATTTGACTATCTGTAAGCACCTGCGATTGCACAGGCCGGTAGACCAGCAAATAGTGACTTACCGAAGTCGAGACGGTATGTTACAAATGCGTGGACCAATTCAGATGTGGTACGCCTGTCTAAGCAAGCCCGAATTTTAGCGATGTCATGTAGATGAAAGTAGGCAGACTTGACTGTGGAGCTGACGTGGCCGTCTAATAAAAGGTCACTTTGGAACAGAACATCTAGATTTCGTGCAGGTGCAACAGGAGATATGCTGGCAGAGACGATTTTTAACGTTATGTTTTCCATTTTCTGGCTCACACTTGGTTTGCCCATAACCAGTAGGTTGGTTTTATCGTCATTCAATTCAAGAAAGTCTACTGCCATCCATGTCCGGAGGTCAGCAATGCATGCAGCAAGAGAGTTAAAAGAATTCGATGTGCTGAAGCGCTGGGTAGGATCAAAGCAAAGATACAAGCGAATGTCATCTGCATAGAAGTGAAAGCCTAGATCCATGGCTGGCAATCGCATCGGCAAGAGGAAGAGTATGACCGTGAACACGCCCCTCCCTGCAAAGCTTGGCTGGCGTTTGGCCATGCACGATCTGCCTTGTTGCCTGCTCACCTGCATCCCTGATCCCCGATCCCGGAGGCGTGGTGAGGAGCTGCTGCTTCACTCCCGCTGTGAGGCTGAGGTGCGGTGTTGAGAGGCAGCATTGGGAGTGAGGCAACTGGATTGAGCAGCACAGACTTAGGAGAGCCGAGTAGATACAGAGGACGTGAGGGCATGAGCAGTGGACTCACGATCGTAGCCCGCCCTCTCGATAAGCAGACTGCCTGCTTTTATTGGGAGTGAAACCGTGACTGGAAGGAAACTCGTAGGCTGCCAGTGCATGTAGCAACTTCATCGAGTTGCACGAAGCGTGTTTGGCATATGTGCAAATATGTCAGGCGTGTGTCACATGCGGAGCAAAGCAGAAAATTGGGCACAGTAGAGTACTGCATTGGCCTGCCCTCGGGTGGTGCACGTGCTTGAATCCACAGAGTAGAGTACTTGCATTGGCCTGCCCTCGGGTGGTACACATGCTTGAATCCGGGATTCAGCTGGGCTTCTAATTAGAGGGTTCTTTTAAGCCGTACAAAATAAATTCTGTATGGAAGTATGACCTCAACCGAAGCAGCCATACCAGGCCGGCCTGTTAACAGAGTCTGCCGAAGTGTGGTGCTCGGCAAATATAACGTGTCGGTAGGGCGGAGGTGGAGGCGGGACTGGACTTCCACCCACCCTTCGAGGTGGAATCACTAGTGTTATTCTGTATCTGCACATTTATGCTCACCATTTTGGTTGCAGTTGCTCTTTCGACAGTCAAAGCTGCTACGAATCATTAACTCGGACGACACAAATTGCCGTGCAATATGAGTTCTGATATCACAGAGATTGAGCTGCTTGGAGTGGAAACCCAGCGTGTTCTTACCAGGGTGCTCGACAAGGAGTTTTCTGATGCCGAGGTTTGTGCCATCTAGTTCCTTCCTTCTTCCTTACCCTCATTCCTTTTCGCGTGTGACAACACCGTTGAAGGCGCAAGCTGCTGACTAGTGGCACGTGCACATTTCAGCTGACTGTGCTGTTGTTGCCGTCCTAGTAGCAAAATGTGAAATGTAAATCTGGCCGAATCGACACCCGTACGTACAGATTTAGCATTAGCAAAGGCCTGCACAGGATAGCGAAACCCTTTGCCGGATATCTCACCTTGGGCAGTACAAATGAGTGATATGTCTTGTAAGCTATTTGCATTGAATTAACGACATTTGTCGTTGGAGACTAGCAGTTTCGACCGAAGTTATTTGTTTCTTTTTTTCTACACGGCATAATGCAGCTGTTACCCCAGCTTTTGGGTGCTTCAAGTTGTGCTTTATACAAGCAGCGTGTAGTTGCTTGCTGCACGGAGAAGTGCAATAGCGACTTATGATTTTTACCATCGGCATGACAACGTGTCATGCATTGTGGACTCGGATCTTGTACTCTGGATTCCGTTGCAGCTTTTCGACGTGCCAACTTCATTCGGAACGGTCAAAGTTGCCGTCCAGGGTAAACTTGGAAAGCCGGCCATTCTCACGTGCCACGACATCGGCTTAAACCGTGAGTAGGGCTTTTCCAGTCCCATGTTGACCCACCACGTGCTTTGTTCTTTGCTAGTTGTATGCGATTTTGTGATATGGGGGGGACAAATAGACCAATGCAAAATGAAACGGTGGTTACTGGTTGGGCATGTTGGGGCCACAGGCGACTTTCTCAAAATAAACTTCCAGCCATGCCTGTGCTAGCCCTCTATTGAGATATTGAACTTTTGATTCCTCGCAAATTTTAAGAGGATGTGTTTAAGAGAGGGCGCTTTTGGAGTGGCATGGAGCGAGCACATCGCTCGTCTTTGGGACAGCGAACTTTGGCCCGCTCAGTCTGGCCGCCAGACCTTGCCTTGCATAGCCGTACACTACTTGTCAAAGTGACCTCGAATGAACCACAACTGGCTGCAGTTGAACTGCTGGGCTGCCCGTGGCGATGACGTTAGAGTCTCACTGCTCATCCTCGACTTCGTGTCCGATTAATGGTCTGTCGGTGCAATGACTTGGCTGATGCTATCGTGGCTGAGTGTAATTCTGTGTGTTGGGGGGGGGAGAACACACTCAGTCTGTCGCTTTGTCTTATGCTGCTATTTTGTTCTAGTGATCAGGTACTGTAGGGCTTCTCTTGATGGTATGGTAGGAGCTGTTTGCATTTTGGATTGCAAGCTGACCAAATTCCTAAGCGTCTGTTTGGCAACACAAGTGTAGCGCTTTTGCAAACATGCCCCTCAGCAAACCCCAAATTATCATTAGATGTAGACCTTTGTCGAAGGTCAACAGATGTGAAGCACCTAGAAAGAGATTGAGTTCTCTGAGGGTGCTTTATCAAGTGTATTATTATTACTACTGCTAATACACTGGTCAACCATTTTTTGTACAATAGTCATGTTGCTGAAATAAAATTAGCCATCTATTATCAATTGCTATGTGCTCAACACGAATATGACAGTCAATTGAATATGACAGAAATTGCAAAATTGGTTTTAATTTTTTGTAATCTGCAATAAATTAATGTGTACATCACGAAATGCATGCCATTAGTAATAGGCCTACTGTTAATGCCTGTAAAAAATGAAGTCGTAGACTACTGCTTATATTTCTTTGCCTGTCTCTTATGCAGCTGTTTGGGAGTGGCTCTGGGGAGTGTCCAACAGTAGTCAGCATTGTAGTGGACCATTTTCCGTGGTATCTTTATTCGATTGTTGCGATATATCTATGAAAAAGTTCGCCATGTTCATATATATATATATATATATATATATATATATATATATATATATATATATATATATATATATATAATTCATTTGTATAGCGCCCTAAGAGAACTTAATCTCTATTCAGGTGATTTGCATATGCCACGGGGCTCGAGCCCACGTCCTTGGCCAGACCTTGGTCGGGGCGAGCACCTTAACCACTGAGCCAAACCAGTTCGTGACTAACCATACCACAGTTGTCAGAGAAGAGATCCGAACGAGAATTAAGGAAGTGGATCTTTAGAGACATATTGCAGCCAAGTTTCTGATACTGCATCAGCATGTCTTCTACTAGTTCCTTGCAGTTTTCTGCCCTAGCATTCCTGAGAATACAGTTTGTAGACACGAGACGAAAGCATTCCATGCTTGTTTGCATCACCCTGCAGCAAGTAGTTGAACCGGTCATCTTTGAAGAAGAGCTCTCGAACCTGAGGACCCACAAAAACTCCCTCTTTAATCTTTGCTTTGCTGAGTCGAAGGAATTTTTCATGCAGTCATCGAAAAGCTAACGAAGTCCGGTCCATGGCTTTCACGAAGTTCTTCATCAAACATATTTTGATGTGAAGGAGCGGTAGCAAGATTTTGCAGGCCTCGATTGCAGCTGGTTGCTGGATATTCTTCTCCAACTGCTACATTTGGTCTCCGAGTCCATTCCTTCTTCAAGTAGGGCAGTTCTCTTGCTCGGCTACCACACTCACAAAAGAAACACGTGCATTTTGTATATCCCTGCTGCAGTCCCATTAAAAGGGCAACTACTTTCAAATCACCACAGAGGTGCCAGCTGTACTTGTTATACTAAATGGAATTCAGCAGACGGTTTAAGTTCGTATGTCTCGTTCATGTGGACAGCATGCACTGTTGGAACAGATAAAAGACGATTTTCATTAAACAAAAGCACAGCTTTAAGACTCAGTTTTGAAGAGTCTACAAATAGTCTCCATTCTTGTGGGTCATTAGTGGTTTGTAAGGTATTCGTGAGGCCCTCAATATCAAAACAGAATAACAGATTGCTTTCTGAAGAAAGTCTCAAAGTGCTGGTGGCATCGATATAAATAAATTGGGACATCTTCGAAAAGCTTCTATTGTTGAAGTCTTGATTCGAGCAACTCTGCTTTGTTCTTGGATAAGTCCGAATCACGAACCAGATCATTTAGTTCGTCCTGTGTTATTCTGTGTGGGATTGATGATGCACCACAGTGGAAATCGTGATCCCTGCAGGCTGACATGCTCACCATTGACCTCATCAGATGAATCCAGAGAATATTCTGCTGGAGGTTCTGGAATAAGAAGTTACTCACCATTTGGAACTGGTCTCAATGCAAGCGGAATGTTTGAGTAGGCTGTTCTTGGCTTGTTTTGCTTTGTTATTCTGTCGGAAAGAGGAGGAACCAAGCAGAAGTAACAGTCATTTATGTGGTTGTTTGGCTCTCTCCACACCATAGGGACTGCAAACAGCATTGATGGTCTTTTGCCATTCAACCACTGTGAAAGCTGTGTTGTACATGTAGCACAGCATATATGCAGGGCCTAAGGCTGGTCTTGGTCACCAACCTTGCATCCAAAGTAAATAGGATATGCCTTCTTCACTTGAGAAGTGATACTTTTGTTCTGGTTGGCAAATGTCACTTCCCCTCAAATTTAGCAAACATTTTCCACGGTGTTAACGCACTTTCGAGGCATTACTTTCTGTATTGTACCTCAATGAATAAACTAATAACAGTTTCATGTAACAGTTGCTTAAACTGGCTCACACAAAGTCAGAAATATCTTATGTTCAACCTTTCCGACTGGGCTTTATGACGTCAGCTTACTGCAGCTACCACCTGGCACAGTATTATATTGCATCAGAAAATGATGCAATCAACTGTGGATGGTTTGTGCATGACGATATTATGTCATGCGATGCAATATTACATCATTATAGGCTTATTTAGGATGTTGTTGCAGTCTTACTGGATACATTTACACTTTGAAACATAGAAAATGAACTATATGAAACATCTTCAAAGCAAGAGCCAATAAAAAATTTGTTATGGTTATATTCGTGTTCAGCACACATAGATACTGCAGACTATGGCCTTTTAAAGTCAGTAACAATTTCACTGTTGATCGGTGTTAATGGTCTGTCGGTGCAATAACTAGGCATAGCATCGTGGCTGAGTGCAATTCGGTGTGTTGGGGAGAGAACACACACCGTCTGTTGCTTTGTCTATGTGGCTATTTTATACTAGGGACCAGGCACCGTAGGGCTTTTCCTGCTGGGATGGTAGGAGCTGTTTGCATTTTGGATTGTAAGCTGACCAAACTCCCAAGCGTCTGTGTGGCAACACAAGCGTAGCGCTTTTGCAAACATGCCCCACAGCAAACCCTAAATTACCGTTAGATGTAGATATTTGTTGAAGGTCAGTGCTGTTATATGCAGGCTGTTAAAATTACGTTTAGCAAAACCATCAGCATGATTAGCAGTCCTACAGATATACAAAACAGTGCAAGGGTTATCGTAGCCGTAGAGAATGTGTGTGTGTGTGTGTGCGCGCCTGTGCGTGTGCACCTAGCGTGTGCGTGCGTGTCTGGCGTGTGAGCATGTGTCACGATGTAACCGGTAGCTGGCAATCACGACCTCCCTGACTAGAGGTGACAGTCATACCAACTCAAAGTGGTCTGAGTAGATCGAAAGTTAGAGTCGCATATATGTGCACCGTGTCGCCATCGTCTGCCATCTTCTTTCTCCAAAGGGTCGATTTTTCTAACTGCTTGCCGAAGCACATCGAAGCTCCGATGTTGAGTAGAAGTGGTGGCAGGATAATGTCGGCTGCTGACATTGCCCTTGTGCCAGCTAGTGACACTCAATCCCACCCCTGGTGTTTACCGGTCTGTCGTGTTCCCTCGTTTCGGGCTGCCTCATCTGCTACCATTGTATGCCATGCTGCTTTCCGTATCGGTGCCTTCGTGTGGGCTGAAATTGGCCGACGCTCACGGCTATTGGGTCTTCGAGCCGGTGGATGGCTCACCGGCTGTCACTCGGCGATCGCGTTGCAGATGCCACGTGCTTCCAGGGATTCTTCCACTGCTCGGACATAGCTCCGCTGCTCGACCACTTTACCATCTATCACTACAACGTGCCTGGTCAGCACGAAGAAGCCGCCTCGCTTCCAGCAGGGTAGGTATCAGGCTTTTGTGCATGCCGATCGTGCAGGCCGACCCAGCCGCCTGCAGTGCGGGGGCACGTGTCCAGGGCAGCCGCACCAAAGCTGCTGCGTCTGCTTCTCACCTCTTTGTTTCTTTGCTTTGTCACAAGCACTTTCGGTAACTCAGTGAGGTAGTGCATGCTGTTATGTGCGGGCACTAATCGGGAAAGTAGTTTTTCAGTGTCAATGTACCACACGGGCATACAACTAGCAAGCACTGAGTGACATGCAGTACATTCACTGACTCTGAGGTCAGTCACTGTTGAGGCCTGTGCAGGTGAAGGTGACATACTGCTTGCTGCTGATGTACTGTGATATGAAAATGTAACTAAGTGGGTGCTACTCGGGAGAGTCTTCTTCAGAGCGCTTTCAAAGCCTTAGCGCCTTTCAATGCTCATGTGGTAGCCAACAGACTCGATCTTACGCAACGAAGAAAAAGTGAGATTCATAGATGAGTCAGGAGGGCAATTTAGGTTGTGAGAAGCATGGAAGTAGAAGCTCAGGACGGCTGGAAAGGATGAGCCATAGTCGATAACAGGAGAGAAAATGTCGTGCCTAAGAATTGTAGACGTGGATTCCACAGTCTAGGACCTTCTGAGCAAAAGCTTCTGTCGCCATCTGCCTTTTAAGCGGAAGATTGGAACAGCTAATTTATTGTCCATATAGGACCCGAGGGCATGCGGAGGCTGAAACTAGTGTGGCAGTTCAGCTACCCTGTAAATATGAGTGGGCCAAACCATGGTGGACCTTGTGGTTCAGGGCAAGAATTTTTCTCTGCATATGTTGACCAATCGGGAGCTATCACCGCTCGTTCAGCAAAGAAGGAGACACGTGGATGAGTGCAGTACACGGTTACTATTGACTTGAACCTTTAACTTTTGCCACAGCTCTTGGCTGTGAAGTCGTGAGAAACAGTGACAGCACAAAGAAACAGATTTATTGAGGAAGGTTTTGCACTTTGTCTCTCACCCCAGTCAGTGTCAAGACCAGAGACAGGAAGTTGGGGAGGCACATATACTAATAAAGAATAAATAAATACACACACACACACACACACACACACACACACACACACACACACACACACACACACACACACACACACACACACATATATATATATATATATACATTAATTTCCAGCTGGCAAGTTTTGTGAGCCACCCTACATTGCTGTAGTGGGCTGCCAGACAGTTCTAAAGGCAAATGATCAGAGTTAAAATATTTTTTCTCCATTTGTTTTTGTTAGCTAGAGCCAAGTGAAAATCTCTGCCCCTGAGTTTTAAACTTAGGGCCAATGGAACCTCCATTCTTTATATTCCCAGGTCCATGCTGGAGTGTCGCACTTCCTGCACCAGCAACCTGTCTCTCTGGGAAAGTTGATTAAACATATTTCATTTATTCATGTAATTTGTGTTCCCAATCACGTTTATTGCATAAGAAAATGATGGTTTATGTTATCTAGGTTTCTCTTTTTCTTTTAGATACGTGTTTCCTACGATGGATCAGATTGCAGACAATATTGCTGAAGTAATGGCTTACTTCAGTTTAAAGCAGATCATCGGTTTTGGATTTGGTGCTGGTGCCAACGTCTTGTCAAGACTGTCCGTAAGAAGGCACATTATTGTAAACTAAATTGCTATCGATTATGTGAAGTTGTGAGCACCATGCTCCGGCTATTTCAGCAAAGTGCAGTCCAACCTAATCTGTCTACAAGTGCCACCCTGAGAACCCGTGACTCTTGTGGACCGATGGCTTTGATGTGCTGGTGCTAGCTAAGAGGTGACCTCCTTTGCCGGGACCTGGTATTGTTATTAGCCAGGTCAGCACTTTCTGTAAAGCAATGCTCGGGGTTTACTGTAGCTGCTCAGGAGTTATTAAAAAAAATTAAGCATGTCTGCTGCCGATTGGCTGACCCATTGATCAGGATCTGACTTTCATTCCTGCACTATTGTAATGTAATTGCTGTGGATATTGCAAATCTGAAGATCAATCCGAATGGTGGTAGCTGAGAGTGATTAGTAATAGGCACACTCAAGGCATGCAGCCAAGGAAGCAAGGACTACGAACATGCAGAGCTCCAAATATTAGTCTAAAAAGGACCGTGACTGTTGGTCAACAGGTTGTCAATGGAGTGAGAAGTAAGAGTCTGAAAAGTTCTGGGCAGTGACGCCATGTACAGCAAGTACATTAAAATCTTGTGGTGCTCAAGAGAGGGCAGACCTATCAGAAGGTCTTGGCAAGCCTTTCCTCGGAGGTATGAAAGGTCAAGCTTAAAGTTCCGCCAGTTGCAATCGACCATGCACACGGGCAGCAGCTTGTGGGAGCTGCTAGCGACCGACCAAAACCGACCAACACGATCCTCTGCAGGCCAACTGAGCTGCTTGTCAGCCAGTCTCACTCGGGGGCCAACCAGCATGGCCAGACTGCTGCCTTCCCTCAAACCGGAACTCAAGAAGATTCCCTCTCTCACTCACTCACTCACTCACCGGCTCTCATTGATTTGCCGGCCAAGTCTTGTCTTGTGGTGTATGCTTCTTCATGCACCGTTGGCGCATGCTAGTGCCTATGCCTCAAGAAATTGAATTTGGTTTGCTAGTGCTTAGGTTTATACAGATGGCACGATATGCAGTTGCTTCCAAGCCCTCCCTCGTGACCATCGAGCACGGGGGGGGGGGGGTATGTATAGATAGAGGGAACTGATGGGGGATATTGTGTTAGAGTGGGGTGTGGCTTCTTGTGGAGTCTTCCTAATATAATTGTGGGAGCTCGCAGATGGGCGTTTTGGCCTACACGTATCTAAAGCGCTGCCAAAGCCTTGCTCACCCCCTGACCACCCGCTGACGCGGTTTGTACTAGTGCAGCTGCCTTTGCTCCCAGCCAGCGCAGCAGCAGCTTTTGTTGAACATGGCTCGGCAGTGGGTCCTCGATTATCTAATGGCCAATCTGCACTATTTATTACCCACCTCTGAAAAAAGTGTGACTTGAACACTTGCCGCTGGGTGTGCATTCGTGTCAGCTTGCTCGCGATGAGGGCTCGTAGCAGCACCAGCAACACTTTCTGAACTCTCAGGAGTAAGCTCACAGTAAGGGCTTGCCAGTTGCCTCTCAGTGGTATAAAGTGGGGGCAAATGTGTAGGTTTGTGCATGTGTGTGTGTGTGCGTGCGGGTGTGTGGGTGGGTGTGTGTGAGGGTGTGTGTATGTGTGCGAACGTGTGTGTGTGTGTGTGTGTGTGTGTGTGTGTGTGTGTGTGTGTGTGTGTGTGTGTGTGTGTGTGTGTGCATGCGTGTGAGTGTGTGTGCGTGCCTGTGTGCCTACCCGCTAACTGACAAAAAGTAGCTCGGACTGTACTCGTTGCTGTGCAACAACACATGTGCCACCGACCGACTAGGAATTTGATCCGTCGAAATGCGTTTTCGTGTAGTTGAAAGATCCAAACAAAACGGAAGCTCTGGTTCTCATCAACTGCTGCTCAAGGCAATGCAGCTGGCTCGAGTGGGGCTACCAGAAGGTGAGGATGCGATGCCGACTGTCGAACCGTCGGCACTTGCCTCGTGTTGCAGTGGATCATCTAGTGGTTACCTCATTTCCGACCCTTCCGACGTCCATTCTGAGCCACAGTCACGTGTTTTTTGCTCTCTTGGCATCTATGCACTCTACTTTTGCAGTACAACGGCTGGTATCTGAAAAGTGGCAGTATGACAAGTTTCACAGAAGACTACCTGCTGTGGCACTGGTTTGGAAGGGTAATCCTCATTCGAACTCTTTCTTCTGAGCGCAGATTTTCTTGCAATCTTTTGCCTCTGTGCTTTGCAGAAAAGCTGCTTCTGGTTTTTGTGCTGTGAGTCTTGGCATAGAATAATAATAAGGATCAAATAATAAGACATTTGTATAGCACCCTAAGTGAACTAATTCTCTTTCTAGGCACTTTATGTGCAGTATGCTGCAAAGGAAGCATGTCAATTTGTTAGTGAAAGCATGCACAGTGTCAGTAAGCATAAACACAGCAGAAGTCAAGTATGGCCTTGCCTGAGGTGGCCGGATTTATTCAGCGTTACAATACGCCGTGTGGATATCGAAGCGCTCACTGGTCAGTCCAGACTTGGCTGCCATAGCTGCCGAATTAGCACACATGCCCGATGCACGTGCCATCGGGCATACTCATCAACAATAGCTGCATATGTTGGGAAATGCTATTTTCAAGCTTATCAAGATTTATTGAAGTTACGCAGAACTAAATCTTGATCCAGACCCTTTACAACTTTCTGCTAGAGAAGCAACAGCCATGAGTTATTGATACGAAAGGAATCAGGCTTAGACAAGCATGCAGAAGCAAGCCAGTATCATGATAAGACAATGCTAGATGACACCCCGAAAGGAGGTCAAAGTAGAAATGCCATGGCCAGGTCACTTGGTCGGCCCAAGGCATCTCTGTGTGTGAATAATACCACACCAGCTATAAATTATTGTTCTACAATAGCTGACTGGTCATTGCATTACTATTACAACCCGATTGCCCATTGGACTTCTGCCTGTCAGTCGTTTTGTTTAGGAGTTGAACTTGGCATAATTTTAATTTATTTTATGGCAAAGGTAGATCAGCATAGCAAGCATGCTCATTGACTGCATTATCACTTATGCAGCAAGCCGGTCACTATAGTGACTATGAGTTAGTGTCACAGTGACTAGGATTCATGCACCAAGAATGTTCTAGGAAGCTGGAAGTCATACCACCTCCTCTAGGAACCGACACAATCTTTTGTTCTGTGATGTTACTTCAATTGTTCTTTCTGATTAGTTCATCACCCCGGCTCTGTTTCAGCTAAGCTGTCCATTTTGTGCTTCATTTACCGTAGTGGTTGCTTTTTCTGTATGCTTAGATTTGGTTAGGTATGTCGTTTTCTGCAATAGGCTCCGAGCTTGCATGCCTATTCCCATTTTCCTTGGTCGTGTGTGTATTGATTCCGGTCCTTATGAACCTAGTAGTGCGCCGTGATGGCACACTAGGTTAGGCGGTTGCTTTCACGACCTTGGTTCCGAGGTCGTGGGTTCGATTCCTGCGGTGGGCGATCCTTTATTGCCACTGCAAGTGGTGGTGAAAGCCATAAAGGCTCTTCTGTCACTATACAAAAAAGAGGCTGTTTAATCAGCTAGGATTTTTTTTTATTGCAGACTAGCATTGCGTGTAAAGCGCCTAGAAAGAGATTGAGTTCTCGGAGGGCGCTTTATCGAGTGCATTATTATTGTTTTTATTATTACAAGTTCTTGGCTAGAGCTGTATAGATGCATCTGCTGCTTTCACCACTTCGATTGCTTCGACTGCATTTCGATGCCTTTCTGTTGGGCTCAGTGCATTTATAGGCTATTTATTTGGCTCGTAGATGTGTCTGTTAAAATGAGACCACGACTATCTTTTCTTTCTTTAGCTATGCCAGTGCTGTCTCCATTTTTTCTTTTACTTCTGATATTCTTTTCAGCACACGAAGGACGCAAACACAGACCTTGTGCACGTATACAGAGAGAATGTGAAAACGATCAATCCTATAAATCTGGCTCACTTTATCGATTCTTATATTGCGTAAGTATGTTCAGTATGTAAATTTGCCACCATCCCCTGTTTAGTCAGAACTTCTGACTCGTAGCATGTAGCCGGGTTGGCATCCACCCGAGCATTTGAACTATAAAGCACTGACTATGCGGTCACGCATTGCATAATTTGGTGTTTCTTGATTGCTGCCCTTTTCGTGAACCTTGAAACGTGTGACTGCCTTTCAGACGAGGTTTGCCTCGTCTCGCTGCTGTCTCGTCTAGTTAGGGTAGAGCAAGTCTTAAGTTGCATGTGACCGACAGACAGACAGCCCCTGCTTAAATGGCTAGTGTGCCCTTCTGTTCATTCTGTGGTGGTGCCGACGAATGCGATTGCACTACTAATCGTATGGTTCTTGATGGATCTGGACTGCTTGGATGGTGCATATCGCGGCATCCGCTTGCTGGTGCACAGGAGTTGGTGCTCCTGATGAGATAGCGTCGGTGGCACATCGCTGTCGGCTCAACTATTTAGGACGATGGCATGTTGCTATGCCAGTATGCTATAGGGATGGGCATAAACCGCATGTTTTCTGTCATTCAATTGCTACCTTGGGTAGGCTGAAAAGTGTAGTGTGCTTCTTAACCTGTCATTTTCATGCTTCACTCGAGACATCTGTCGTCGCTGTAGGCGCACTGATCTTGGCGTCGAACGATGCATTGATGAAACGATAAAGGACAATGTGCGCACCTTGAAGTGAGTTATTGATTGACTTAATACAATATCGTTGTGCTGCATTTTACTTTTGGTCGGCATCCTGTGTGTACAGCTTCACATCCCCGTGTGCCACATATGTGGCTTAACCCGTGGCCGAACAGCAAACTGAGCAACTGTGTGCAGCACGAGATTCAAGTACAAGCACGAGCAACTCGTTTGATAAATCCTAGAAATTCAGCCACACGTCTGTCTTGTAAGAGGAGCTGGGATGGCTTCCGTTCGATAAGCAGATTCAGAGCAAAATTCTTACTCCGGCCTTCAAGGCCCACCATGCACTGGGTCCTTCATGCCTAGCTGAACTGCTGCACCAGTTTCAGCCTCCTCGTGCCCCCGTTCCTATATGGACAATAAATTAGTTGTTCCATTCTTTTATTTCAACACTACTGGCCCATGGAGCTTTTGACCTGCAGATCGTCCTGTCCAGCCATCCTGCGTTGCTGATTCCACACTACTGATTCCATGCCACTAACTTCATCGGCTGCCGATCTTCCCGACTCAGCATTTCACTTCTTTCTTGTGTGAGATGCTGAGTCTGTTGGCTACTGTTTGTGTACAGACAGCTGTCTAGGCTTTGAATGAGCAGTAGAAAACTCTTCAACATAACACCCACTTAGTCTCTGTGCTTTTGAGAAATTACTGGCTGAGGTACATGTATGCCTGTACATGCATATGTAGCATGTGTTGGAATTTCCCTCAAGGTTGTTATCCGAAGAATGGCTGACTTCTACATGGGTGTCGATGCTGCCCACCCCTTATATGTATTCTCTCTCCAGGCACTTTGTACTTTTACACCGTTTGCTAAGCTTATACGTTATTGTTCGGACATTCCTTTTAGTCAGTTTGCTGGTGATTTTGGTCACAGGCAAAAGCATCTCATTTTGGTCGAATTTTTTTCAGGTGCCAAGTGCTGCTGGTCTCGGGTGACTATGGTCCCATGTTGGACGACTGTGTGGACATGAACTCGAGGCTAGATCCATCCTGTAGCAGCCTTCTTAAGGTAACGAAGCCCTGTTTTCTTCCTCTCACCTTCATTCATGTCATTTCATGTTCAACTGTTAACCTTTAGCTAGCATCCGATTGACATCAAGCCTCTGAGTCCATGCTGCCACAGACATGCATTCCAGGAGCAACGAAGGATTAACGCTCTGTCGCTGAGTTTTCTGCTAGTTTTCAGCCCCATGTTAGCTACTGCATGATGGGATTGCAGGCAGTATATTGAAAGTTGCTCGGCTGCTTGTGTGAATCGCCAGCTGACCTCATTTTATTCTGAGCATGCTCGTAGTATGTGTGCCGAAACAGGTGAAAATTGAATTTAATGGGATGGGTGTTGGTCGAGTCAGTGTAGTGCGAGACTGCTGTCATTGATGCATTGATCTCTCTCTGTGTGTCTATCCGTGTGTCTGTCTCTTCCTCTTTCTCCTGCTCTCTCGCGATGCTTCACGTTTTATAGTATTTGTTAACAGGCAAGTGCTTTGCTACACTTGCAACTGATAGAGCTGTGAATAACGAGTTATATTTGATAGGTTTGTGAAGCACCGGAATATTCAAGTGGCTGTCTAAGTTGCCATTACATAAAACAACAGTTTAAATCTTATCTTTTTGTGCTTGTACAAAACTTGAAAATACCTGCACGGCTGAACCAACACCCGAGTGTATATAGTGCTACCACATTCTTTTGGGATATCATGGTGCTCTAGGCGATCACCTCCGATACTAGTGACTGGCATCCTAACCTGGGGTGTCTGTGCTGACGATGGACCTGCTCAGCTAACACAAGCTTGCCTCTATTTGTGTTGCACGACTGGAAGCCGATCTTGAAGTGTTGTAGCCCTGGACTAAGATCCGTAAGAAAAGCAAAGGCTGGCCTACTATTTTTCGGCAGAACAGCCTGTTGCCGATTGCTATCCACACGGTTTATCACGGTGCAATCTGAATCAGTCAGTTAAACCATGCCATCTTTCTGCAGCCGTTCGGTTAAATGCTATGTATCGTTTTAGGGCTAGAAAGAATGCTTTGTATATGAATGCCTCATTTGCTGCTCGGTTGTAGCTTGCCGATTGCGGAGGCATGGTGCTTGAGGAGCAGCCAGCTCGCCTGGCTGAAGCATTTAGGTTTTTCCTGCAAGGCATGGGTTACAGTAAGTGACAGCTGACTGCTCTCGGTGCCATGTTCCGCCTGTAGCAGCCTCCCCCCAGCCAAAAAGCAGGTGCACAAGCCAGTCTGGCCCTGTCCTGTCTATCTGCCTATTCCTGTTTTAGTTCCGTTCATCAGCCAGGCACGCATGCTGGCTGCGAGGGCCGCCCACAAGGCCATACCAACAGAGAAAGGAGATCCTCCGATTCAGCCAGCTGCTGCCATACAGCCGACAGCAATGACCACTGCCCGTTGCTAGCATCTACTCATCGCTGCTCGTCGCCCCCTCCTTGCATGCCCCGGATACTTTGAAGTAGGGCTCAGCCTGCACTGCATTGTTTTTTTGGAGCTGCGGCTTGAGCTCGTCGTGCGCCGGAAAGACTGCACAGGCAGTTGTGGATGAACCTGCAGGATCTAGCTTGTTTGGCTGTGCTATGCCGGATAGCAAATCTGGCGGGGGTGGTTTTACCATGGCGGTATTTTTTGTCCAGCAGTGTCTCATTAATGCTTTGCAAGCTACCTGCAGGTGCATTCCTGTGCCAAGCCAGTGCTGGTGGACGATAGCTAGCAACCCAAGCTTCAGATCATGTGCTACATTGTAAACATTTCATTTAGTCTTATTTTATCTTCCTTAATCTTCCTCTGGCATTAATGTGATCTCTATGGCATCCCAGTCGGAGGCCATTGGTGGTGAGTAGAACGGGTGAGAGGTTAAGTATCGATGTGTCTTTGTTTGCTGGGCACTATCGTATGTGAGCAAATACATCCTTTGTGAACGTCTAACGATATATTTGCTGGCTTTAACGAGCCATGCACACTGTCAAAGCAACAATCAATCGCTGGTCTTCTTTGATCGTGACGTGAGTACGCCGAGCCGTCGTCCTGTGCGCGTGGTGCAGCACACTGTGGTGCTGCTGATTGGTCCTGTATAGCGGCTGGCTAGCTTACCAGTCCGTCAGTTGGGGACTTCGTGCTCCTCTACTCCCCGGTAACCATGGAAGGTATGAACAAGGACTCGGCCTACTTTCACGTGCAGGAGACGAGTACCAAGCTGGCGACTCGGGCTGAAGCTCTAAATATCATCGAGGAGATCAAGTGCAGCAGCTTGATTAAGAGAATTGAGGGACGAGAAAAGGCTTTAACTCGAAAGAGTGACGCTGTAATCGATAGCCTAAAGGACAGGCTGCTGAAAATGAAAGCCTACCGACAGGTGCTGAAAACGAGGTACAGTGCGGACAGCCTGGCAACTCTGACGGCTCCTACTGAATCGGCTGCAGGCAGTCTGCAGCCCGGCGACGTCGCACCCGAGCGATGCTACACCGGAGCCGTAATACTGAAAAGGGGCTTTTCCATGGAGCTCCTAAAGGATGACGTAGCCGACGTCATACGAAGCGAATATGATTATACCTCTAAAAAGCAAAAACGGCGCGAGCAACTGCTGATAAAATCGAAGCTGGACTGTGCTGCTGCTCTGGGACGTTCTCAGCGTACCGGTATTTTCCAAGGTACGCTGTTGCGGCTGCCACCTGTGAAGCCCCAGTTGACGAGCCGTTCATTTGCTACTGGCCTCGAGGACGCCGGCTGCCTTGTGCCAGATGGCTCGCTGCATGAGCAGCATGCCGGAGAGACATTTTTAACGCGGCCATGGCCCAGCCTAATACAGGACAAGTGACTTAGGCGATACCAGGCCGCATCACCTACATGCAATGGGTCACATAAGCTACACGCAAGGTTTTTTATACTAAGCAAGTACTGTTGGGTTGTTACTATGGTGCTGTTGAATTTCGTGCTGCTGTTTCGGACCTACCGCACTCGAACTTCAAAGTATCTTTCACTGACATTGTACATGTGCTCATCCTTTAAACAATTCCCACCACTGTTCAGGTAAAGTGAGCGAACTCCGTGGCCCCGAGCCATCAGCAAATCGTATGCATGCCACCTCGAGGATATTATGTAATATACTTATCGGTTGGAAGACTTGAGCCGCGTATCATACAGTGCCGCTTTGGAACACGATTTCTACAATTCTTTCGTGACAATGCTTTCTTTTGCCTTGCTGCTTATACTTGAATATCTAGCCGTCGCTTGCTATTCTTCTTTGCTGCCTATTTAAGCAGCTGTTGTTCTGGAGCTTCGCAGTCGCGTCGGAGGCATTGTCCACTGTAGACTACATATCTAGGAGCAGTGTTGCAAAATGTACCCGGAATTGAAATGTATCCGGAAGGCTGGAGAATTTTCCACTGTTCAGTAACGAACTGCATCAGAGTGCATGCTACCGGAGGTCTATCTATAGGGCTAAAGCCGTCGCGAGTCTGCTCGAGGGAGCGAAAGTGGGTCACTCAGAGAAAGAGTGCTGCGGCTATTAAGTCCTTCGATTTTCAAGGATGGGAATTCAACATGTGGCTGGGGCTAGCATGTTCGATCGGCTTCGCTCAGCTCACATCACACGGAGAGCCCGTATCGAGTTGAGAGGTCCTTTAGAGTGTCATAGGCGTAACGATGTTGCTTATGTGGCTCGGAATGTAGGCATATATATGCTCGGCGGCGGAGAGCTCGATATATTCGGTGGGAGGAGATCCTTATTTTAGGCCTTCTCTGGGCCTAGTGACGACTATGGACTCTCCGAGGATACATCAAGTAAAGGCCGAAGATGATGGCTATCTCAAAATTTCTCAAATTTAAGCTAGCCAAAAGCCCCTCGAGGTATCAATGTGGGGATTCGCCTCCGTCGACGGAAGATGTAGAGGCTGCATACAGCAAATCGATGCAAAAGAGGAGTCCACAGTGGCGCTTCGAGATGACTCATGCTTGATGTGCTCTTTGGTCGAGTCGGCAGCTCCGAGGTAGAAGAAAGGAGATGACAGCGTACATGCAAGCCAATGGGCAGACAGAAAGTCCGGAGCAAGCGACATCGAGGGTCACGTGACGGGCCTCATTACTTGACTGACCCACGCTGGCAGCTACCTGAAGCTGGCTGGGTTGAGGGTGCCTTAGCAGATCCCTTCAGTTGGCTCAGCTCGCGGGCAGCCGAGGCTTTGGTTGGCCTTTCTCTCGCCACGCTGCCACCGGCTGTTTGTAATTGCGATGCTGGCGTCCGACCCGCACTTTCACTGCTCACTTGGTCGTGTCATCCATCCTTCAAACTAGTGTGCTGCTAGGAAACGGGGAAACAGATGATTGCTGGTTCTGCCACCCGGCCGTAAGAATGAGGGAGCCGTTTGGAGCTAGCGAGAGCTCTCGGAGTTGTTGGATTGGGCTGCTTCAGGGCTTCTGAAAAACAGTCATTTTGGAAAAGCAGCAGTTTCCTTTTTCCAATTTTCAAAAAATTGATGTTAACAGCTGTTTTCACTGGGTTTTTCCATTTTCACTAATTTTACATACATTTTTAGTTCAAATTTGAAAAAACTTAAGTCCGTAGCTTATTTTGTGAGGAAAACTTGCTGTTATTCTGCTTTTACTTTGGATTGAAAGACAATATTTCGAGCAGTTTAGTTTTTGATGAGTTCCACAAGCTCTCGTGATTCGCGAGCAGATCGTGGTAATCGAAGTCTTCTAATGCATTTGCAATCCAAAGAATCGATGTCCACCATGGTTGTGCATTCATCCACGGTCGTGCTAAACTTTACTCCTCTCTCGAGTTTTTCCTTGATGTCAGCAATTGTTTTGTTACTCTTTTCTTCGTATTCATCCAGCACCTGCTTCATCACACCGTTTTCGTTCGCTGAAATTTTGAATCCGTCCCATGAGATTAATTGCTGCCGTATACACTTGTTTCCGGTGTTAGCTCTAAACGATATTTTATCAGTACCCAGAACGATAGCAATCTCCTTCAAACTCTTTCGCACCAGCAAATCGGCGATCGTTTTTATTCTCTTATTTCTCACGGGCTCTTCCTTTGATGTACACCCTTCAGCAGGCTTATCAAAATCAGTGTTATTTTATTTAGATAACTCTTAAACGTTATCGTGGAATTTCCAGAACATTTGGTGATCTTATTGCTTCGTCCACATCGACCATCTAGCTCCTTTGTAATTGGATTTTTTCGTTTTGTGGCGTATTCCCAAACTGAAGACTTAGCTGAAAAGAACATCAACATTTGTTGATGCCAAAAGATCAATTCAATAATATCTAACTTGGTTTTTTTATACAAAATTGCACTTTAACCCTAATTTGGTAAAAATCAATACAACAAATCTCTTACTACATTTAAAACAACTAAAAATTTGTTTTACGTTACATATTTCATATCCGTAATGAACGTTAGAGCTTCAGTTGTGGTAGCTTTTTGTTTAAAGAAATTTCCATTGGAAACTGTAAAAGAGGTTAGAAAAAATTGCTATTAACTGTTTTTTTATTTTGGGCGAAAAAAAAGCTGTTTTACTGTTACCGTTAATTAGTTAACGGAAACCCCAGGTTGCTCTTTAGCTGCTATCGCCTAGTTTATTTGCAATAAGGTGCTAGTTTCATGCATGCTAGTTTCATACCGTGCTCACAGCTGTCAAACTGATGCTAGCTGAGCAGAAAGGTAGACCTGCACACTTCGGTGACCTTCTCATTCGGAGGCATCCCATCCGGATGATGATGGCATCTTTTCGTTAAATAAATATAACCAGCATCGAAGGCGCGAGACTTTCACTGCCAGTTATAGATAAGGGTCTACCAGTTGCCAGTGCCCTCTTGAGTTGTAGCCACGAGAAAAAGCTAAAAGTTGAAAGTTAATATTTTCTCAGCCTCGTCCCACCGCCACTCCTATGTTGGTACTCGTAGGACATTAGGTAGGGCGGTGGGCGAAAGAATTTATATAGCATCCTAAGCTGCTGCTTTGTAAAGCCGAACGCTCTTCGGAGGAGGCGTACGCTGCCGCTTGCCAGGCTGCGCGGCCACCTGCCATGATACGCTTAGGTTCTCGAAACGTACAATCGTGTAATGCATCTCCGACTGTAACTGCACGAAGCCACAAAGACTAAGCGGGTGTTATGCAAAAGTTTTCTGCAGTGCACTGAAAGCCTAAGCAGCTTTCGGTACGCATGCGGTAGCTAATAGACTTATTCTCACACAGAAAAGAGAAAGTGAAGGGCATAGATAACTCAGAAGGCCAGTCGAGGTAGTGAGTAGCATCAAAGTAGCAACTTTGGACGGCTGGAAAGGATCTGTGCCACAGTCGGAAGCTGGAGAGTAAATGTCGGTGCGCAAGAATTGTGAAAGTAAGTTCAATAGCCTAGGACCTTCAGAGCAAAAGCTTCTGTAGCCAAGGTCTTCAAGCTTCGGAATGGAAAAGCTAATTTACTGTGTATAGAGGGCCTGAGAGCACGAGAATGCTGAAACCGGTGCAACAGTTCAGCTAGGTATGAAGGAGCTAAGCCGTGGTGTGCCTGGTGGGTCAGCATAAAACTTTACTTTGTATTGGCTGATCGACCAGGAACAATTGAAGCTCCTTGAGCGAAGTAGACGTATCGTCAAACCTTTTTGGGTTTGTTAACTAGCCTTACAGCCAAATTCATCAGCAGCTGAAGTGGCCCAGTGGCTCTTTTAGTAGCCCAATCAAAATGAGATTGCAAAAATCTAGCCGAAATAGAATAAGGGAGCTGGTTGAATATTTGCAAGCTGCCGTGGTAGAAAGCCCCTAGTCTTACGAAAGGATTGGTCATGATGGCTAGTTTTGGATACAGTCTTCTTAAGGCAACTTTCAAAATTTCCACCGTTGTCCAAGACGATGCCTAAATTCTGATTAAACGGTGACGGTCGCACAGCAGTATCGTCTATTAGAAGAGCGAGTTTGTCTAGTTCAAGCACACGTTTAGGCGTCCTATGAGTAGCAGTTTCGTCTCATCGTCGTTAAGTTTAAGGATATTGGACAACATCTGGGATCAAATATCTGCAATGCAAGCATTCAGTTTATCAGTCACTGCAGTGGATTCAGAAGGTTTAATCGACAAATACAGAGGAGTATTGGCAGCATAAAAGTGATGGCCGGTTCTAAGGGCCAGAATCACTTCTTCCAGACGTTCAGTATAAATGGAGAGACGCAAAGGATCGAGGATCGGCACAGCCTCGTGGGACTCCACAGATGACTCGTCTGAGACCTGACCTCGACCGACGCGGACTGAACACGTCCGGACAAGTACGATTTGAACTCACCAGTGCCTCGCAAGCCAGAGCGATTGCAGCCCATGTTGTGTGGGCCTGTTGCTTCTCGGCCGCTGATGTGTGCCCCGCCTGCGGCGGGTAGTTGAGCCTTTGACGTAAGCATGTGGCCCACCGCAGAGGCACTCCATTATCTGTGATGAGTCAGTCATATATGTACTCGCAAGGGAATTAAGACGAGAGTCTCGTTCACCGCGAAGTTCTCGTTCACCGGCCAGAGGGAAATGAAATTTCCATCTCATAGCTGCATAGGACGTAATTGGTTACGTGGAGGAGAGCAGTTTCAGCTTGTAGTCCATTCTTCCGGGCCCTGTTTACGAACGGCATGCAAGAGACGGAAAAGAAAAGCATAATCATTCCGGAGGTCACCGCCGGCATGATGAAGCTGAATGAAGGGAAATGAAATTTCCATCTCATAGCTGCATAGGACGTAATTGGTTACGTGGAGGAGAGCAGTTTCAGTAGAGTGGTGTCTCTTAAATCTAAATTGCAATTTTTATATTACATTCTTTTGAAAGTGCGCTACAAGCTCCTTTGCGTTTTTTTCAAGAATCTTTGACAAACAAAGGGGAAACTGGCGATAGTAAGCAAGAACCTCTGATTCCAATCTAGGTTTTTCAAGTTTTGGTCGAATGATGGCCGATTTGAAAGACTTGGGAACAACGCTGTTATCCAGAGAAGCATTAACAAATCTTTGCTATGGCTGGATTAAGTGCGTTTGCCAGTGACGACCGCATTGAGGATGGTATCGAAGGTTCAGGAGGGAGCTCTTTTTACTAGACTTTATTAAAGTAGCCACATCGTACTCAGAAACCTCGGAAAATCTCAAGGAAGGTCACAGGTTTGCGACCCAACTGTTACTTTAGTTGGAAGTGCGGCTTCATTTAATTGATGGCACTGCCCCCAGTCATTGTACGAGAGGGCTGTGACATTCGATGTGGTATGCGGTCCGGACGTGCTATTAGCCACTGTTGTGACATGGCAGTCGAAGGCGCTCCGGTGGGCGAGAGGGGTGACGAGAGGCGTGCTTCCCCTGCTCTCCATACGTAGTGGAATCAACTGGTGTTGGCCGTCAGCTGGCGTTCTGTGCTTTGCGCGACGATAGCCAAAACTACTGGAAGGAGTTTTATGGAGGCACGAATAAGTGCAGTTGTTTCTAAAGAAGAAGGCTGGACACTTATCGGTAAAGCCGTTAATATCCGGCAAGTGAGACCTGTCGGAAGGAGTAGGTCGCCTCGCCGCCGTAGCGTTTCTGGCGCCACCCTTCGTTACCGTTACCTAGGGGTCGCGAGTTCGTTGGCGTGAACTGGACCGAGATACCGCGCACACATAGGGGATTTTACTGAACCTAATCGGCAAGCACATAATGTTGCGCTGCGCATCTAATTCAGCGTTATCCACACAATCCTCGAAAGCGCTCGCAAAGACAAACGCTCGGAGCGCGCTCTATGCGCTGGGGTCCCCTAAAGAGTACTTGACTAGCAGCGCCGGTTCAGACTCCCAGTTGCTCAGCGGATTCTCCCAGAGGGCTCTCCGTACGCCTCTCTAACGAAGACCCGTCCTCTAAACCGCCGGGAAGCGTTCCTTCTTGCGTCCCTTTAGTTTAGTTATGATCGTCAGCAGCTGTTATCGCTTCGTCATCGCATATCAAATGCATTCCTAGATATTAATGTTGTTGCTAAGATTCATGAACTATGCATTAACAAAAGAAAAGCACCCCGTAGCCGGCGTGGTGGCCAGAACCGCCAGCTCAGACGCCGCTCGTTGGGCGGGAACTGCAAGCTGAGTACCAGCTCGTTCGGTATTCCTAGCATTGTCTCGAACCGCTCAGCACGCTCCCCCACACGCGTCACTGTAAATTCCTGAAACTTAGTGGTCATCAAGCCTGTTGTAACCCCTTCGGCCAGACTTAACGCTTGCCTTTGGAATCCTCGCTCAATGTGCAATAAACCTCTAGTAATAAGCGACCTTATTTCTGAAAATGGTATCGACCTGCTCGCCCTAACTGAAACTTGGCTGAAATCGATAAACTGTCCGACAATTAAAGACGCAACTCCATCTGGTTTCTCGTTCTTTCACACCCCTAGATCAATCAAAACTGGAGGTGAAGTTGCTATTGTCGTTCGCTCGAAATTCAACTTCAAGCCATTTGCGGTACCCTCGAAGCAGTCTTTTGAATCAATTGTCTTGGTCTCACCCGAAAACAAGCTACCGATAGTGGCAGTAGTCTATCGCCCACCAGGTACCAAATCCTCCTTTATCTCAGATTTCTGCGATCTCATTTCGATTCTGTGTGCAAGAAATCGATCCTTCCTCGTAATGGGTGATTTCAACGTTCACTTTGATAACTTATCTGACGCTTTCAGCACCGAATTTCGTGCATTGACTGACTCATTGTCTCTTGTGGCTCATGTGCATGGCCCTACTCACATCAAGGGTCACACACTCGACCAGATCTTCTCATACAACTGCACTTTGTCATCACCAATTATTACCAAATCCTGCTTATCTGACCACATGCAGATCTCATTCCATCTACAGTGTGTGCCCACATCCTCCTCTAAAATAACCTGTGAATCGCGAAACCTCAAGACCCTTGACATCGATGCTGTCCGTGCGAGAATATTTGCTTCACCTCTGCTGCTCAATCCTCCCTCCGATCTGTCATCATTGGTAGATAGCTTCAACACGACACTAGCTGACACGCTAGACGAGTTTACCCCTCTGACAAAGCGCACTGTGTGCCCCCGCCCAGACGGCCTATGGTTTACCGCAGACATTAAACTAGCTAAGTCTACTAAACGAAAGCTTGAAAAACATACAAAAGATCCGGACTAACTGTCCATCGACAGGCATATGAAGACTACTGTAGGTCGTACCAATCGATTCTAGCAAAGGCCAAGTCTAGCTTTTATAAAAACATTGTTGAATCACAGATGCACAATCCAAAAATGCTGATGTCGACAATAAACCATCTCCTCAACCGTTCCCAGATTAGCTCCTTACCTGATGATCCTAATGATGATCTAGCCGATCGCTTCTCTCGATTCTTTGTGCAGAAGATAGACAAGATCAGGGAATCCATCCCTGCGATGACAACCTCCCCACTAGAATGCTGTTCCTCGGTTCCTGGCTGCACCTCAATGTCTGCATTTAAGCAGGTCACTAGTGATCTAGTCCTAAAGTTCGTATCGCAATCAAAGAAGACAACAAGTCCTCTGGACCCTATTCCCACTGTCCTGCTCCTACGTTGCATTGATCTACTGCTGCCATGCATAACTAACATGCACGGCGACCTACCGGGTCGCCCAGCCGGCGAACCGGTAGGTCACCGGCTGGGTGACTCGCTGTCTCGCTCGCTGACGCTCCGCTGACTCTTTCTGCTAACCTTCGACTGCTCCATGCATCTCGGCGCACCTTGACGCTTCGCCTTCCGCTGACACTCCTCCCGACTCTCCCGATCCTCCTCTTCAAATCAAACCCTCGCTGCTGGAGCTTCACCTCCGGAAATAGTTTGGAGTATCCGTGCCCTCCCCCTGCTCAACATAAAACCCAAGTCCACGCGAAGGCAATCCAGGCCGATCTGAGAAGCCATCAATTGCCCTGCCCAAACTTTCACTATAAGCCTGACTAACCGCTCATCTTCAAAGACATACAACCGTAAATCTAACCAAGCGCTGCTAAACCATACAATTTTGACCACAAACGTGAGTTCGCCGCTTATCTGAAAAGGCCTAAATCGAAACCACAAACTATTGCACCTTAATCTAAAGCACAAACATGCCAAACCGCTTATCTGCGATACAATATAAAGCCCAAACCTGCCAAACCGCCACGCAGACACTGATTTAATAGCCTTTCCTCGTGGCGATATCGTACAACTTGAGGACCTGCATCGTCGGTTTTAATAGTAGTAAGGAGGCACTTATATGACAAGTAATTAGAACCTAGTCTTTTTCTCGGTTCTCTACCTATGATGGAAAGGAAGCTCACTGATTATTTATTAACACACACACTATTAGCTTGATTACATTGAGGTAAATTCATATGGATAGAGAAAATAAATTCTGCGATGACCACCGGATTATTAGCTTCTCAAAGTCTGTCGTCAAAGTTTGTCTGTCGTCAAAGTCTGTCACGGTATAATAAGGTAGTGAGTTCCACGCTTTGGGAGCGTAGGAACTGAAGGCATTGTCTTCAAAGGATTGGAGGCACAGCTAAACGTAGACTCGAGCTAGTGGTGGCGAAGCCTGATGGGAAGTCCGAGCTATCTATACGTGGTATGCTGGTATGGGCGAGCCGCTAGCTGCGGCCGTCGAGTTTCTCACAGCAAAAGCTTTCTCAAAGCAAACTCGCTACCCCAACATCAATCACCGCAACTGCCAGTGCAAAAGTAGAGAGAGTTACATGACTCGAAAGAGGCCTTGCTATCATCTAGGAACAGCTCGAAAGGATACTTCTGGGCACTTAACTTATGCCGCCCTACAGACGCGGTGCAGCGTTATGACGTACTGCTAGGAGGCTCTTAGCACGAGGGCCCCTGAAACCGTTAGCAGAATTTGAAGACGCCACAGAAGCGATCGAACTGGTGCCGTGGTCAAAAGTTTTATTTGGACAACAACAATGGCCGCATTCGGGCTGATTCCGTACGCGGTGATCTATGTAATTCTTAACGTTATGATGCAGCGAACGCCGGAATCGCCGTATGACGCGCCATTGCGTTTCCTGCGCATGATTGATGATAGGACCGCAAATTTAGGAATGGATAGCGAGGACGTTTCCTCGGAAAAGGGATACAAAGAGACCATCGAGGCTCTGAATTCGCTGCGTCTAGAAGGCAAGCTTTGCGATGCCGAGCTCGTGGTGGAGGGGTATCGCTTTCCCGTTCACAGAGCCATCCTAGCGGCTTGTAGTCCATTCTTCCGGGCCCTGTTTACGAACGGCATGCAAGAGACGGAAAAGAAAAGCATAATCATTCCGGAGGTCACCGCCGGCATGATGAAGCTGATCATAGAGTACGCTTACACACGGCACGTCAAGGTCGACTCGTCCAACGTCGAAGTACTGCTCCCTTTGGCAGACCAGTTTCACATTAGCGGCATCGTTCAGGTGTGCTCAGACTTCCTAAGTGACAGCCTGGCCGCCGAGAACTGCATCGGCATTCACCGATTTGCCAAGCACTTCTCGTGCTGCGAGCTGGAGTATCGCGCTCACCGGTATCTAATGGTGAACTTTAATGCCGTCGCAAACAAGAGTGTCGAGCTGCTGCAGCTCGATCCGGGAGAGCTGGCGGATATCCTAGCTGATGACTGTCTCAACGTAGCGAGCGAAGAAATGGTCTTTGACGCAGTGTGCCGGTGGATACGATGCGACGAAGAAGACAGGCGGCGTCACATGCCGCTGCTGCTGTCGCAGGTACGACTCGGACTCGTACATCTCGAGTATTTCATCGAGCAGATAGCCAAGCACCCGTACGTCGCGGCGAACGAAGACTGCACCGGCGTCGTGGCAGTTGGCTGGGATTTTCTGTACGAGCTCGAGCGGAACTCGGATCGGACCGTGGATCTGGACAATGCATTAGTGAGACCACGAGTGCCTCACGAGATTGTCTTCGTCGTCGGCGGCTGGAGCGGAGGCAGCCCGACGACATTCCTGGAGACGTACGACTCGCGAGCGGACAGGTGGTACTCCCATCCCTACGCTGCCGACAGCACGCCTCGTGCCTACCATGGACTAGTAGCCGTAAAGGGGAAAATATACATCCTGGGTATGTACACTGCATTACGCTAGCGATTGCAACAAAAGGTACCCAAGCTGCGAAAGGTTAGAAAGGGAATGAGACTGATGGTCGAACCTGTAAGAGCAGAGGTTCAATATACATAGTAGTACTTGATCGTCGGAGAGATACTGTACTTGACGTCTTCTACCAATTTAATCAAATTGTCTAGCAAAATTGACCTCGAGGGTAACTAGGTAAGGCGGTTGCTCCTCACGACCTCGGCCCCGAGGCCTTGGGTTAGAATCGTGCGGTGGGCGATCCTTTATTGCCGCTGCTGGCGGTGGTGATAGCCTTTGAGGCTATTCTGCCACTCTACAAAAAAGGAGGCTGTTAAATCAGCTTGTATTTTTTTCAACTGTAAGGAGCACACACACCAGCACGCTCATGTGCACAATGAGCCAACACATTACTCCTGAGGAAGAGAATTCATATCGCACCTCTAGACAGCTAGCCGGCATCTAGAAAAGAGCCGGGATCGACAATGGAATGGATGATCGTATGTTTTTGCTATAGGGTTATAGCGCAGTACTGGAAGGTTATCAAGGCCAATGATGGTCAAGGAATGTCAACTTCAACTTCCGCTGAGAGCCTCAAAAGACTAGTAATTTCTAAACATAATAATTCATACTCCAGGTGAAACGTGCGTTGCTCGGCTCGAGCTACAATGGATTATTATCGTCAAAAGGAGTAGTGGATAGGCTCTTTGGTCCCCGACCAGATCAGGCGTTAGGGTCGATCATGGTGCAAAAATCGGCTAATATGCACAGTCACTCACGCAGCATATCGGAATTTGGCTTGAGCACATGTAAGTGCCGAGTGCACGATATTGCCACCAGAATTGATAGCCGTAGGAAGAGTATTCTCCTAGCTGATTAAACAGCCTCTTTTTGTATAGCGACAGAAGAGCCTTTACGGCTATCACCACCGCTTGCAGTGGCGATAAAGGATCGCCCACTGCAGGAATCGAACCCACGACCTCGGGACCAAGGTCGTGAAAGCAACCACCTTACCTAGTATTCTCGATAGCTCAATCGGTTAGGACACAGGAGCGGGAATCCCAGTGGTTTCGGGCTTGTTCCATGCTCTAGGCGAATTTCATTTTCAGCGTTCAGACGCGTGGTATATGGCCTTCAGTCGCTCTGTATTTTGAAATTTCTCCAACAAGTTTACCCTAGATTCCAGATACAGTTCCTGGCTTGAAATGCAGGTTTACTGCTGCGGCTTGACACGCAGAATGTACTCCTATTTAGCCGTACAAGGGTCTGAGTTATTTCAAGTAGATATCGAAACGACAACACATGGGACCAGCACCAACACTTATTCAGTTGCACGCTGGCCAATGGGATCCTAAAATGCATGTAACGCGATAAAACTATGATGGAACATTTAGCGGAAACTGAATTCTAGCCATGGCGTTTAGCTCAAAAGGCTTCTAATTCCTGATAGCCGGTATGAATATACTTAACAAAATTTTTAAAGGAAAAAATTTGGTTGACAAATCTATGGGAATATTAGCAGTAATATGTGTGTAGAAATGGATTTTATTTTCTAAAATATTATTGTGTCGGTATGATGGCAGGAGATGCATATTTCGTATATAGGTTTAAGGGATATGTTCTCCAAGCCAATTTGGGGGTACAATTTAATTTCCAGTTTGGAATGATAATAGGTTTGTCCACAAATATTAGGCTGGTCCTAATATATATATATATATATATATATATATATATATATATATATATATATATATATATATATATATATATATATATATGTATATAAGGACGTAGATGGAATTAGTTTTAGCCCCTCAACAATGCCAGAAATTGATAGTTACAGTGGTGTAGCGAAGAGTTAAGGTACTCACATTTTCACACGACCACGTTCGTCAGTTTGAGTCCTGTAGCAGACGATCCTTAATTGCCGACACTGCAATCGAGGCGATAGCCGCGGAGGTACTTCTGCCGATATGTAAATGATGCTGCTGAATCAGCTAACCTTGAATTTGGTCTTTATTATGGATGCCCAGGTATCCGAGCCAGATTTTTAAGCCCCAGGGCCTTCGCTCAGGAGGTAAGGTGTTCGCTCTTCACCACCCGGGCAGCGGATGCGAGTCCTACATTTATTGGGCGATCCTTTATTGTACACCGCAAGCGGTTCTGATAGCCGTTAAGCCGTTTCTGTCGCTATATAAATGAGGCTGTTAAATCAGCTAAAAGTAAAGTCATGCGAGTGTGCAAAATTGTGAGTGCGGCGAATGCTTGCATGTACCTTGGGGTAAGGTGCTCGTTGTTCTCGGCCAAGGTCGCGAGTTCGAGTCATGCCGCACGCAAATCGTTTGCAGTACGGGCAATGGGAGCTAGGGTTAAGTCTGAATAAGCGGTGGATAAGAGACGCCTTTCAAACAGCTGCTCTCACAGTTTTTGTAATGTAAGCATGCGTGCACGACGATGCACCGATGGCCGGTGAGACGTGGGAAGGAATTTGACATTACATGCTCAAGGTCGTACTTAGAAAAAGTTCCCTCGTACAAGATGATCGCCAAATCTCAGTATCTGGAGAGAATACATTGCGTACTTAGAAACAGGCAAGCCGTCTGCATTGCAGGCAAAATATCAAGCATATAGATAGGATATAAAAAGCACAGTGTATACTGACGAAGCTAAACAATATGCGCACTTGTGTCTGCAGTCGGATTAATAACTAGAATGTTAAACATACCCAACGAGTGCTGCGGCGCTAGATAGAAAGCAAAATGTGTCTCAAGCATCATTCACACGATACGTCGTGAAGCTTCGGTCCTGCTGCTTCTGTCCTGCTTTGGTCTTCTCTCTTGGGTCCGTACACATCGTCGGCTAGTCTTCCGTCTCGCTTCCTTCTAGCCACTCAGCTATATATATATATATATATATATATATATATATATATATATATATATATATATATATATATATATATATATATATATATATATATATATATATATATATATATGTATATATATATATATATATATATATACATATATATATTGTATGAATGAATGCACGCACGCACACACACACACACACACACACACACACACGAACGCACGCACACACATGCACAAACTCGCGCACGCCCAAATACATGCACTCATTGATAAGGAGAACATCGCATACCACCAACTCGTCTAAAGGCTCGTAGTTTAAACCGTGAACGCATTCCTAGTGCTACAATGATACAACTGGTGAAATTTCTTCCGCGAAGGTGAGACACATTGTGGAGACTAACATTTTCAGCCCGTCTGGAACTGAAGAATGGAATAAGCTTGTCCATTATTCCCCAGAATCAGCGAATTTGTCTGCGTATATTAAGTACTGACTTATGTCAGTTTGGTCTGTCGATGGTAAAAATGAGGCTGTACATTTGAGGCTGCGCATGAATCGTTGCCTTGAGAGCGTTGCAGTTTTTAACTCGTAACTTTAGAACTTTTAATTCATTCGTATAGCGTCTTAAATGAAATTAATCTTTATCCAGGTGCTTTAGTTACGCCTCATTTGCATATTCAATTGCATTTCAATTGCATTTCCCTTTACAGCAAATGTAAAGCGCCTAGAGAGAGATTGAGTTCTCTGAGGGCGCTTTATCAAGTGAATTATTATTATTATTATTATTATTATTATTCCGCAGAGCTCGAGCCCACGACCCTGAAAGTCCTAAAGGCGAGCAGCTTACAACCCCCCTACCCTACAAAACAGGGGCTAATTACCGTCTAATTACCGCGCATCAGGTCTACTTTGAAGCCGCTATTTTTTATTTTATTTTTATTTTTTCCTTTTTGTTTATCTCTGCTATTTTTCACGCTATGCGATTGATCAGCCAATGATGCTCCTAAGTAGCACCCTGTAGTAGGCGTGGCCTTCATTATGTCCCTGAAGGCGGCTTCGATGGTCACACCTACTTCAACAGCGTCTGCAGCTTTGATCCGGAGACCAAACAGTGGAAGGAAGCTGCGCCCATGCACAATCCTCGCTGCTACGTAAGCTCCGTCGCAGTGGATGGACACGTGTACGCTTGCGGAGGCTACGACGGCAGACAGAGGCTACGATCAGCTGAGCGCTACGACCCAGACCAGAACCAGTGGACGTACATTTCGCAGATGATATGTCAGAGGAGCGACGCCGGAGCCGCAGCGCTGGACGGTGAGCTGTCGCTCTCGCCTTGCTCTCGGCGAGCCGCTCTTGGACTCGCTCCGTGAGGCAGCCAGTGTCATGACGCGAGAGCATGCCGTTCAATGCTCAAGTGGGTGGGTGACTGGCAAACGCTCGGGTTCGGATCCTGCTGTCGCGTTGCTTTCACCAATGCTGAGCATCCTTGATACCGCTCGTAGCGACGGACAGCACCGCCAGAGGGTAGATACTAACTGTACTAACACATAGATGCAGAACATCCCCTGATCTATTCCAACATTACAAGTGACGATTTAAGTTGATCGACATAAGTTAATTTCGTATCGTGGTTTTTAGCAGCTAGCTTCCAGCGGTCAGTTCGGCCTGAGTATTACAGGCTCTCGACTCATTTAAAGGCTGCGAAGTGCCAGCATGGGTGCAGTATGCAGGAACCCAAGGAGGGGGCCTGACCTTCACTTCCCAGAAGTAGCCGATATAACAATAACAATAATAATAATAATAATAATAATAATAATGCACTTGATAAAGCGCCCTCAGAGAACTCAATCTCTCGCTAGGTGCTTTACATTTGCTGCAAAGGAAAACGCAATTGAATGGTGAGTAATATCATGCTTGATAAACAACATGAATAACATGGTTAGGGGTGACATGCACAGGGTCAGCATGCAAAGGTGGTTAGTGGCAGCATACATAGTACTCGTTGAAGGGGCGTGTCAGACAGCTTGCCTCACAGATGTTCGTTCTGATCTGTCCGTGGAGGCAAGAGCCTGTTTCTTCCCTCCTATTCCTTCTGCTATTCCTCCTCCTATTCTTTCTGCTTTTACTGTGATATTGTCGCGCTAACACTTTGAATCTATAAATTAAATAAACTGACATTAAGAGTAGCTGTAAGATCGAAGTTAAAATCATCTGCCGTGATAGTTATCTGAATGTTTTGGGTTTTCCCGACTTCGGAACTCGCAGCCGTTGAGAAAAACGGCTGCTGTCCAATTCTAAACAATACAAATTCTGGCCCTTTTATACAGCAAGGTCGTTCGTCGAAGACGAATCTTTCTCGACCACTTCTGAACTGTTCTTCCCATTCAACTATGCTTATAACTTATCTGCTAAGAGAGTTAATAATAATAATACAATTGATAACGACCCCTCAGAGAACTCAATCTCTTTATAGACGATTTACATTAGCTGCAAAGGAAGTACGATCGAATGGTTAGTGGTAGCGTGCTCACTAGGCAACAAGAATAACATGGTTAAGGGTGACATGCATCGGGTCAGCATGCAAGTATGGTTAGTGGCAGCATGCATAAGCGCATACAGGTTGAACAACTGAAGAATGCTAGCCAACAATAGAGTTGAAAAATGCTACCGGTTGCATACCAAAGGCCGCTTGGTCTGAAGTGTGCCGTAGAAAGCTGCTCAGCGCCATCAATAACATGGTCACAATTTCGCGGGGAATCTACATACAGGTTTGCAATGTAACGTATCTCCGTCTGTAGCTACACAAAACCATAAAGACTATGTGGATGTTACGCAGGAGAGTTTTGTATAGCACACTCACAGCCTAAGCGGCATTCGGTACCCAACAGAATTAATCTCACGCAAGAAAGAGAAAGTGGGAAGCATAGCAGAGTCAGGAGAGCAGTTGAGGTAGTGATTAGCATAGAAGTGGCAGCTCAGGGCCTGTGAAAAGGATGAGCCATAGTCGGCAGCAGGAGAGCCGTTGTCGTTTCGTAAGAATTGTGGAAGCGAGTTACACAGTCTAGGACCTGCAGAGTTTATGCCTAGTTAATACACTCGCTTAATGTCGTGCTTATCCGTCGTCTTCTCTTTCCACTTTCTTCATATCCATACTGTTTAACTATACCTGCACTAAAGAAACTAAAGGTCTGAACTAAAATCTCGTCTCGACTTCTGCAACTCACTGCTTGCTGGTCTACTGGCAATCATGCGCTTACAGTTGATGGAAAACTCTTCAGCTAAGCTTGCCTGTCGTGAGCGTCTCAGTTGCCACATCACGCCACTTCTCGCCGACCTGCACTAGCTCCCAGTCAAGAAACACATCGACTTCAGGGTTTTGTCACTCAGTTTAGGTAATTTCATTCTTTGGCTCCAGCCTATTTATCAGATCTACTCCCCCACCAGGCTAAGTATCGTACCAGCTGCTTTTCTGAATCAAATCATTTAGCTACACATCGCACGAATCTCAAATCTTTTGGAAACTGTGCCTTTAGTTCGTATGCTCCCAAAGCCTGGAACTCACTCCCGACTTGCGTCACGACATCTCCTGACTTGATCACATTTAAAAATAAACTAAAACACACATATTTATCACAGCATTTAGTGGTTCCCTGCGATTCGACCATAATGTGCTTATGCGTGCTGACACTGTGCATGCTGCCACTAAACATACTTGCATGCTGACCCTGTGCATGTCACCCCTAACCATGTTATTCTTGTTGTTTTTTGAGCATGCTACCACTAAGAATTCGATCGTGCTTCCTTTGCAGCAAATGTAAAGCGCCTATAAAGAGATTGAGTTCACTGAGGGCACTATATCAAATGTATTATAGATATGATTATTATTATCTTAATTTCAATCGGGGTAGCTGTTCATATTTTCTCAACACGATACTGTCTTCAATGTGAACATCTTCCTTGCGTTTCAACACGATTCTGCCGGATGCTCTGCTCGTAGAGCATCCGGGTGGTCGCATAGGCGGCGGCATCTCAGGCGGCCGTGCATTCATGCTGACTCATTACTGGCTCATTGCTGGCTAGTCTGGTGCTCGTCTGTGCAGGCGTCGCAGGACGCGCGTATTGGATGTCTAGTGTTTTAAATGTCGCCGTGCTTGGCTCTGCAGTGCACATTGTCTTGGGCAGGGCGACTTTACGTAGCTGGAGGCTTCAATGGCGAGATCTGCTTGAACACAGCCGAGTGCTACGACATAGGCCTCGACCAGTGGACGACCGTAACGCCAATGCTAGAGCGCCGAAGCGGCATCAGCCTGCTCGCTTTCAAGAACTCAATCTATGCACTCGGAGGATTCAGCGGCCTCCACCGGCTGAGCTGCGGTAAGCCGCAGCTGCTTGCTCGCTGCTGCCAGAGGCCTCTCGACTTCGGTGACGCGCGTGGGTCGCCAACGTAGTAAAGTCGCTACCATCTGCATTCAAGTCACTGTTCGCACCTACCGTAACTTTCCCAGCTCGCGTGAAACAATTTGGTTGAAACATTTAACCAGGCTGGCGACAGGCCCGCGCTGTCAGATGGTGCGTTTGCTTTCAAAGGTTCTTTCTCTCTGCTCGAACACCAAGCAGAGAGAACCCTTTTGATTTTTATTATTTTCAGGCTTTCTAATATTTTAATTATAACTTGGTTCTTTAGTTTACTCGGCCTGTTTGCATATCAAAGGAATGATCGCACTCATGGATGCTCGCACAAGAACTCAAACTTGAGATCTATCTATTATCTAATTACTGTCAGCATTCCTATAGCTTTTAGCAAGGCGTTGTGGTAACGTTGCACTAACCAGCTGTGAAGAAATTCGGGTAACAAGGTAGAAAATCGTTTTAGGAGAAAAGTACTGCGTGAAGACAAAAACTTGGACACCCATTCCAGAGATGTTCACGAGCCGCAGCAATTTCGCCAGTGCCGTCTTAGACGGTATGATATTTGTTTTTGGTGGATTTAACGGTAAGCATTAATACGTTATCTTTGAACCAGCTAGGTTTTCTCAATGAGCATAGCAAACTATGGAGATTAAATGGATGGATGGAAAAGGAAGGAAACAAGTTAAAGTCTTATCAGGAGAACGAATTGGTAGGCAAGCTAAAGAGTAAAAAAGCTGTTATGAATTGAAGAAAGGCAGTTCGAAATGGTACTGATAATAATAGTAATAATAATAATGCATTTTTTCAGCACCATCGGAGAACTGAATCTCTTTCTAGGCACTTTACAGATGCTGCACAGAAAGCAGTACCAAATGTTTGGTTGCATCCGCAAGCACGAGGCACAAAGTAAGCATGCATATACACAAGAAGGACGAATCACAAAGAACCTCTAAAAGCTGTAATAAACAGGTGTGGTTAAAGCTTCCTTTTAAATGTAGTCATGTCAGGGGTGTTGTGACATGCATCGGTAGTGAGTTCCAATCTTTGGGAGCACGCAAACTAAAGGCACGGTCTCCAATCGGATTCCACTGATTGTTGATTGGGGTAGAGATGAGGAGAGAGAAGGTAAAGAGGACAAAGAGATGAGAAAGAGACAGAGGCAAATATGATAGTAGGTAGACAAATATATGGGGATAGACAGAATAGACAGAAGGGGAGAGAAAGCGAAATAAGCAGACAGAAAGAGAGAGATTGAAGGAGAAAGTGGTAGAGAGGTAGAGGTAGAGGTAGAGAGAGCGAGAGAAAGAGAAAGCGAGCGAGAGAGGTAGAGGTAGAGAGAGAGAGAGAGAGAGAGAGAGAGAGAGGTAAAGGTAGTGAGTGAGAGAGAGAGAGAGAGAGAGAGAGAGAGAGCGAGAGAGAAGCAGAGAGAGAGAGAGAGAGAGAGAGAAAATACAGGCTTCTGACGGAGCTACTTACTTATATAATTCATTTATATATATATATATAGCACCCCAAGAGAACTTAATCTCTATTCAGGCGCTTCACATATGCCTCGGGGCTCGAGCCCACGACCTCAGTCAGACCTTGGTCGGGGCGAGCACCTTAACCGCTAGACCAAACCAGCTCGGCTTGTGATCTTGCTAGCGAAGCAAATGCAGGTTCGCTGGTGTTTAATTTCGTGTACGGTTTTGCTTCCTAAGGCACTACAACGATTCCTCACGTAGAGTGCTACGACGACGAAGAGAAGGAATGGTACGACGCGACGGACATGAATATCAATCGAAGTGCAGTCGGCGCCTGCACCATCAGCGGACTCAGCAATGTCCGCGAGTACTCGTATCACGGTCACCTCAACAGGAACGGAGAAGAAGGAGTAGGAAACGTAGGGCTGGTGAGCAGCCTAGTCAAGGCGAGTAGATGACGAACGGCACCCGCATGGAAGCTTGGCGTTGTCGCAGCGGAACGCTGCAGAACGAGGCCGTCATGAAACACCAAAGGCAATCAGATGAAATGCAAAAAGTGATCTGCTACAATTTACATGCTGCTGTCTAGCGAATCACCATGCACAGGATGTCAGGAGAACACGAGAATTGAGATGCTGACGGCGAGACGGCGTCAAAAGCTTGTCTGGTGCAGGTCGCCTCGGAGGTCAACTCATGAAACTCCGACCTGTCTGCTGTCTATGCTTAGACATGAAAGTAATCGACTACAAATTTTCGACGTGTCTGATATCTAAACCTGACTGGCATCGCTAATACGATTGCACTGTGTATTGCTATTACGATTACACTGCGAGGCAAAAGGCCTCAATCAAAAATTGGCTGCCTGTATATCTACTTCATTGAAGCGTGCGCCAGAAATATTTATTGGAAGCCTCGCTTTGGTGTGCAACTGCACTTGAATAATCAGCTTTCCCAATCTTTTCTGCTCTCGCGTCAGCACAATTGAAGTACGTGGAATGCATTATCAACATGATTCTATTCACAATGTCAGCATTTAAATTGTCTGCCCATTGGTGCAGGTGAATTGCATATACATCTGTAGAAGTAGGAAATATTTGAGCTGTCTGATGTGTGCTCGCGTATCAAGTATGCAATATCGCATACAAAAATTGCATGTAAAATATGAATCATTACTTAAGCTATTTATTATTTTCGCTATTCTCCACAAATAAAGATTGGTAAACATTCTTAAAGACCAATCTTAGCGAAAATATGAGCAGATAAAAAAGTACTTATTAGGTTCACAGAATGACTCGTTATTGAAGAATATTTAGAGCAATTAATGTTTTTCTACATTTCAGAGGTAGCAATCCACCAGTCAAGTACCCACACACATATAAAGCAAGAGGAACTATGGCAACTACTCTTTTTCGATCATTTTTTGTAGCAGTCTCGCTGGACATACAGCGCTTAAGAATTTTTGCAAAATATTCAGCACGGAAATTTTGCAGAAATTGTAGGTTGCATCGTAATAGAGAAAATGACGACTCATTCAGCAGAACCAAACTGACTACACACACGCACATTCTGAAGCACATGCCAAAAACACTAGCTACCAGGTAAATACATTCTTGGATGTGACAAAAATGGCTGCTCTGTTAAAGCAAAAGGCAGGTTTAGGGTTTCTGGTAACTATTTACAGTAACAGTAAAACAGCTGCTTTCGCCCAAAATCTCTGTTAAACGTGTTAGTATTTTGTTTTGAAGATTTTATTAAATTGACCAAAAACTAAAATTAATGTGAAATTTTGCAAACATTAAATACGATAATTATTAAATTGATCTTGAGGCATCAAACAATTATCGATATTCTTCTCACCAGCGTCTTTAGTTTGTGAATACGCTTCAAAACGAAAAGATTCAATTACAGAAGAGCTAGATGGTCAATGTAGAGGATGCAATAAAACCATCAGATGTTCTGGAAACTCCACGACAACGTTGAAGGATATCAGAGAATACACGGAATTGATTTTGATGAACCTATTGGAGGGTGTACATCCGAGGAAGATCCCGTGAACAAAAAGAGAACAAAAACGATTACCGATCTGGCGCTTATGAGTCTGAAGGAGATTGTTACAGATCTGGCTACTGATGGCATATCGATTAGAGCTATCTATATTCTTGTTCGCATATTTGGCTCGTGAACTGCTCTCGAATGATAAGCATATTTTCTCCAGTCACACTAGGCAGCCCAGAGGCAGAGAAGTAGTACCAGACAAGTGGCTGCAATAACCTCAGCTATGAAACTCCTTGCACTGGCAAGTGTAACCATGCATTCACACCCAAGCATGTGTATACACACATGCAGATGCTTAACAAGCAACTGTTGCAAAATATTCATTCATTTTTACTGAGCTGACGGAGCAAAGCAAGCCACCTCTTTCACATTATCGAACTATCGTCGAATTCCCGAAGCACCATAGGGCTGCACAAACACAAATCGACGCGAGCCATGGCTAGAAATAAAGAATGTAGGCATATGCTGGTTAAGAACTCCGGTATTATTAACATAGCGACGTTGCCACAGCTGGCCGAAGCATCATAGCACGGCAGGAAGTGTCAAATCGGCTCGCCGGTGCAAAACGAGCCTCAGCAGGTACCGCGCAGATGGCTTTATCAATGGCCCTCCGACAGAGAAGGCAGCGGTTAGCCGATGACGGTTCGACGTTCGTGTGGTACGATTGGTGGCAAACTTGGCAGGATGCTTGGCGGCTATATTTACCTACATTTAAACACTGAGCAACGACGAGTTTAACGCTCGACTTCGCACTCGATCCAGCAGCTCATTGCAGGGTGATAACTTTGGTTGGTTCAGTCAAGCAGAAGTAATACAACCGATCAGTGTGCTGACTAGATCGAGACTTGGCTCACTCGTCAGTACTATGTCGTACTGGCTCTTGTACGATTCCAGCAAATCTTGCACCTAAAAGATAAATAGCATGCAAATAATTGCTTCGCAAAGCTCAAGGACAAAGGTAAAATAAATGAGACGGATCAAAGTAAGAACAGCCAGGATAAAATGCAACAACACTACATTTTTACGATATCTACTCCCAACTCGAGAACTACTTGAAAACCTAAAAAGATGTTAATAAAATAATTAGGTTCAAGTTCAGAATTTGCTTCATCAACAGCACGTATATCCCATTGTTCTCATTTACTTGTTTCCCCCCCCCAGGAAAAACACCAATACACATTACGGCAGTACTGTAAAGGATATATCTGTACAAATATAAATTTATACCAGCCTATTGTTTCCACCATATGAAACACATAATATATAGCACGTTCTTTTGAGATATGTTTTGGGTGTAGAAGAGGCCAAGAAACGAGCATTCTCTAGCAGACCCGATCTGCACCATGCCAGGCAAAATAAAAAGAAGCTTCTGAATAGTTCTTTATTTAGAGGTTTAATTCGAATAAGTGTTAATTCTGCATCTTAATATTTGGCTTCACCGCAAATCATGTCAATACCGGCCTTGTGTAACAAGTGTAATTTTAAAAGCCAAATTGCTGCTAGGAAGATTAGTTCAAAAGTCAAAAAGTCAATCTGATAAATCTGCAAAAGTCACACACCTCAGAGTCACAGTCTGAACATCTAACGGCATAGAAAAAAATCGCACTATGCATTGTCAGCAGGTAGTATATACTAGATTGCCGACGGGCGAAGGTTTCTAGAAGTGATACAAACAGCTTCAGACACCAGGCTACCCCCGGAGTTAGTGTGTGCACCAAGAATTATTATGTAGCTGTCTTGCCAATAAACTGATTTCATTTTAGCATCGAGTTCCAATTCCACAATTACTCTTGCATGGTGCTGAGCATTTTCAGCTACCGACATTTTGACATACTATTCTTGCTGTGGCATACTTCATACAAATAAGATACTAACCCCCCACGGCCTGGGGTCACTTCGCTACTTTAAGTGGCTGTTTAGACAACACATCAGCTTTAAATCTCTGCACTTGCAATAATTTATCATTTTATTTAATCATCAATTCCTATAGTTATGCAAAACACGTTCTCAAGAAGTTCAAGATTTAATGGCTATAAAGGAAATAGATAAAAAATAAATAATTTGTAAGAGACCGCAGCCGAACATCCCTCACGGCTTCAACCTGCAACACCAGCAGATATATTACTTTTGTAAACCCCATGACTTATGAAGACTAACGTGCTCTGAGCTGACTACGAATTATTCACGACAAGAGTTCATGCAGAGTCTGGGCCTCTTAGTAATAGTGAGTAACACCACGCCTGTCCTCCAATAAGTCGACATGAATCCTGAGTTGAGGAAGAGGCATGTGTCGTAGGTTCTTAATTTTATGTAAAAATAAAATAAATGACACTCAGATGTCTGATAAAATAGCTCATTAGCATTCATGGAAGGCAGGATAAACTGCCAAAACCGTCAAATAAGAATTGGTACATAACGAAAAGATATTCAACAGGGGTTTCATGCACGGACTTTTAAACCCGACACAAAATTAAGAAAATAAGCTAAAAACAACAAATAAAAATGGAACTTACCCGATCATTGAGATAGCCTATTTTCAGTATATTTGTAATGACAGGTGCCCCTTCAGCCATATCGAGGTCACCTAAAGAGTCTCCTATAAGGATGATATTGCTACGGTCTCGATTTTTGTCAAAGTAATCAGAGTGCTCAATAGCATGAGCATTCTTATTGAACACATGGATGTTTGTTCCTTTAAATCCGACCACATTTCCCTAAAAATAAAATACTGTAAATGTAAAGGCGCACACATGCTTTATAGCACTTGAAAACATAGACATATATGCATGATTTCGAGTAAGCTAAGACACCAGGTCAGAGAATTGGAAAGCCACTGGTAAGGCTATAGAGAATATGTGTATGGCTAAGATGGAGAGCCATGATTAGTCAAAGCCAACGTCACGAATGCATGATAGAAGTGCTGTGTGCGTAGGTGCGCATCTTGCTGAGTAGCAAACGACTTTCGAGAACACTTGCACGAAAACGGCACTGTACAACCCTGTATTATTAGCTCGCGTGCAGATGTTAACTCTCACAGGACAGTCTGTCATCTGCGACTAAGGAATGCTGCGCTCTGATCAGCTAGCATCTTGGCTCCCGCCTAGTACCAGAAATGCTGCGCTCTGATTCGCTAGCCAAGGTCAAGGGGCAGCCTAGTAGCGGCAGACGATGACAGTTAGGAGCTGCCATAGGCTGGGGTACACACTCTACCGTAAAGATCTCTACAGAAGTATGCACAAAATAGGAGTATATGGCTCATACAATTGCCGAAGCAAGATTTTATGAAATAGCAGGCATGCTTACCTGATTGTTGAAGTCCATCCAATTAGACACAATTTTGATGTTGTCATATAATAAATAGCGCTGTTGCAATAGAGATTCAATGATGTCCCCTAGCCCAGCAGAAAAAATTAGCAGCGGTACACCACGCTTATGTAATGACTTGAGCATCTCCTTGCAGCCTTCTCTGAAAAAAGAGGGCAGATTTGGTTTGCTCATGAGATTGCAAAGCAGTAGAGCTCAACATGCTACAACATGCCTGTGCACACGAGCAAACAAACGAAGTGCACAAGGGTGCTTGCATGCATGCTTGCATATATGATCGATAAGTCGGAAACACACCGTAAAGCATACTCACTAATGAAATCGCTGGTTGAACATGCTGACAAGAAACTAACAGCCAAGCTACTCCATGTATGAATACCCCCCCCCCCTCTACACATATGTGTTTTTCGTCTAGCAGACCTTTCTCCCTGTGTGATGAGAGACTAAAGAGTTGTGTAAAAATTGGCAGCTAGGCATATCCCCCCGTGAACGTCACAATTGCCACGTTACACCATTGCCTCTGACCTGCACTGACTACCCATCAAGCATCGACCAAATACCCCTCCTCTGAATGTGACTCCTTTACCTGTGCCTCTAACCAACCTCAAATACTTCTGAGATCGTACTTTCAGTTCCCATGCACCTAAAGCCAGGAGCTGTCGCCAAACTGACATCCTCTGAATTGAGGACATTTAAAGCTTAGTTTAAAATCCACACATTCCTCAGAATTTGCTTTTTCCACGTGAATTATCGTCTATGTCACATGTGGAGCTAGTTTCACAGGGAACTGACTCAGCCTGTTGCTGTTCACCATTTATACAGAGCCTTTAGATAAGGTAACTCAAGCTCATGGGCCATAACCGGCTATCACGTCTATGCCGATGATATCCAGCTGTAATTGTCATTCAAGACATCAGAATCTGTTATGGCGATTGATAAACTGAACGTCAGCCTTTCAGACACTCGATCGTGCATGTAACCAAATTTTCCTAAATTAAATAATAAAAAAACCGCTAATTCGAAACCCTAAATGCATAGCTGAAATAAGAGAGAATCTGCTAACCGGCTAGTGGAGCAGGTAGTTAGACCATCATGGACTGCTCATAATTTACATATCCTCTACCACGGCTGCTTAACGTTTACAAGTTTTATTCAGAAGACCTCTTACACAGCTGGCTACCTGTGACTAATTTTTGTCCAGAACAGGGGAATATTTATAACAGTAGCAGGCTGAAGATCGTATTAGCTAGCAAGTTCTATCTAGATTGGACTCAGGTACTAGAAGAACTACCATTTCTCATTGCCAGCCAGCAGTCCCAATGTAGTTAACAGTGCATATCTTGAGGTTCTTGGCAGTAAACAAGAACTGCCAGCAGAAGAGTTATCGCCACCTAACACTGGATCAGCACTACGGGCTACATATTTAACTACTGCATCTCTTGCAAGTTACCAAACAAAACCACTGAACCACGGATTGCACAAAACTGAAGTGCTCATTAAATACTCAGTAAAAAGTGCTACGAAAGGGCCACAGCAGGCATGCTGTTTGGGAGCTTCTACTGGCTTCAAATCGAACAAAGAAATGTTGCGGCAACAGCAAGATGAAATGGCTAGACTGAGGTCAAGGCACAGATGCCGAGTCCAGCTGGCAGCAAAATATATCAAAGTTTTCAATTGTCCAGCCAAAAACAAATAGTTTTTAAAATAATCACATGATCCAGCTGACTAAGGCCACTTGTTGAGCTTGGAGCACTAGATGCATTTAAAATGCAAGCAAGGAATGCTGTTTATTAAGAACAAAGGTGTAAAAACTTTTGGCACAGATGATTACCATCCCATTGAAAAAAAATGACCAAAGAAAATCGAAAAATAACCGAAGAAATAGGTTATAAAAAGGCAGGCAAAAAAACTTCGGCTAAATGAATGTCGTATGCTTTTGATGCTACTACAACAGGAATCACAGAAACTTCCAATTACCTACACAATATTGTTTGCTGTTTGCACTTTTGCCTACATACATTTTCATATATGTAATTCGCGTTGGTATTTGAAAGTTCCCAGGTTGCGAAAGTTAATGTACTCATTGGTCAACAAAGAGTATAGCTAAAAATACCCCTATAGAGCGAATAGTAAATATCTGCACACAAGCAAGAATGTCTGCACAACTGAGGGATATCTCCAGGCTTTAGCAGCACCTAGTATGTTTGCTTTTAAATGTCATTCATTCCGGAGATCGAGAAGCTTTACGGAACAGCAACAATCCCCCCAGAGAGCTAAAGAGATAGCTAGTCGGTAGACACAGCTGTTTATGCATTGAGCAGTCAAGGCACCAACAGAACAGGGTGATCCGTTCAGCACTCTCTTCAACACAGTTGCAGAAATAGAACTGCAAGAATGGACCCTACAAGTAATTATCGCTAGCTAATCGGGCACCGGTTCATCAGACGAGCTAATGGGATTATACATAAAGATACAGCATAGGGGAAGGCTGATGATGTAACTGTGCAAAAATGAATGCCTAGCACAGTACTAGCCTCATTCTCATCCTTTCTCAGACTGCCATGTGGATTCAAAAGGCTTTATGCTGGTTTTGGGTCGATGTGCTATACTTGAGACTATGCTTCCCTTGGTATCTAATATTAATTCCTTCTGATTTCAGGCTCAATGTGCTGTCCATCAGTTTGTCGACTCCATGCTTTTCTATGAATGGCAGGGTACTGCAGGGGTAGTGTAACTAACACTAAGTCAAGCTTTGGTTGTGACCTATTGAGAAGAAATCTTGTATACATGTACACTGCTTAGGATTTAGACCTAGGGGCAGCCTCCTGCTCTTCCTGGGGTCGACAAAACCATGTACTTAGCTCCGAGCCATGCACAGGACAGTCCTCTCTCCGAGTCAGGTGCAGGTCCGCTCTCCGAGTCATGCACAGGTCTCCTTTCCTTGCCATATACCGATCCGCTCTTCGACTCATACACGGGTATAGAGCTAATCCCTAGCTAGAGAAAAAAACCTTGCTGATCTCTTGGTTTGTACTTCCTTACCGATCTCGTGATTCGTACTTTGGCCACTTTGTCGAACTAGGACAGCATTCAGTGGGCCCCTGTGATTCGTCCTTCATGTGCTTATGCGTGCTGACACTGTGCATGCTGCCACTAACCACATTTGCATGCTGACCCTGTGCATGTCACCCCTAACCATATTATTCATTTCGTTTGTTTTTTCAAGCATGATTTTACCTACCTTTCAATTGCATTTCACTTTACAGCAAATGTAAAGCGCCTAGAGAGAGATTAAGTTCTCTGAGGGCGCTTTATCAAGTGAATTATTATTATTATTATTATTATTTTGTAAATTGTGTCGAACTTCTCCTACATGTGGCTGCCTCAGCTAATAGCCAACGAACAGGTAGAGCGTGCATGTAACACTACCACTGCCAGCACAGCCACGTAGTGGTAAATAATAAGCTTGCTACAGCAAACCAGCTCAGAGGAAGCTGACGATAGCAGCACCATTTAAAGCAGCAAACAATCACGGCACAGAATCTTTGGTTAACTCATCAAATAGACAATAAATACCTTAAGAAGAGATTTGAGTCAGCAACTGCTTGATGAATTTGAGATTTAGTAAGGGCACTCTGCACAAGAAAATCATGAGCCTTCGTCCACCACTCTACCATATAGGGGTACTTCTCTTCACGTGTCATGTTCGGGTCGAATTCAATCTTGAAATAGAAATCCCTGACTTTGTCAGCTGCCTCTTTGATGTGGGGTGGTAGGTCACCATGTTGCTCAATGACACCTACGCAAACAAGGCTATTAAAGAAGCAAGACGGTTATTTGCACTTTTTGAAAATGCACAGCAACTACGTTTTAAACTTGAAGTATATAGCATTCTGCCTTTGAACTATGTGACTTACTGAGCAGCAAGTAAGAATGAAGCCAACCACCACTAAGGATGCTCGAGGCATTTGTATGAGCTATGTAATGTTGCTTATACTCGCCGATGACTGGGTTTGAGAGGTCAAATCACTCAAGAAAAGCTGCTAAAACTTGGCTCATTTTTTTAAATATGCATGGTGCAAGGGGACAACACATGCGGTATACTGACTGAAACACAGTTTGTCACACAGCATCTGAAGAGTGCACTCTGGAAGAGTGCTGTAAAATATACACGAAGAAGAGCATGGACATTCTCTCACTCTCTCCCCTCTCTTTCTCTCTCTGTGCTAATTGTGCTCAGCTCTCTTGATACTACTGATCTTCAAATCTTTTGATTTCACCTTGCCAGGGCATCACTGGCACTGCAATGCAATGGTTCAGGTGCAATCGCAGTGACAGATTTCAGACAGTAGACTAGAATAGTCAACAGTCACCTGCTAAGCCTTTACAGAGTACACCAGAGATTCATTCTAGGTCCACTTCCTTACACAATTTATACTTTCGCTGGCCCCATGTAATCACCAAGCACAATCTTAAAGGCTTTCATATAGACTTTAATAGGCATAATAGGCGTAATATAGGCAACAGGCAATATAGGCATAATAGGCTTTCATTTTTATGCCGATGATACATAGCTGTACCGGTTCGACACTTCTAAGACTTCTAGTAGGTCAATGTCTCTCTTCTTCCTTGCAGCACGTGTTGCTGACATTTGTACTTGGATGGCAGTAAACTGTCTCAAATCCAATGATGATAAAACCAACTTACTAGCTATAGGCAGGCCTAGAGTTATTCAGAAATTGGAAAGCCCAGACCTCAAATAGGCTCGATTAGCATAGAATCTGGGGGTCCTCATCCAAAATGACTTTTCCTTACATCCTCATATCGGATCCACAGTTCAATCTGCAAATTTTCAGTTATGCACATTGCAAATATTTAGACGATTAAAAAAGAATACACAAGCCAAGCTGGTCCATATATCTGTGACATCTTACTCCGACTTCTGTAACTCAAATACTGATAGATCTTATTGCTAGTGCAGTAAAGCGATTACAGCTGGTGCAGAACTCTGCAGCTAGGCTTATCTGTCACAACTGCCACATTACAGCACCTATCACCATCCTGCACTAGGTTCCAATCAAGCAGAGTATAGATTTCAAGGTTCTGCCACTCTCTTTTTTTTTAAGGTTTTTTCACTCTCTTGCTTTGGCACACCAATCAGAAAGACTTCCTATCAGGCTTGCATTGTACAACCTGCTCCTCTGACTCAAGCCGTTTAGCTTCACCTCTTACCAACCTAAAATCTTTTTTTTTGGAGACCGTGCCATCATATTGCATGCTCCCAAAGCATACACGGTAATATCAACTGATGTAACCACAGACACCGGCTGAGACATTTTAAATGAAGCTAAAAACCAATCTGTTCCTAAAAGCATTTACAGCAACCATGTGCAGTAACGAAGCCACGGGGTGGGCAGGGTGCAATTGCTTATTAGCGCTAAGGCAGCAACGTGGGCCGCGTCCCACCTATTGGGCAGGAGCTAGGAGCTAGGGTTACAGCCTGGTAGTTACACGGGCAGTTATAGGTGTGAATCCTTTGACTCAGGGGCTATGACACAGGGGCAATAACAGCACTAATTATAGAAGCATACCTGCAGCCTCCAAGCTGCCAGACAAGTCGAGAAAGAAGGAAAACGAATGTTCTATTAAAAAAATAAGCACGCATACCAAGTTCACATTCTGGCCAGGTCAACGAAGGTTTAGTAATATGATAAAGTAACCACTCGGACTTGTAACTTCAAAATTTTCAAGGTAAATGCTGATCGAGTGTTATGTCATGTATCTCCGATTGTAACCACAAAGCCACAAGGACTAAGTGGGTGCCATACAGAATAGTTTTCTATAACACACCTAAAGCACAAAGCATAAGCAGCTCTTGGTGTGCATATGGTAATAAAAATAATAATAATACACAATAAAGTGCCCTCAGAGAACTCAATCTCTTTCTCGGTGCTTTACATTTGCTGCAAAGGAAATACGATCGAGTGGTTAGTGGTAGCATGTTCAATAAACAGCAATAATAACATGGTTGGGGTTGATATGCACAGGGTCAGCATGCAAGTTTGGTTAGTGGCAGCATGCATTGTGTCAGCATGCATTGTGTCAGCACGCATAAGCACATAATGAACGAATCACAGGGACCCACTAAATACTCTCACAAATAGGTGGTTTTAGTTTCTTTTTAAATGTGGTCAAGTCAGGAGATGTCGTGATGCAATTCGGGTGTGAGTTCCAGGCTTTGGGAGCATGCGAACAAAAGGCACAGTCTCTAAAGGATTTGAGGTTTATACAAAGGATTTGAGTCGTAGCTTAACGATTGGAGTAAGAAAAGCGGGTGGTACGATGCTTAGCCTGGTGGGGCAGTAGATCTGATAGGTAAGCTGGAGCCAAAGAATGAAGGGCCCCAGAAGTGAGTGACAAAATCTTGAATCTTGTTTGGTGCAACTAAATTCAGCTTCGACTGGAAAGGGAGTACGATGACCCTTTAATCAATTCACATCGTTTAAAACTATCCTAAACAAAGAGCAGCCGAATTTCTCCTCTTCTGTTCTTACAGCTGCTTCAATAAATGTCTTAACGGTGGGAGGCCAATTCAACTCGGGGAATCAACTATAACGGAGTGGCAGTGCACCACCTGCATGCAAAGTCCATCAAGCAGTCGCAACAGCCGGAGGGCCACTGAAACCACGTCAGCAGGCAGGGCAGCATACGAGAAGCGGCGTGGCAGTCCTGAGCGCTCTTTTAGAAGAGAGAGATTAAGCCTCGCCGTCGACAGCAGCCTGCACCACAAGAGAGGACTAAGGAGCCAGCATGCATCCATAGCTTGAGCTATCTGCACTGCACCAGACACGGCTACCAAGTGCTAACGGAGAGACCGCCAGTGGCAGCTTAACAGCTTAACTAGAAATATAGCCCTCGTCAGCGAAGCACGGTGAGGTCAGAGGAGGCGAGCCGTCCTGCGTATGCAAAGCCGAAGTGGCGACTACTCACAGTGGCACGACGGCACCGGTGCTCCGTTGTGAAGCGTTGGAGTCAACGTTCGGTCAAAATCGGATATGACCTGAAAAATTTTAAGGCAGGTTCGGACGTCTCATAAAGAAGTGCCTGGGAGCTCTGCAACGAGCGACGGGTATCGACTGGCCAGGAGCAGCGCCGTCTGCCGGGTTCCCACCTGCAGCTTCGCGGCCCCGGCACCGATCATCCTCCTGATGATGCCTTCGACCTTGTCCTTGTCGGCGATGTGAACCTTTGCGGAGTCATTTAGCTGGAAGACAGTGCAACAGGTGACAGCTGGCTGACTCGAAGGAACGTCGCTGATTCGACTTACATGAATGTATATTTCAGCAGCGGCTAAGAAAGAGTGGGACTGCGAGCATGCTCCGGTGCTATGCAAAGGCTTATCACAGACGGGAAAATGCTGCGCTCAAAATGCGGAGCCGCGCACGAGCGACATATCGACGCCTCATAGTATCTCCGACCAGATTCGCTCAATTAAGTTCGGGCGAGTGAGCGCTCTTGGTAAGTCGGCCGACGTCAAACGGCCGGCCGGCCGTTTTCTTCAAGAGTGGATAACCATTTAGCAGCGTGGCAAGCGCTGAAGCAAGCTTGAAGCATTTTCCGGCTCAACTAAACTCTTCAAGCAACCAACGCCCAGCTGAATACGATTCATACTTGCCAGGAACTGCAGCTTGAGCTTCCCGTTGTCTGGCGGGATATCCGCGCTAGGAACCGGCCTGGTTTGAGTGGACCTGTACGCCCAATAAAAAGCACAGCACACGAATCCACCGCCCACGACAGCAGCAACCAAAGACTGCGGAGAAAACGAGAACTTGCTAAGGACGCCCATTCGAAGGACCGCGAAGCGACTAGGCAACGCGTGGTCAGGGTCAAGGTTAAGACGCCGACCCTCGCGAAAATGAGCTAGCTCTGGCAGAACATCCGACCGCCTACGCACGCGTAGAACGCTTAGAAGCGAATATCTACAGACTTTCAAGAAAGAAGCCTCAAAGAGATCCACAGGCACCGCTGGCGTACGCCTCCGGCGGCATTCTTTGCGCTAGTTGCGCCTTTCTCCGCTACCGGCGAGCCTGAGCGGACGCGCTTCTTTCTCGCTCGTGCGCGACGGTAGGTAGGCCGCGACCCGCGACCGCTGTTCGCCGCGACGCTGTCCACCGAGTTGCTGCGCTATATAGTTGACGCTATATACTGTTGGTTTGTCAAGACCAGATTGATTTTTGGTACTAGCGCTTGGTATTTTGCTCTGTCGTTTGAGTTGGCTGATCGTTCGCCGACATCCGGTATAGTCGCTCGTGGCCGGAGTGGTCTGCAAGCTCAGGCGGCAAACAGTCGGATATCACTGAGCCTATATGGACTGCCTATCCGAGGATACTCATGCTGCTCAACAGGCAAACTCGTTTATAGGAAATGGTTGCGGATGTTAAGCGGTCATAGGCGAAGCCAACTGCCACCGGAGGCTGCGCCCGCCCAGCGCGACGGCAGCTGGCCGCATCGCTACGCCAGCCACGAGAGTCGCCGAAGACGTAGGCCCCTTCCTACCGCTGATTAGGCGGATAGATATGCGAATGACCTTTTGGTCACGTGATCCGACAAACGGGTGTAGAGGAAACAGTAGAGGTTGTTGCCCTAAATACAAAAGCGAGAGCTAGTAATAGGCGAGGCCTCCGACGTCAGTGTCAGCCAAAATTTCGCCTGCCCTACAGTTAAATGAAGCTATGTGCTTATGTGTGCTGACACTGTGCATGCTGCCAATAACCGTCTCAGCATGCTGACCCTGTGCATTCCACCTCTGCCCGTGTTATCCTTGTTGACTTTGTGCAGGGTATTACTAACCATATGATCATGCTTCCTTTACAGCATAGGTAAAGTGCCTAGAGAAAATTAAGTTCAATGAGGGCGCTATATAAATAGATTATTATTATTATTGCATTCGTTGCTGGCCGTTGACATCAAGGTTAAGATCTCGTTACAAACGCGAAGTCTCGGCCACTGAACTCAAATCCTGTAAGCGTTGTAAACGCTGTAAACGTTGAGCGTGTAGTTGAGTGCTAGTCCTTGTAGACTTTCAGATGCTTGAAAGATAGTGCTTAAGCTACTACCTCGAAGCAAAGCTGACCGGTCGCAGTACCATAGGGACGAATGAAGGTATGGCCACGGTCACCGAGCGCGAGAGCAGTCAAGAACACCCACACCATTAATAATAACCAGTCCAAGTCATTAACGCAGAGCTGAATATCCTGCAGACAGCGTAAGACTTCGTGTGCGAAATACCAGCCATATCGTACAACGCATTGTGCATTACCCATCACTCCGGATGCTTTTTGTAGTTCCAAACCACGGATTAAGACATATCCAGTAGTTAATTATTGCAGTTCAGGAACTGCTAATAATTCCGATGCACCGTCGTATTCTGACCAGTTTAACATGCTAAATTATCAATATGGGGCGGCGGCGTCAGCAGCGTCCCGCTAGGCCGACATTACCATCTCACCCGCAGCTATCCGGCTTGGCTGCAGTATTTACGACCCCAGACAACTTAATAACACATACGATCTAATGCCCGTGAAACAACAACGGGAAATTGCAGTTTTGCATTGCAATGCGGGTCTGAGTTTCCCATGACCTCGAGGTAAGCCCAGCCTTGCTGGTGAGTCTGGCCCACTGTCGGGCAAGGCGGCCACACCACGACCTGTGCCGTGCAGCGTTTGAATCGCACTCTCAGTTTCTTTCTGTATTTGACCTTGTCTAAGTGCTGAGCTTTGAAAGCACAAAGCCTGCTGTGTCGCTCTGACAAGCTTCTTTTATTGCTAGTTTTCTCGATGTTGTCTGCGATAGGTATGCTTACATTGTGCTCGCTTTGCTCAGTGTTGTTACCAATTTGTTGTTTGAAAACTCGCCAGTCTAAAATAGCTTATACAACGCATTTTATGAAATTTATTTGTCAGCGAATGACCATTTAGTTGCTTGCATGGAAGATGCGGACGAGCTGACCATCTTTAAACTTATACCGAGTAGTTCGTATGCCCCGTGAAGAATCGCGAGCTGATTCATTTTATAGGCGATCGTCTCTTACCGCAGGCAGCGCATCACGACTTCCTGTCAGTCATGCTTCTTCTAGCAGCCACGTAATACGCCTCCTCAGCTGGTCCAAGCGGAAGCTTGGACGTGCAGGAGGAGCCAGTCGTAACTTCGGGCGACAGCGTTCGGGCGAGGGTTACGGTTCGGAGGGCCAAAACTGCTGGAATGCCATGGATACCATTTGAAAAAAACCTTTTAAGTTTATAGTCCTGTAAAGTTCTAGCATTTCAATGTTCAATTTTAACTATTAAAGTGCATGCCCCATTTAGATCTGCAAGTTGGCCAATTAACTTTCCCTTCCGTTTCTGATATAACACTCATCCTTGCTATACCATCAAAGTAGTATAATAAATCTCACAACGGGAATAATATAATCATAACGTCAGTGGCGGTGACAGACTTACTAACTTACTAGCAAACCTAGCTCACTGTCAGGGTCGATAGCTTACTGGCGGCACAGCCTGAGGATTTCCCATCTTCCGTCCGCGGCCATGGCGTCTTGTTTTGCTCGGTATGTAATGTAATGTATCTCCGTCTGTAACTCCACAAAGCCGTGAAGACTATGTGGGTGTTTTGTATAGCGCACCCACAGCCTAAGCTGCTTTCGGTACGCATTCGTTGGCCAACCGACTTCGTCTCACGCAACAAAGAGAAAGTGGAAAGCATAGCAGAGTCAGGAGAGCAGTTAAGGTAGTGAGTAGCATGGAAGTAGCAGCTCAGGACCACTGAAAAGGATGAGCAATAGTCGGCAGCAGGAGAGCCGCTGTCGTTTCGTAAGAATTGTGGAAGCGAGTTACACAGTCTAGGACCTGCAGAGCTAAAGCTTCTGTCGCCAACAGTCTTTAAGCGGAGGAATGGAACTGCTAATTTATTGTCCACACAGGACCTGAGGGCGCGAAGAGGCTGAATCTAGTGCTGCAGTTCAGCTGGGTACGAAGGAGCCAAGCCGTGGCGAGCCTTGTGGGTCAGCGTAAGAACTTTGCTCAGTATACTTTGATCAACCGGCATCCATCCTAGCTCTTTTAGCAAAGGACACACGTGCTCAAACCTCTGGGACTTGAAGACAAGCCTTGCAGCTATATTCATAGCCAGCTGCAGTGGCCCAGTTGCATTCTTCGATAGCCCAGCCAAAAGGGAATTACAATAATCAAGCCGAGACAGAACTAGGGAGCAGATTAAATCTTTTGCAAGCCACTGTGGAAGATAGCTCCTAATCTTGGATAGGGATCGGACGTGATGGCTAGTTGTAGAAGCAGTCTTCTGAATGAAGCTTTTAAAATGGAGGCAGTTGTCAAAAACGACACCTAAGTTTCGAGCACGTGGTCGCACAACGGCAGCACCTATCAGAAGAGCAAAGCCTTCTAATCCAACCATACGCGTAGGGTGTCCTATGAGCAGCAGTTCGGTTTTATCGTCATTTAGTTTCAAGAAGTTTTCCGACATCCAGGATCGAATGTCGGCAAGGCAAGCAAGCATTCAGTTTATCAGTTGCTGCAGCAGATTCCGACGGTTTGAATGACAAATACAGCTGAGTATCGTCAGCATAAAAGGGATATCCTATTCCACGGGCCTTAATCACTTTTACCAGAGGTTGAGTATAAATGAAGAACCGCATGGGACTGAGAACGGACCCTTGAGGGATTCCGCAGGTGACCCGTCTCGTGTGAGACCTGACCCCTACACGACACGGATTGAACACGATCAGACAAGAACGATTTAAACCACGCCAGTGCCTTGTCTGCCAGACCGATCGTTGTTCTCAATCGTTCAAGCAGAACATCGCGATCAATAGTGCGATGCAGCTGACAGATGTAGCAGAGCTAGGGCAGTGACATTCCCGTCATCGTTGCCACGTAGAATTTCACCATTCGATCAATCTTCCTTTGCTGCAAATATAAAGTGCCTAGAAAGAGATTGAGTTCTCTGAGGGCGCTATTTATTATTATGATTATTATTACTAAAAGGCCATAAACAAAATGACTGGTAAAGATGCCAAAAAATATGCAAGGTAGTCAAAATTAATTGGAAAGATAAGATTTTGGCAAGCAAAGCGTTGCTGCAGTGATACAGATAGATTAGCGACTGCGATTGATGCCGGCCAATATAGTGACCGTAGCCACAGAAGAAATTAACCGTCATCCGTCAAAGCAATTTGCCCGGTTACCCCCAGACTGCCATAGTAAAGAAGGTTTAGCTGATTTAACAGCCTCATTTTTATAACTACAGAAGAGCCTTAGCAGTTATCAGCACCGCTTGCAGTGGGCAATAAAGGATCGCCCACTGCCGGACTCGAACCCACGATCCGGATCGTGATGAGCGAGCGCCTAACCTCATTGGCGAAGAAGAGGCAGTACCTTCAGCGAGCTTTACTGGCTGAAGACCGGCTTGTGCTTCGCCATGCTAAATCACCCACCAGTGGTGCAGTGAGGCGTTTTGGCGTCTGGGAACAAAGCTACAAATGGCGCCACATTGTAAAAAATTTGCTGCAAAATAGCTTCACCAAAGAAAAAATGCAAACAAATATGCTAGCAGGCATGTCTCGTCGAGAAAGTTTTATTAGCTATAGTAAAGGTACAAGTTAGCTATCACAGCTTTAACTTAGGTGAATTTTTCTGGCCTTGCACGTGGCAAACTGGTCTATTCCATTTGTAAAGTCATTATTTTCTAGTGTTTATTTCTCTATGCTATAACAAAGCCAAATCAGAGAGTTGATCTTGCCCCGTTGATGCTTTCGGATAAGACGAGATCATATTCAACTTGCTACACGAACGCTTCAAGCTGGCAACTGATACACCTATGGTAAGAAGAACTTGCAAGATAACTCTCAAATTAGTAAACACATCTTTTCCATAACTGACGATGACTCTAGTGATCCCAATGGGATCTAGTGTGGTTTTTTTCTGCCAAGTCATGACATATGGTAATAAGCATTTTAAAGTCACATATTTCGTTGTAAAGCTCTGTTCCACCAACGTCTGAACAATAGAAACCTCCAAGATCCTAGACATTGCTGGCGAAGTTTGGTCTAGTCAAGTGTCTTTAAAAGCTTCCTAACTTCCAATAACAAACAAAATTTGATATCAAGACCCGTGAGCCGGGAAAGTCTAGTTGTATTTTCTTGTCGGAGATAGTCTATGCTTTCTTCATTATTCTTGAGATCTCTTCTGCCGTGAGACCAATATCTAGAGAGAGTTCTCCAGACATCCGATCCCTTTAGCGGATTCTTTGTTCAACTGCAACTCCCCACAAATTGCATCTCCTTTGGCATCTAGTAGTGATTTTTGACACAGGTCTTCTCGAAGTCTCGACAACTCAAATCTCAAGCGAATGGAGGTCACAGGATCTGCCTTTGAAGGTTAATTTTTGGATCATACACTTTTCTGCAAACGCGGTCAATCTTCCTTAAGATGCTCTACCAAAATAGCAATAGAGCCAAAAGGAGGTTAAAGTTAAAATTAAAATTTAGGAGACTGCCAGCTTCCTCGCTTTAAAAGACCTACAATTCTGTTCACTCACATCATCGATAGCTTTCACGGCCTCCACTCTAGCATTTCACCTTGTTGCAGAGTCTCGCTTGACAGGGACGGCTAAGACTTTCTTCACTTCTTTTCACCTCCAAATCTTGAAAAGAATAAGTAGTGCTCTCTATTTTTCCAAAAAGGTAACGACAGGGGAATTTTGACGACTTGCAGCATGCACTGTCAGGTTCAAGCTGTGGTCATCAAAGTTTACAAAAATTGCCTTCTCATTTCTGGATAGTATTGTCTTTCAGACACCGGACTGGCCAGACATGACTATTTCGTTGTCGAGGAACTGTGACCTGCAATCTTGCCAGGACATTTTTTCAAATCCAAATTTGTCCAAGATGAAATGCTCAATTTCCGCAGCATCTTTGGCGTATATTTGAAGAAAAATCAGGAAAGACTATTTGATGATGATTGTTTTGTTGGAGAAATCAACATTGGCATATCTAATAACCTCAGACATCTGCTCGCGGTGTACTGAATCAGGAGTAGAGTAAAACCTAATTCCACAGTACTTGTTTCGCTGTACGTTGCAGAGTAGCTTACCTCTGATTGTGGATGCAAGTATGCTAAGGAACTCATTATGGGTTTGAGGAAATAGATAGCAGATTGAATATCTGGATTCTTTCTGGCGTGTTCCAGGTGCGATTGCAGAAGAGGATCGCACCGAGCTGGAGAAGACGAAGGAGTCCCATTAACTTTTCAACGTTTTTCTCACCCGTCTGGTGAAGACTATCGTGGCGACCACGGACAAACCAAGAACTTGCTGAAGCTGAGAGATATCTTTAGGAATTCTGGCCATCGTTGTTTTTCCGATAGTATTTGCATCTCAACAGCAGCGTCTATTCCACTTCCTTTGAGAAGTCTCCTCTCTGTTTCTTTTCATGTGGTGAAATCCTGACGGTGAGAAGGGCTGTTTTCATGGACAATAAGGTTTTCAGGTTTTTCCACTAGCTACAATCATTTGCCAATTCAAATCGGGAATTTTGGGTGGTCATAGAGAAGAGCAAACAACAGAAGCAAAATATATTGTGACTGTTTTGAGGGAGAGTAGACCGGCCAGGTCCTGCTCGACCGCCTTTTCTAGAAAATTGACCTTCTTTGTTCTGAAGCAGGCTTTATTATCCTCATAGTACTAGCTCAGCTCGAAGTTGCTGCGGAATGAGGCGTACAAAAGGTTTGGTCAAACCTCAGGTAGCCAATATCATTCATGGTATGGCACTAGGGAAATTGCAGTAGACTCCGCATGTTCTTCTCTCTTGTGGTAGTGCTTGCACACCCCCTCCCCGTGAACCAAATGATGACCGTCTTCGTCTTTACAGAGCAAAGCTTATTTTTTTCATGAAGCTTTCACTTAGCAGACAGCGTTTGTTTCTCCAGGGTTTTCATTCTTTCCGCCTTCACTCTTTTCCTCCTCTTTCCTATTCTTGTCATTGTCTCAGTCCTGCTTACTTTATACAATTCATTTATAATTCCTTTATATAGCGCTCCAAGAGAACTTAATCTTTTTTCAGGCGCTTCACATATGCCTCGGGACTCGAACCCACGACCTCAGTCAGACCTTGGTCGGGGCGAGCACCTTAACCGCTAGACCAAACCAGCTCGGCGAACTTTCGTCCTCTTCAAATTGTTCTCCCTTATTCACTCTGTTAATGTCAACATTTCCCAGTATTTTTCTCTCTTAACTGTTCTTCAGCTCTGCCTTCTCCAAGCAATGTTCTATTACCTGTTTGCTGGACTTACTTGCTTCTTTTTTCTCCTTAATTTCTTCGTTTTCTGTGTTGGGCATCACTCGCTTCTTTTCCTACAATGTCTTCTGAAACTAGATTAGGCTGAACAAAAATGTATAAAAGTACTCAGTAGCCGTAGTGAAAATGCAGTTCATGGAGGCTGGTCTGGAGGAACACTGACCTTCACACCGTTGACCCTGTCTCCGGAGGAACAAGTTGAGCCTGAGGGTAGCTCGACGAAAAGGCTTCGGCGAGACTGAAAGTGCCGACGTCGCCTTAAAGCTGGCGCGTGGAGACTCCATGCACTCTATGTCTCTAAGTAAAATAAAATCTAAAAAAGACAATCTCGCTAATCACTTTATCAAACTTACTATTTTGGCGACGAACAGTCTGAGTGAGTGGCAGACAATATCTTGTCAACAACCCTGCATGAACTGGGTGAGCTCTTGCGCGTGTGACTGGCTGGCACAGCCAGCTAAACCTAGCTTAGTCTGTAAACGTGCTTAACTAGCTCAGCCGGAAATAGTCATGTCTATTAAAGAAATTACTTGGTTGAAATCAAGATTTGTATGCTCACATGAAAAAAGTTTTATAAAAATTGGCACCATTCATTTTGGTTTAGGCGCCCCTTGACCTTGGCACCGGGGACGTCTGTCACCCCCACCGCTGTCATCGACTATCAACTTATACTACATAATAATCTGTCAACTCATACTGCATAATAAAAGGAGGATAACTTGTGAAGCTATTTGACTGGTCAGAAACCTTGGCGTTTGGACGAACGAAGAACGGTTTATACAGTGATGACTTCACTTGTACAATTTTTCCATGCTCCAGATCGAGTGCTGGAATTGGAGGTTAGAACAGCTTCGTGCTCCTTACACCTTCACTGGCCTTATACGCAACGATGGCAGACATATATGTACTGAGAATGCGACTGCAAGGTCCAGACAAGATACTTTCCTAGCGTGCTCACGCGTGTCAGCTTTCTCGACTGACTGAAGTTTGTTCGGGCATAAGTACCTGTGGTACACTGTTCAGATGCGAATGTGAATGTGACTTGCGTGCTGACCCTGTTCATGTCACCCCTAACCATGCTATTCATGTTGTTTATCAAGCATGATACTACTCACAATTCGATCATGCTTCCTTTGCAGCAAATTTAAAGTACCTAGAACGAGAATTCGTTCTCTGAGGGGTCTTTATCAAGTGTATTATTATTATTTTTTATCATTATTTACTGCATCCACACTACTAAAAGCTGATTTGTGTGTTATTCAGGCATTACATTGTAGCAAGAAATATTGCAATATAAATGTTTAAATGGAGAAGCACTGTTCAAATCCTAACTTCACCAATGCTAAGTAATCAAAACTAGCCACGAACCCATTATTAGCATGACGGGCGTAATCCTGGTATCGCTTCGACGAGTTTTCTGTACGGTATGAACATTATCTTTGAGGGTTTCAGCAGCTTAAAAACGTGATGCAAAAAGTAAGATTTGATTAGATATGCTCCCTAAACTTTTGTCATTGGTAACTGAGCAGCATATGCTCTTATTCTGGTGATTTGTTCACAAGACCTAAAAGTTGTTGGAACGTTAAGAGTAGGAGGATGACGGAAGATGGATAAGGGGAGGAGTCGGGAAAGAGTAAAAAGCTAGGTCAGACAAGGCTTAAGGACGAGGGAAGAATGAGGATGAAGATGCAATAGGAGGAGGTGAGGAGGATGAGGGGGAGTAATGATAATAATAGTAATAATACATTAGTGTAGCGCCATCAGAGCACTAAACATCTTCAGAGGCACTTTACATAGCTGTAATGGAAGCATGATCACATGATTTGTGGTAACATGCACAATGTCAACAAGCATAACATGATTAGAGGTGACATGCACGGTGTCAACATGTAAAATAGGGTTAGTGGTAGCCTTCGCAGTGTCACCACGCATAGGCACACAAAGAAAGAATCACAAGGACTCACTAAATACTATGATAAACGGATGCGTATTTAGATTTTAAATTTCGTAGAATCTAGAGATATGGGGACGTCAGTCGGGAGTGAGTTCCAGGCTTTGGGAGCATATGAACTAAAGGCACGGTCTCCAAAGGATTTGAGGTTCGTATACGGTACAGCTACACAATTTGAGCCGGAAAAGGCCAAGCCTGGTGGGGGAGTAGTTCTGATAGGTAGGCTGGAGTAAGAGCATGAAGGGACCTAAAAGTGAGTCACAGAACCTTGAAGTCGATGAGTTGTTTAATTGGAAACCAGTGCAGGTCGGCGAGAAGTGGTGTGATTAAGCAACTGCGCCGCTCACGACAGCCAAGCCTGACTGCAGAGCTTCGCAACATCTTTAAGAATGATGAAAAGAAGATAAAAAGGAGGAGGAGAAGAAGGAGGAGGACGAGGAGGAGCTGGTTTGGCCCAGTGGTTAAGGTGCTCGCCCCGACAAGATCTGTCCGAGGACGTGGGATCGAGCTCCGTAGCAAATTGAAGCACCAGAAAAGAGATTAAGTTCTCTATCGGCGCTTTGCAAATGAGTTATATTTATATTTTATTTATATTTGGGAAGAGGAAGGGGAAGAGAAGGAGGAGGAGGAGAGCGTTCTCACCATCTTTTCACCTAAGCTATCACGAGTCTTATGTCCTCGACGAATCTTTGGGTGTCATAGTTGACCTGTGGAGAGAAGTAGTGCATTTCCCCACCCTAAACTTGAAACGGCCATGTTTGAAGATAATCAGTTCTACTAGCACGTTCTTACTACCGTTCATAGTTTTCTCTCAGTTAAAATTAATCTTTGGCATTTAAAAAATGAACCGATTTCACATAGCTATGTGTCAAGAAATTGATGGACTACTTTTATTCAACCATGTAGCACCACAGAAATCGTGAGGTTGCGGGAATTAATTTTAATTTTATTAAAGTTTTCATATTTCATTAAAAAAGACAACTTTGAATGTGAGCCTGTGAGTGAGAGAGTAGGCAGTACAGCTGCGCGGGTAGTTCGATAGAACAGATTAATCTGTCAGGTCAAAAACGGGAGATACCTTATAATTTGCTCATGCGGCTACGAAATGCCGTCTCATGGTTAAAATTGAAAATTAAATTATAAATTAAGACATGCAATATCAAAGGCCAAGCTTTCAACTAGCAATTTAATTAGTTTTGTATTCAAACGTCGTGGAAATGATCTCTCAACGGAGGGGACAAACATAAAGAGCTTGACTAGGGCAGTCTTTCCTAAGCGGCTCAGATAGATAGGCTGGAGTGAGGGAATGAAGAGACCTAAAAGTGAGGCACAGAAACTTGACTACGATACGCTGCTTAATGAGGTAGCCTATGCAGGCCGGCGATTGGTGTTGTAAAATGTCAGTTACGAATTTCGTGACAGATTTCGCCCAGCTCTAGAGTGCGCGAACACCGAATGCCAGTGCCAGATCTCACAGTGAGGATGACCTGAAAGTAATGAAGTCTGCACAAGTCCAGAGACGATTTGTCACGAATAAACGGCCCACCTTGCCCGGGGCACCCATGTCTAAAAAAGCCAGAGTTTTTTTAGGTGTTGTGTAGCTGAAAGAAGGCAGACGTGATTACGGAGCTAATGCCCTACTGACTTAGCCATGCTTCTCATTTTCTTTGTGTAGTGTGAGATGAAGTCTGTTGGCTACCGTATGCACACCCAAAGCATGAAATACTTTGAGTACTCTATAGCAAAATCTCCTGCGTGTAACCCACTTAGTCTTTGTTGCTTTGTGGAGTTACAGATGGATATACAGTACATTAAAATTATGCGCTTATCTTATGAAGGTCAATTTGAAACAGACATCTATTCTGTGCATAGGCCCAGGGAGGCTATAATCGCAGAGCCCATTTGAAGGTGAGACTTTCCAGTTTCTGAGTGACAATAGGTTTACCCATAAATGGAAAGTTAATGTTATCGTGGTTCAACATGAATAAGTTTGTTGCTATCAAAGTTCGTAAATAAACAGCAAAAGCTTCAGGGGAGTTAAGAGAGTTTGGGGGTGCTAGAAGGCAACGAAAGATAAAAGTACGAAATGGCTGTGCGTAGTCATCGTAGAAATGAAATCCTATATTGCGCTTGGCGGCATCACCGGCAAGAAGAAGAGTATAAGTTGTGGAAAGATGTGTACCTAGTACAGATGTCTGGGGTGCCTAGTACTTAAAAAGTTCCCATGGTAAAATTCGGTCATTTACCTCTGCGCTCTGGAATTAAAAATTGAAATGTTACATCCTCATTCAATCTTTCAGCTCAATTGTTTGTACAGGTGGGCATGTAGGCATACGTACATATATACATACAGATCTAAAAGAATTTGTATTTATAGCAACGCATATATCATACATATACACACGCGTACAAGTACATGCACACACAAACACAAACACTCGCACACATACAACACACACACACACACACACACTCTCACATACAGTTGGCCTCAGACTTACGAAATAGATAGAGACCTAAAAATCTGTCGTAAGTTAAATTTCCCTAAGTCAAGAATAGTATATGATATATTCTACTATGATACGTTCTGACGAAAACATAGAGAGGTAAACGAATTGAATATTTTCTTCACAAATGCATACCAAATAAGAAATAAATAAGAACAATTTAATAAGATTATATTTACATACCATAGTATGGAGTATTTTTGGGCATAAAGAAGCCAGCAGTTGTAGCTGTGTACATTGAGTGTACATTGAGTACTGGGAGAAAAGGGTGAGGTGGAGTTGAACGATCAATCGCTGGAGGATCATCAACTCCCTCTTTCTCTAAACTGTCGTGACTGGTAGATGGCTAAAATGAATCAGCCGCCTTCGAGTGGATGGTTGGGGCTCACTTGTTATTATTTTGATGAAATAATGATCAAGCTAGAGCCCTCAATACCCACAATGCATAGCTGTCAGACATAGTTTCCTCCCTACTGTTTGGAGCATTGTCAAATCTTGATTGACCGCGCGAGGATTTTGAAAGTTTTCTTGGATACATTTTGTTTTTTAATTTTTGCGAGACAGTGGCCTTGCTCGTATCTCTGAATTTCCGTAAGTAGAATAGTTTTAAGTTGGGACTGACTGTTAGTGAATACAATATACGCTTGTAAGTATATCTGCGTTTGTAAGTGTATCTGCGTTTTCATCCAATGCGATTCATCCAAACGTTTCAAACGCCGCGGCTTGCTTGGACTAAACACGTGCTACTTCAGAGAGTTTTCCATTTCGTATTCAAAGCCTAACCACCTTCCAAAATTTTAAGAGCTGTAAACAGCCACCAGCTTAAAAAGAGAGAACAAGTTAAAAAGAACATAGAAGAACTACGGGTACATTTCAGGAAGTAGGTAGCATAGCAAACCAGTGAACGAAGTGCATAGGGTAAAGAAAGTGTTTAAGTGTACAGCAGCAGAAAAATGCTATATAATTTAGGTATAGAGTTCCACAATTGATGATCTGCTGAGACAAAGGCACCTGCTGACAACGAAATATCCTCGCACAGAGGTGTAGGTGTAAGTGCAACTGAATGCATTTATCGCAGGTGCTGTCATTCTACAGCCAGCAGGCAAATCGGACCAAATTACTGATTGCACGATACGATTTGCATATTAGATAGGCTGACAATTACGGAGATATCGGCATAGGCAAGAATACGTTTTAGATCCCACGGAGCTATTTATGAATCCCACGGAGTTATTTACATAACTTCACTGGATCAAAAAATTGTGCAAGAAAAAATCAAGGTTAACAAGGCACGCAATCGTATGGCGAAAGCGTAGCAACCAGTGAATCTTCTCGGTTGCACTGAAACGATATAGGGCCATTAAGGAAATTAATGAACCTGAATTCATTCTGCTACCATTTCAAAATCTAGTTATGTTAAACTTTAGCTATGGACTGCTACGTACCTAATGTAATATAATGTATCTCCGTCTGTAACTCCACAAAGCCACAAAGACTATCTGGGTGTTACGCAGGAGAGTTTTGCATAGCCCACTCACAGCCTAGGCGACTTTCGGTACGCATTCGGTAGCCAACAGACTTCGTCTCACGCAACAAAGAGAAAGTGGGAAGTATAGCAGAGTCAGGAGAGCAGTTGAGGTAGTGAGTAGCATAGAAGTAGCAGCTCAGGACCGCTGAAAAGGATGAGCCATAGTCGGCAGCAGGAGAGCCGTTGTCGTTGCGTAAGAATTGTGGAAGCGAGTTACACAGTCTAGGACCTGCAGAGCTAAGTGGGTCAGCTTAAGAACTTTGCTCTGTATCCGTTGATCAACCGGCATCCATCCTAGCTCTTTTAGCAAAGGAGACACGTGCTCAAACCTTTGGGTCTTGAAGACAAGCCTTGCAGCCATATTCATTGTCTGCTGTAGTGGCATAATAGCTTTCTTTGGCAGCCCAGCCAAAAGGGAATTACAATAATCAAGCCGAGACAGACCTAAGGAGCTAGCTAATTTTTTTGCAAGCCACAGTGCGAGACAGCTCCTAATCTTGGATAGGGATCGGGCGTGATGGCCAGCTGTAGAAGCAGTCTTCTGAATGAAGCTTTTAAAATTGAGGTAGCTGTCGAAAACGACACCTAAATTTCGAGCACGTAGTGTTGGTCGCACAAAAGCATCACCTATTAGAAGAGCAAAGCCTTCTAATCCAGCCACACGCTTAGGGTGTCCCATGAGCTGCAGTTTTGTTTTATCTTCATCTAGTTTCAAAAAGTTTTCCGACATCCAAGATCGAATGTCGGCAAGGCAAGCATTCAGTTTATCAGTTGTGCAGCAGGTTCCGACGGTTTGAATGACAAATACAGCTGAGTATCGTCAGCATAAAAGTGATATCCTATTCCACGGGCCTTAATAACTTTTCTCAGAGGTTGAGTATAATAACAGCATGGGACCGAGCACGGACCCTTGAGGGACGCCGCAGGTGACCCGTCTCGTGTGTGAGACCTGACCCCCACACGACAGGGATTGAACACGATGTACTTGGTATTGCTACTAGGACAATGCATCGTTTGTCAGAAATTGAAAAAATTGCTATCCTTTCGCCAACAACTTATTGTGCCATTACCTTATTACAGCCGATATCCAAAAGCAAGACAATGATCTCTAGATATCTCGGCAATTATTACTACAACACTGGACTCCTTCGCTGAGTGTTTTGCTCTATAGCTGATGACTGAATTCTGAATACGCAATGCTTTCCACTTGGACCGGTGCTAGCATAACAATTTTCCGATCAATTCTATTCAACCTCAGGATTCAGTAATGGATCTCTTGCGATATTCACTATTGCATTAAACAACGATCTGCACTTTTATCCCATCGCCTCGTGTCTGTTTTTCTCACAGAGAATTCCAACTTCCCTTGATGCCTGTTGAGTCTAACTATCTGCTTACTCTTCATTTCACAGGAGGAGCAAAACAATGTAGATCTATCTAGAGGGATTCCTAAGCACTGGCGCTACTCTTGGTAGGAAACAAGGTAGTAGCGCAGAATTAGCACTCCGTTTAAAAGTTAAAGGTTAGCTAATTCACCAGCCTCATTTATATAGGAGCAGAAGAGCCTGAACGGTCATCATCACAGCTTGCAGTGAGCAATTAAGGATTGTTCACATGACGCATGACATGACGCATGACTTAAACTACGACCTGGATCGTGAAGAGTGAGCCCCCTACCCCTAAGCTAAGACCCAGGGGTGAAGTGCATTCTGAAATACAAAAATACCGCTGAACCCTAGCGAACAAGCGGAATTGCCAACTAAAGTAGGGCGATGCAAAGCAATCGATGCTGTCGGCCATTTGAAGTGCCTGAGACATTTAAGCGGGCGTCAGGTTCAGCACGAGGATGGTCTCCGATCTGGCTGCTATGAAGGTGAGTCAGAATGCTTCCAAGGGCATCCGAAATGAAGCAGGCATAGCAAATGCATGGAGAGAGAGAGAGAGAGTGAGTGAGAAAAAGGCAGAGCGAGAGAAGAGAGAGAGAGTGAAGGAGTGAGAGCGAGAGCGAACGAGAGAGAGAGAGAGAAAGAGAGAGAGAGAGAGAGAGAGAGAGAGAAAGAGAGGGAGAGAGAGAGAGGGGGAGAGAGAGAGAGAGAGAGAGAGAGAGAGAGAGAGAGACAGAGACAGACAGACAGACAGAGAAAGAGAGACAGAGACAGAAAGACAGAGACAGATACTGAGCTGATACCGAGCTACCGATTAGCAAAAATGTGACTCGCCTATTCGGGGGAGGGGCCAAAGTCGGCGCCCGCTTCCGATGCGCTGCTTCAGGGTCCGTCCTTAGATGAGGCTACTGGTTTTTTAGCGTGATTAGCATATTGTTATTCAAAGCTAGAGGCTTTACGGACGGAGCGCAAGAGTAGCTTCAGCTACTGCCTTTCTAAAGACGACATCGCACTTTAGGGGACGCAGAGGCATCACTCTTGGAGCCTTTCAGCGTTTCAGTTTCGCCTAGTTAATGGTTAAAGGGCTAAAGCCTTTCCGGTGCCGTCAGGATACGGAAGGTTTTAAAATTTTCTGGAAGAAACCGTGTTTGAAGTCTGTGAAACTGGCGTGACAAACTGACGCTATCCGTTGAAAGTGGTCTAGGATCTTAGCATCCAACCACGGTTGCTGCTACTTTCTCTTTGCCTGTCACTCCATTACGATCAGATTTGCAATGTTTTTGCATTCACAGATTACTGCTTTCTGCTGAGACCAAACCTTTTTAAAAAAATACTTACTGTGAATAATTTAGACACTCAGTCAACAATTATTATCATTTTTTATTCGTAGCACTGATAAAATAAGAAAACTACCTCTACAATACCCCTGAAATAGAAGCATTCAGGTTTTCAAGTAAACTGGACGCATCTGGAAATAGGCAAGTCTGCCCTTGGCTAGCAAAACTATCAAAACAGGAAAAATAGGTTCTGTGAAGATCACATGTGGAGACGTTCGGTTCGCTTAATTGGAAAATTTAGGCCCTTCCTTAAAAAAATTCAAGGTCACAGGTGTGACACGACTCTGTTCAGTGGGCTAAACATCGATTAGATATAGCGACGACTAACTTTTTTCGTTGCGGTCAAGTGATATTGCTGAAAAACAAAAAGTACAACGCGTTGACTAACCACGGCTACTAGCTGCGCATACAGCGCTGAGTTGATATCGATCCAAATCGAACCAACTGACTAAGTTTCAACGAGAAGGAATTATCTAAACCAAGGCGAAGTAGTTAATTAGTAGATGTTCGTATGAAGAAAGGTGAACAACTAGTGCGCACGACTGAACCGACGACACTTCGCATATACTCAGCAAACACCGAGTCTCTATTGCCGCGCGTAGTGGTTTCCCCTCTAGCACGCCACTGATAGCCTGGCGATGCCGAGGAAGCCAACTTACCAGCTGCAAGCACCGCTGAAGCCGTCCAGAAACGGAAAGGGATTAACCTTCCTGGAAGCGCTCATAAGCGCATACATCTCAGCAGTCTCACAGTCTGAAAAGCGCCAGTGTGCTTTGCGGAAGGTAGGAAATGAATGAAACCCAGAATTTATTCTATGTTAATAAAACCTCAATTACGGCTGCCGGATTCGGAGGTTTTTGAAATATCTTGATAGGATCGAATGCGTTCTCAGTATGATGTCTAAAGACATAATAATAATAATAGGTCACTTCTTCATTTCCTAAGAGCGCGTAATCTCTATCCAGGGGCTTCGCAACTCGCCGCAAGAGAATCAGCAAGAGACCCAGGCTCATTATTGACGCGTTCGTATCAATCGTGTGCAGAAGAAAGAAAAGTGTCATGCTTAGGCGAGCGCGCGGCACGCTGTTAGGCAAAAACAAAGGCACCGATGACCAGCGATCATTAGAACTCGACGCTCGCACACGCTGCAGCATGCACGCAGGTACGCACACCAAGTATGGCGGAACAAAGAAGACAAGCTCACTGGGGCGCCGAAAAAGCGGAGAGCCGGAGCGGATGCCACTTAAGGAGTCAGCTTGTTCTTGATCTTTGCTCAGTCCCTACGCCGATAAAATGAAGCCTGGCGGACTCCGTTGTCAAGCTTAACTTTTCCGCAACCTCTCGCACGCTCCCTCCGCAGACTGCGGCTGCTCCGCATTCACGGAGCCTAGTGCATTTGCAATGCACCTTGCTTAGCTGCGAGTTTGAATTTCGCTTTCGGCCCAGCCGAGGATCAGGCAAGTCCCCGCTTTGGGCCGCCGCGGACTCAGCATCGACAAGAATAACGTTACAGGCCTTGGCGCTGAGCTTTTAATGTTGTGCCGTACAGCTCTGCCTTGCAGCAAAAGCTAACTAAACTCTGAGGTCGACGGAAGTCTGACGTGAGATGTGGCTGGAAGCAAAGTAAGAGCAGCAGCGATCTGAAGCATCGCCGAAAGAAGTGACGGAGTCGTTCCGCAAATATTGTGACATCAACATTCCTTACTTTAAGCCAATGAAACCTGAATGAAGTGCTGAGACGTTTGCCTGAGGCATCAGAGAAGGCCTCTGCAGAGACTTCCGAGACTGACGCTGTAGACGCTTTCCCCCTTGCTCCCAGCGAGAATAATGGGCTGCTTCGCATTCCCCTCTGCGTGCCTTAATTTAGACACACCAAGGGCTCTTGCAGTCAGGTTTACTTTGCATTGTCTTTTGGGGCTCTATTTAAACTGTGCGTGTACGTTTGCCTTGTGCCCTCCAGAGAAAAAGTGTCTGCATCAGTCAGCGTAATGAATGGGACAATAGAGCCCTCGAGGCACGCCGCTGAAACGGACCTCCTAGAGTTGCAGTGAAGCGGAGGTAGTGATAAACTCCAGGAATTTGACGAAAAAGCACCATTTTATTTTGCACGATAGTCAAAAGCTGTCCCGCCCCGCCGTTACAAATAGCCAATACAGAGAGTCCCACATTCAGAAATTCAACGTTTTCGAGCGCCTCCTCCTCCCGGTAGCAAAGCGGACAGACGATTATTTAGCTCTTTTGTGCAGCCTAGAAGCTAGCAACGGCGAGCGGTATGGAATGCTTCAACAAACGTGAACAAATTGGGCTCGCGTCACTTCATCGATCGCCTCGCCATTCAGCTGTAAATGCTCTTCGCGGTTGGCAGCTCTTGCGAATCTATTGTACTGAATGGGCCACTCATAGGTAGAGGAGCCACTCCAGTGCCTACTGAAAGTAAGCCGGCAAGCATGAGGACCACTCAAGCATAAGCCTAACTGACGTACGCAATTCTCTAGCATGAATGCGATCGACATAGATTTTTCAAGGCAATCAATCTTTTTGTGGCGGACCTGTCTGCAGCATACGGAGCACGTGAGGATGAGGGCATCGCATGTATCAGAACCTGTTTTCCCGAACCAACTGCAAGTGCCTGATTGCATAGGCCTATAGACCAGCTAGCAGTGAGTTACGGAAGTCGAGACGGGATGTCACAAATGCATGAGCTAATTTAATAGATCCCTGTCTAAGCAAGCCCGATTTTTAGCAACGTTATGTAGCTGCAAGTAGGCAGACTTGACCATGGAGCTGATGTAGTCGTCTCAAGAAAGGTCACTTTAGAACAGGACACCTAGATTTCGTGCACGTAAAACAGGAGATATGCTGGGAGAGCCGATTTGGAGCGCTAAGTTTTCTAATTTCTGAATCACACTCGGTTTGCCCATAACTAGTAAGTTGGTTTTATCATCATTTAATTTAAGCAAGTTTACTGCCATCCCCGTGCAGCAAGGGAATGGAGAGAATTCGACATGCTGGAGCGCTAAGAGGGATCAAAGCAAGGGCACAACTAAGTGTGCCTGGCAATCACATCGGCAAGAAGGAGAGTATAAACCGTGAAAAGAATCGGACCAGGCACAGAGCTCCGAGGTACACCGTACTTCAGTGATTCATTGGATGACCTTTGTCCGTTCACATCAATATTCTGGAGTCACCCACTGAGATAGGACCTGAACCACTGTAGCGCTGTGCCAAGGATGTCAACGCGAAATGAAAGACACTCGCGAAGGTGTTGGTGATCAATAGTATCAAAAGCTGCCAAAAGTTCAAGCAAAGCAAGCAGAGATACACTACCTGAGTCTGCATGCCGAGGAAGGTCGTTATACACCCAAAGCAATGCTGACTAGGTGGAGTGATTAGCTCTAAAACCAGACTGGAACTTACTAGCTAGGTTTGAAGTTTCAACATACGAGTTCAGCTAGTCTACCACGACTCGTTCCAGTGTCTTTGATAGGAACGGTAGAAGGAGGAGTGGGCGAAAATTGCTCAAGTTTTCTTGGTCTAGTGTTGCTTTCTTAAGTAGTATTTCGACTAAAGCCTTTTACACGAAGCATGGGAGTTTCGAAAATTCGACTTGCCAGAGGGCTGAGAGGCTCAAAGCAAAGATGTGAGTATCATCTGCATAGCAATGAAAGCCTAGATTGTGCTTAGCGATCACATCTGCAAGAGGTAGAGTATAAACTGTGTAGAGGAGCAGACTAAGCACAGAGCCCCGAGGTACCCAGGAATTAAGTGGTTCCTCAGATGTACTTTGTCTGTTCACATTAATACTCTGGAGTCTCCCACGGAGATATGACCTGAACCATTGCAGTGAATGCCAGCGATGCTCAGGCGAGATGAAAGGCGCTCGAGATGAACTTAGGGATAGATTGTATCAAACGCTGCCAAAAGATCAAGCAAAACAAGCAGAGAGACTTTACCTAAGGCTAAATTCTTGAGGTCATTATGCACCCGAAACAATGCTGACTCGGTAGTGTGATTAGCTCTAAATTCAGACTGGAACTTACTTGCCAGGTTTGAGGTGTCAATAGAAGAGTTCTGCTGGTCTGCCATAACTCTTTCTGGTGCCTTTCACAGGAACGGTAGAAAGATGACTGGGTGGAAGCTGCTTAAGTTCTCTTGATCCATTGTTACTTTCTTAATTAGTGGCCTATCAGCAGCCTTTGGGAATGGGTAGGAACGTGACAAGAGGCATATTTATAATTAGAATATGCATGGCAGCAGCAGATCTGTGCATTGTCGAAGTAGGACGGTGGAATTAGGGTCTAGAGAGTCGTAGTCTTCTTTGACTGGGAGATAAATATCAGTATGAGGTCACTCATTGCCTCCTTGAATGTAGACATTGAGGTGGTGTATGTAATTGACGTACCCAATCTTGTGGGGTTGTTATTGAGGGAGTCGATAGGGGATGCTGCTAACTTAAGGATAGTAATAATAATAATAATATCAATGTTTTTGATAAAGCGCCCTCAGAGAACTCAATCTCTTTCTAGGCGCTTTACATTTTCTTAAAGGGGAAACGCGATTGAATCGTGAGTAATATCATGCTTGTTAAACAACATGAATAACATGGTTAGGGGTAAAATACACAGGGTCAGCATGAAAATGTAGTTGGTGGCAGCAAGCACAGTGTCAGCACGCATAAGCACATCAAGGACGAGTCACAGGGACCCTCTAAATTGTGTCCTAAATAGGTGCGTTTTTGAGTTCTTTTAAATGTGGTCAAGTCAGGGGATGTTCTGACGCAAGTCGGGAGGGAGTTCCAGGCTTTGGGAACAAACGAACTAAATGCACGGTCTCCAAAGGATTTGAGGTTTGTACGAGGTATTGGTAGATTTTTGGATTCCGAAAAGCAGGTGGTATGATGCTGACCTGGTGGGGGAGTAGATGTGAGAGACAGGCTGGAGCCAAAGAATGAAGTGACCTAAAAGTGAACGACAAAACCTTGAATTCAATTCGTTGCTTGACTGGTAGCCAGTGCAGGTCGGCGAGAAGTGGTGTGATGTGGCAATTGTGAAGCTCACGACCGACAAGCCTAGCTGTGGAATTTGTGGAAAGCTGTGGAATTTGGCACCGGCTGCAATCGCATGATAATAATAATAATAATAATTCACTTGATAAAGCGCCCTCAGAGAACTTAATCTCTCTCTAGGCGCTTTACATTTGCTGTAAAGTGAAATGCAATTGAATGGTAAGTAAAATCATGCTTGAAAAACAAACGAAATGAATAATATGGTTAGGGGTGACATGCACAGGGTCAGCATGCAAATGTGGTTAGTGGCAGCATGCACAGTGTCAGCACGCATAAGCACATCAAGGACGAATCACAGGGACCCACTAAATGCTGTCCTCAATAGGTGTGGTTTTAGTTCCTTTTAAATGTGGTCAGGTCAGGGGATGTTCTGACGCAGGTCGGGAGGGAGTTCCAGGCTTTGGGAGCATATGAACTAAATGCACGGTCTCCAAAGGATTTCAGGATCGTCCGAAGCATAGGCATACATTTAGATTCCGAAAAGCGGGTGGTACGATGCTTGGCCTGATGGGGTAGTATATCTGACAGATAGGCTGGAGCCATAGAATGAAGGGACCTAAAAGTGAGCGACAAAACCTTGAAGTCAATCCGTTGCTTGACTGGTAGCCAGTGCAGGTTGGCGAGAAGTGGAGTAATGTGGCAACCGCGACGCTCACGACAGACAAGCCTAGCTGCAGAGTTTTGCACCAGCTGCAATCGCCTGATCGCACATGCTGGTAGGCCAGTAAGCAGTGAGTTGCAGAAGTCGAGACGGGATGTCACGAATGCATGGACCAACTTGGACGTGGTATCTTTATCTAAACAAACCCGAATTTTAGCAATGTTATGTAGCTGAAAGTAGGCAGACTTGACTGTGAAGCTGATGTGGTCGTCTAACGAGGGGTCACTTTAATAATAATAATAATAATAATTCATTTATTGGAACATGACACCTAGATTTCGAGCTGATTCAACAGGAAATATGCTGGCAGAGCCAATTTTGAGCGTCAGCCTTTCAATTTCTGAATCACACTGGGTTTGCCCAAAACTAGTAAGTTAGTTTTATCATTGAATGGTTTTAGAAAATGTGTTGCCATCCATGTGCGGATGTCATCAGTGCATGCAGCAAGTGAATTGAGAGAATCCGAGGTGCTCGAAGGCTGGGAGGGATCAAAGCAAAGGTACAACATAGTGTCATATGCATAGAAGAGAAAGCCTTGATTGTGCTTGTCAATCAGATCAGCAAGAGGGAGAGTATATAAACCGTGAAAAGAACCGGACCTAGCACGGAGCCCTGAGTACCCCATATTTCGGAGGTTCTTCGGATGATCTTTGTCCATTCACGGTAATACTCTGGAGTCTCCCACTGAGATAGGACCTGAACCACTGCAGAGCAGTGCCAGTGATGCCCAGGCGAGATGAGAGGCGCTCTGACTCTCTGATCTTGCTGATAAAGAAGCTAGAGAAGCAACCTACTAGATTACAAGGATCACCAAGTAAGGAGCTAGCCTAGGTAGAATATTGTATAGAGATTATCGTAGAGATTAGTTGCACATGGCATGATTGTTGAGGAAGTTGGAGGGGAGGAAGGAAAGGAAGAATGAATAGAGGATGAGTGAAGGAGGTCGAGAAATTATCAGAAGAGGGTGGTAAGATGTAAAAGAGTAGATGAAGAGTAGGGGAGGGGGACGAAGGAGAAGAGGATGAGGAGGGGAAGGAGGAAGGAGCAGACGAGAAGGAGGGAACGAAGAGGAGTAGGTATAGTAGGAGGAAGGGAAGGAGGAGGAAGTAAAGGAAAAGTCTTACTGGTTACCTTTTCATTATTGCAATTCTACCCTGTGAACATAAGACTATTCACAAGGCTATGCTGGCACATGTAAGGAGCTAGCATTGAGGAGCTGAGGGGGATGAGAAAGTCGCCAGTCAGTTATTGGTCGTCATGTTGGATACGGATGTTATCTGTCCACAAGAAGCTGCTTCGGCTGCTCAGGCCTGCTTTAAGTAGTGGCAGAGCCAAGATTTTCAGCAAGGGAAGGGTCATAACTTGTGTAGTTTGACTGTATGCCGGCTCCTCTAATGAGCCTGTAATGTGGCATGGACACAGGCCGGTAACAGCTGGTGGCCAGATGGTGGGATTCACCATCAGGGTCGGCCGCTGCACAGTTGTGGTCCTCGATGAATCATCGGGGTCAACCAGAGGAGCGGAGGAGGAGAGACCCTAGTGTGAGAAGGGGGCGAAGGCAGTCGTGCGTCTTGCTGCTCCGTGCCTTGTACAATAAACCGTTGGCGTTGTTCTGGGCCAGCGTTCTGTATGCCAAACCACAACTTGCACAACTTGGGTGATGCTGGGGAAAGACTCAATATTTTTGTGTATGATGGACTTACACCGCAATTAATAAAAAATGAAAGCAAGCCATAGTATTTATCTGACACCAACTTGACTGTTGCTTAACGAGTGTTATTAAGACATAATTTTGAACAGTAAGTGAAGGAATTAGGTATAGTGCAATTAATATAGAGATTTTGTGCTGATCGCATGAGGATGCGTCACTTTGGAGTTAACTGCGATGTGCTTGATTAATAATGACTAAAGCTCAGCAACTGCCTGCCTTCCCATTGAGCAGCTGGAGCCTTGAGTGCGAGGGCCAGGCCTAACGAGCATCCTGGTTGCAGTCCATGTCAGAGCTGCAGAATGTCAGACTTGTGTAAGAGCGGGGCACGTTTTCTGTGAGTCACCACTGCTCGCGATTGCACTCTTGCACCAGCCACTTTTCTGGAAGCCAAGCAAAGCACGAGTTGCTGGGTCATGCCGTGCTGTCTTATCCTTGTCTTCAGCAGGCCCGTGCTTCGACGGCCTTGCCACGAAGTTGATCTCTTAAGGACTACGAG